>JAMWET010007083.1:0-57500 GCA_024036415.1 Prochilodus magdalenae | reverse complement strand
AGGTTGGTGGTGTTAGTGGTCTGATCCTCACTGTACTGAGTGATTGATAGTCTCTCTGTGTGGTATCAGGTCAGTGGTATTAGTGGTCTGATCCTCACTGTACTGAGTGATTGATAGTCTCTCTGTGTGGTATCAGGTTGGTGGTGTTAGTGGTCTGATCTTCACTGTACTGGGTGAGTGATGGTCTCGGTGTGGTATCAGGTTAGTGGTGTTAGTGGTCTGATCCTCACTGTACTGGGTGAGTGATGGTCTCTATGTGGTATCAGGTTAGTGGTGTTAGTGGTCTGATCCTCACTGTACTGGGTGAGTGCCGGTCTCTCTGTGTGGTATCAGATTAGTGGTGTTAGTGGTCTGATCCTCACTGTACTGGGTGAGTGATGGTCTCTCTGTGTGGTATCAGGTTAGTGGTGTTAGTGGTCTGATCCTCACTGTACTGGGTGAGTGATAGTCTCTCTGTGTGGTATCAGGTTAGTGGTGTTAGTGGTCTGATCCTCACTGTACCTGTGAGTGAAGGTCTCTCGGTGTGGTATCAGGTTAGTGGTGTTAGTGGTCTGATCCTCACTGTACTGGGTGAGTGACAGTCTCTCAGTGTGGTATCAGCTTAGTGATATTAGCGGTCTGATCCTCACTGTACCGGGTGTGTGATGTTCTCTCTGTGTGATATCAGGTCAGCGGTTTTAGTGGTCTGATCCTCACTGTACTGGGTGAGTGGTGGTCTCTCGGTGTGGTATCAGGTTTTTGGTGTTAGTGGTCTGATCCTCACTGTACTGGGTGAGTGATGATCTCTCAGTGTGGTATCAGGTTAGTGGTGTTAGTGGTCTGATCCCCCTGTACTGGGTGAGTGATGATCTCTCAGTGTGGTATCAGGTTAGTGGTGTTAGTGGTCTGATTCTCACTGTACTGGGTGAGTGATGGTCTCTTGGTGTGGTATCAGGTTAGTGGTGTTAGTGGTCTGATCCTCACTGTACTGGGTAAGTGATGTACTCTCTGGGTGATATCAAGTCAGCGGTGTTAGTGGTCTGATCCTGACTGTACTGGGTGAGTGGTGGTCTCTCTGTGTGATATCAGGTCAGCGGTGTTAGTGGTCTGATCCTCACTGTACTGGGTGAGTGGTGGTCTCTCGGTGTGGTATCAGGTTATTGGTGTTAGTGGTCTGATCCTCACTGTACTGGGTGAGTGATGATCTCTCAGTGTGGTATCAGGTTAGTGGTGTTAGTGGTCTGATCCCCCTGTACTGGGTGAGTGATGATCTCTCAGTGTGGTATCAGGTTAGTGGTGTTAGTGGTCTGATCCTCACTGTACTGGGTGAGTGATGGTCTCTCTGTGTGGTATCAGGTTAGTGGTGTTAGTGGTCTGATCCTCACTGTACTGGGTGAGTGATAGTCTCTCTGTGTGGTATCAGGTTAGTGGTGTTAGTGGTCTGATCCTCACTGTACCTGTGAGTGAAGGTCTCTCGGTGTGGTATCAGGTTAGTGGTGTTAGTGGTCTGATCCTCACTGTACTGGGTGAGTGACAGTCTCTCAGTGTGGTATCAGCTTAGTGATATTAGCGGTCTGATCCTCACTGTACCGGGTGTGTGATGTTCTCTCTGTGTGATATCAGGTCAGCGGTGTTAGTGGTCTGATCCTCACTGTACTGGGTGAGTGGTGGTCTCTCGGTGTGGTATCAGGTTTTTGGTGTTAGTGGTCTGATCCTCACTGTACTGGGTGAGTGATGATCTCTCAGTGTGGTATCAGGTTAGTGGTGTTAGTGGTCTGATCCCCCTGTACTGGGTGAGTGATGATCTCTCAGTGTGGTATCAGGTTAGTGGTGTTAGTGGTCTGATTCTCACTGTACTGGGTGAGTGATGGTCTCTTGGTGTGGTATCAGGTTAGTGGTGTTAGTGGTCTGATCCTCACTGTACTGGGTAAGTGATGTACTCTCTGGGTGATATCAAGTCAGCGGTGTTAGTGGTCTGATCCTGACTGTACTGGGTGAGTGGTGGTCTCTCTGTGTGATATCAGGTCAGCGGTGTTAGTGGTCTGATCCTCACTGTACTGGGTGAGTGGTGGTCTCTCGGTGTGGTATCAGGTTATTGGTGTTAGTGGTCTGATCCTCACTGTACTGGGTGAGTGATGATCTCTCAGTGTGGTATCAGGTTAGTGGTGTTAGTGGTCTGATCCCCCTGTACTGGGTGAGTGATGATCTCTCAGTGTGGTATCAGGTTAGTGGTGTTAGTGGTCTGATTCTCACTGTACTGGGTGAGTGATGGTCTCTCGGTGTGGTATCAGGTTAGTGGTGTTAGTGGTCTGATCCTCACTGTACTGGGTGAGTGATGGTCTCGGTGTGATATCGGGTCAGTGGTGTTAGTGGTCTGATCCTCACTGTACTGGCTGAGTGATGGTCCCTCAGTGTGGTATCTCAGACTACTAAATGAGGATCTGGGTGAACACTACAGCACTGAACGCTATATGATGTAATAGTGTTTCTGATTGTACTGTACATTTGTTTTACTGTAGGTGGTAAATTGTGGCGGTGCCTTTGTAGATTCACTGAAGTGCTATCTAGAGTCTAATGTCTACTGCTTCTACCCCAGCAGGTACAACTGCCCCATGTGCTACCACATCAGGAGAAAACAAAACAAGGGGTGAGTAAAAATTACAGTCTTTCAGTCTCAATCGTTCTTGGGGGGCAGTTTGATGGTAAAAATGAACACCCAGAAATGAACGATGGAGGTGTGCAGTTACCGCACCAGGGATCTAGGAAAGCTTTAAAGTGAATGTTTCACTTTTTCTGTGAAGTTACTAGTTTGGAGTAAGATGTTTTTCTTTCAGCCTTGCTCAAGCTTTCAGATCAGCTCAGAATCATTCTAGATCCAGGGATCCATTCGAGATTAGCACGACACCTATTTTATCTACAGTGTGACTCAACGTTTCCTGACCAGTAGTAAAGATTTGTAGTAATGAGTATAAAGTTCAGAGCAAGGTCAGAGCAAGAGGCCACTGTGAACTCCAACTCTGTTATGCCCATACACTGCAGTTATAAAGTCTGTGATGTTTGAAATGAAGTATTTACACATATATATCTCTATAAGTGGAGATTTCCACTCTAGCTGGTCTTTATGTGAAACTAAATTAATTGTAACATTACTTTAATCAAGACCTTTAATAAAAGACCTTATAATAAAAGACCTCATAATAAAAGACGTTATAATAAAAGACCTTGTAATAAAAGACCTCATAATAAAAGACGTTATAATAAAAGACCTTGTAATAAAAGACCTTTAATAAAAGACCTCATTTTAAAAGACCTTGTAATAAAAGACCTTTAATAAAAGACCTTATTTTAAAAGACCTTTAATAAAAGACCTTGTAATAAAAGACGTTATAATAAAAGGCCTTCTATCAAGACCTTAAAATAAAAGACCTTATAATAAAAGACCTTTAATAAAAGACCTTGTAATAAAAGACCTTTAATAAAAGACCTTTAATAAAAGACCTTTAGTAAAAGACCTTGTAATAAAAGACCTTTAATAAAAGACCTTGTAATAAAAGACCTTTAGTAAAAGACCTTTAATAAAAGACCTTGTAATAAAAGACCTTGTAATAAAAGACCTTTAGTAAAAGACCTTTAATAAAAGACCATATAATAAATGACCTTATAATAAAAGACCTTTAATAAAAGACCTTGTAATAAAAGACCTTTAATGAAAGACATTATAATAAAAGGCCTTTTATCAAGACCTTAAAATAAAAGACCTTATAATAAAAGACCTTGTAATAAAAGACCTTGTAATAAAAGACCTTTAATAAAAGACCTTATAATAAAAGACCCTGTAATAAAATACTTTTAATAAAAGACCTTTAATAAAAGACCTTGTAATAAAAGACCTTGCAATAAAAGACCTTGCAATAAAAGACCTTATCATAAAAAACTTTTAATAAAAGACGTTATAATAAAATACCTTGTAATAAAAGACCTTTAATAGAAGATGTTATAATAAAATACCTTTAATAAAATACCTTATAATAAAAGACCTTTAATAAAAGACTTTATAATTCAAGACCTTTAATTAAGACCTTATAATAAAAGACCTTGTAATAAAAGACCTTATAATAAAAGACGTTATAATAAAATACCTTTCCTAAAAGACCTTGTAATAAAAGACCTTATAATGAAAGACCTTTAATAAAAGACCTTATAACAATAGAGCTTTAATAAAAGCCCTTATAATAAAATACCTCATAATAAAAGACCTTATAATAAAAGACTTTATCAAGACCTTATAATAAAAGACCTTTAATAAAAGACCTTATAATAAAAGACCTTATAATAAATGACCTTTAAAAAAAGACGTTTAATAAAAGACCTCATAATAAAAGACCTTATAACAATAGACCTTTAATAAAAGACGTTATAATAAAATACCTTTACTAAAAGACCTTATAATAAAATACCTCATAATAAAAGACCTTATAATAAAAGACTTTTAATCAAGACCTTATAATAAAAGACCTTATAATAAAAGACTTTTAATCAAGACCTTATAATAAAGACCTTTAATAAAAGACTTTTAATCAAGACCTTATAATAAAAGACCTTTAATAAAAGACCTTATAATAAAAGACCTTATAATAAAAGATCTTATAATAAATGACCTTTAATAAAAGACCTCATAATAAAAGACCTTATAATAAAAGACCTTATAATAAAAGATCTTATAATAAATGACCTTTAATAAAAGACCTTTAATAAAAGACGTTATAATAAAAGACCTTTAATAAAAGACCTTATAATAAAAGACCTTATAATAAAAAACCTTGTAATAAAAGATCTTGTAATAAAAGACCTTTAATTAAATACCTCATAATAAAAGACCTTATAATAAATGACCTTTAAAAAAAGACGTTTAATAAAAGACCTCATAATAAAAGACCTTATAACAATAGACCTTTAATAAAAGACGTTATAATAAAATACCTTTACTAAAAGACCTTATAATAAAATACCTCATAATAAAAGACCTTATAATAAAAGACTTTTAATCAAGACCTTATAATAAAAGACCTTATAATAAAATACTTTTAATCAAGACCTTATAATAAAGACCTTTAATAAAAGACTTTTAATCAAGACCTTATAATAAAAGACCTTTAATAAAAGACCTTATAATAAAAGACCTTATAATAAAAGATCTTATAATAAATGACCTTTAATAAAAGACCTCATAATAAAAGACCTTATAATAAAAGACCTTATAATAAAAGATCTTATAATAAATGACCTTTAATAAAAGACCTTTAATAAAAGACGTTATAATAAAAGACCTTTAATAAAAGACCTTATAATAAAAGACCTTATAATAAAAAACCTTGTAATAAAAGATCTTGTAATAAAAGACCTTTAATTAAATACCTCATAATAAAAGACCTTATAATAAATGACCTTTAAAAAAAGACCTTTGCTTGCCTGTGTTTGGAATAACCAGTACCTATCATTCCAGAGCACTGGAGAGTATTCACAGTCCTGGGATGCGTGGTTCTGCTGTTAGCACTGGCTTCACTTCTCATGATAAAGAGGTTCTCAAAGCAGAAAGGTGAGGGTCCTCTGTGCTCTAGCTTCCACGGTTACCTGTATAAAGCCCTGTAGGATGATAACTCTGCTTCTTTCCATGATTCAGCAGTGGATGAGGGAAGGCCAGATCACGTCTACGCTTCCATTGATTATGATCTCATTGATAAAGCACAAACAGGTAGATGCACACAGATATTCAGAGGACAGGTCCACTAAAGGCCAATGATAAAGGAATAGACTTCTATGCTTGTTTACTGTATGTATGTAAATGTTAACTGTATGCTTTTCTAATAAGTATAACTTTTTTTTTCTATGGTTCACAACAAACAGAGAAGAAGAAAGATAACATATACTACCTGGCAAATGCTCCGGACGCAGCACCCACAGGTAGGAGGAAGATGCTAGCAGGCATTGTAGTTGCTTATGCACAATATAGCCAAAAGTATGTGGACACTTGAGCATCACGGTTGTTTGAGCTTGTTGGACATCCCATTTCAAAGCCATGGCCATTATAAGGGAGTTGCTGTCTATTCCTGCCCATTGAGTCAAAAGTGCATTTGTGAGGTTAGACACTGATGTTGGACAAGAGTCAATGTTCCAGTTTTTCCCTCAAAGGTGTCCAGTGGGGTTAAGATCAGGACTCTGTGGAGACAGCTGGTGTTCTTTATGGAGTTGGTTCTGTGCAGAGGGACACTGTCATGTTGGAACAGAAAAGAGTTCCTACCCAAACTGCTGCACAAAGCTGGAAGCATAGAGCTGTGTAGAATGCTGTAGCACTACCATCACCGTTCACTCGAACTGAGGAGTCCAAACCCTGGAAAACAGACCCATACCATCACACTTTACAGCTGTCCCTCTGCCTTCCAGTAGGGAGCGTTCTCCTGGATTCACCAAACCCACCAAAACCCGACTCCCATATAGTGAAGTGATTCCACTGATAGCCTCCCACCCCGGTTCCAGTCTGTGCACCTAATTTTGAAATGTTCGGCTAATTTCCACCAAAAATAAACAGATTCAGAACCTGAAAAGTTTTTACAGACTTAATCAAAAAATAGTAGGTTCCTCGGCATTAACCATAACATCATGTTTGGACGTGTCTTCTGTGTCGTCTTATCTCCAGTAGTTGATCTGTGCTTACTTTTAGATAAAAACAACCATCTGGAACCAGAGCACAAATGCTCGCAATCTATACGCTCCGCCATCTTGGTACTACTGTTCACTACCGCTGTGCATTGTCCTTAGTTGTATCCTTTGATGTTTTGGTTCCAATACAACTGGTACAAATGCAGACTGGTTCCCTGGACAGTAACAAGGTTCAACAAGCATTAACAGAACCAGTTCAAGTTCCAGGGTTCTTTTGGTTGAAATGAGCTCTGACGACACTTTACACCACCCCAACTGACGCTTGGCGTTCCACAAAGTGATCTTAGGCTTCTGGTCAGCCATAGAGAGCTATTTCCTGAAGTTCATTATTGTTATTGAGTGATGTGAGTGATGCTATGCGGATAGGTGATCACCTAAACAGCCTTGCTCTGTTTGTTTGGTCTACTGTGTCACGGCTGAACCGTTGCTGCTCCTAGACCCTTCCATTATACAGTACTAGAACTAACAGCTGACCAGGACAGAGTTAATCTATGACAGAGGCCTTTTCACAGTCACTGAGCTCTTCAGTACCAATCTGTGTGTCTATGGAGACTGTATGACTATGTGCTTGATTTTAAAGACCTGTTATACCCCATAACTCGATTATTAAGAGTGGTGTCCACACACTTTTACCCATATACCATATCTCTCCCTTGACAAATACATCTTTCTTGCCAACTGTAAGAGCTGGACGTTGTTGTGTTTGCAGATCTTCCAACTGAGCTTACATATTCATTAACCCAAAATCCAGCCAGACTGCAAAACAGTGGTAAGAATTCCCATTAAGACAGTTTATAACGTGTCTGTATGGGGACCCAATTTGAATGTGTGTTTGATATAAGTGCATGCTTTGCATGAGTGAAACTGTTGTGTTCATAGGTCTTCAAAATGATGTCATGTACTCCTTACTCCATAATCCAGCCAACAAGATGCAAAACAAAAGGTAGGACTTCCTAAAGAGCCTGTTTGAAACATGGATGTATAAACAAGTCAAATGAAGACGCGAAGAAACATTAAATACTTCAGTATTTCAATTTATGCAAATTGTGAAACTGACCATGCTAAGGCCAATGTTAAGATCACATGGTCATTAAACAGGCGGTAGAACATACTGTACCAAATCTTAAGAAACTCTGGCATTCATGTAAACAGTTCAAAGACTCTACTCGAGCTTCTATGTGGATAATAAAGATGATTTACATTAACTTATTAATAAAGAAAGTAAAATAGAAGTATCTTATCTATTTCTATTCCGTATTTTGTGTACATTATGTATATATTTATATTATATTTACTGTTTATTTACTGTGTTTAGTTAGTGTGTATATTAATGCTGCCCTGCTGTAGAGTATTAATCTGAGCCTCACCACAAGCATTACAATGACAAATAAACTGGAAACTAGTGATCTCAGACTGCAAGTAGGAGCAATAAGGACAGTGATAGGCTGGAGCCACTAGAGGGACTACAGGGACTCCCCAACTGCTCTGTGGATGGGTTCATTGCAGATTAAAATTTCTCTGTGTGAATACAAATAGCACCAAATGGCTCTAAACTCTCCATCCAGAGAATAAGTGGAGTATATAATTAGCAGTGTTCATTTTTAGCTGGATCAGAGTGGTTGACAACATCAAGTGAGCTACTGGCCTTGTGCCCAGGTACAGCTACTCCTCTACCTTGCTCAAAAAGGGAGGTACTTTGTGTCTGGAAAAAAGGAAGAGAGCTGTTTTTTTTTTACCGCCACCAACAGTTGTATTAGGACTGACTAAACAAGATCGAGATATCAGGTTTTAGGTTGGAGCCACCAGGGGCCCTTGTTGTATAAGAACAACAGTTTGACAGTGAGTCAGAGACATCTACATATGATGCTGCTAACTTTGTACCTGAAGAGGCGGTAGTGAGTCAGTAGAATCAGCGTAGAGCAGGATCAGCGGATGATAAAGGAGCGCTGCTGCCACGTAGCCAATGAAAGGAGCAGTGGGCACAACAATGACTCAGTCTCTCAGGGAGTAACCGCTCTCAACACGAAACTACATTCAGCCGCAAACAAAAGAAGAAGTGATGTAAACAGAAGCAGCAGAAGAGTTAAAACTGGCGGTGCTTCCCATCGCTGGGGACGTTCTTGGACAGGAAAGGGAGTAAGGTTGGTGCTGAACTTGTAACCTTTAGAGTGGAAAAGGAGGAGGTGGAACTGTGCATTTACTTGTTTCTTAGTGGGATGGTGGACACCACAGCTTGGTGGTGACTTGTCGCCCCCTGCTGTTTGGAGTACAAGTTTGACAGTTAGTGTGCACCTTTACAGAGCATGAACCTGCGAGTCCCATCAGAGATAGTTTTTAAAAACTAGAGGCATAGACCGGAGGCTCCATGTGCTGTGACAGGGTTATGTGAAGAATCAGCATCAAACCACATCAGGAAGGATCAAAAAACTTTAGACACATCAGAACTGGAAGCTCCAACAACACGTTTCCTGGATCAGGCCATGGTTTCATACTCTTCCACCATACAAGGAAAGTCCTCGTAGCTGTACTAGGTGTCCTTGACCAAGTGGCCTGTGGGTTCTGTTTGTTACGCTACCTAATTAGCGATCTTATGTCATAACCCATTTTGTTCTCTCTGACAACAGAATGAGCTGTCAACCAGGTCCAGAGGGGGAGTGGCTGTACAGTCTGGCCCAGGGACCACACCCATCAGCAGAAGAAGCTCAAACACCTGCAACTACTGACTAAGCTGAAAGCCACTTCATGTATACTGGTCATCCTGACTGCAGGTCACATCGCTGGTTACCAGTGGCATTAGGTTCATGACTGGTGAATCACCACTGTAGAGTTTTGCAACGAAGCAGAGGAAAAATGAATCACTGCTATAATTAGAGCAGTTCGTGTGTATTCAAGCTCTCGAGGTGTCATCCAGATGTTACTTCTGTGTTCCTGGAGTAGTAGAGGCCTTAGGCAAAGCTTTAACAATGTAATGTATTATCATCTGTTTGGGGAAACAGACATAATGTCAGGGTTTCTCAGGGGAGTTTGCCCCAGGACACATCACGTACTGGCCACCAGAGGTCAGCATCACCAGAATTGTAGTCAAAGCTCCAGTACGTGTCCACTCCTGCCCATCTCACCTGCATCCAGTCTCCCCATGCCATTACCTTCCCTTTAAAAGGCCAGTCCTTCCCATTGAGTACTGCGGAGCATTAACTCATGTCCTCTTGTGTTTATGGTATGGCATGCAGAGGTACTTGTGTCGTTTGAAGACCTTTCTGAGTTTGCTCGTCCTTTTTAGAGTTTTTTTGATGTCTCCTGACTTCTAAGTTCTCCTGACTTCTGAGTCCTCTTTGGCCTTCTTGCTTTGTGTTTTTGATTCTGCTTTGGACTTTGTAATTTTTGAGTATCTTCTGAGTTTTGTGGTTTTTGGACTTTTGCGTTTTTCATTTTCTCCTGTTTTTGTTTTCTTTTTTGCCCTACTAAAACCTGCCTGATGGATCCTATTCCTATGTCTGAGCTCCCTTCATTACACATACAGGTCTCAGCATACGCCAGAGGCCTTTGTTCCTTTATTTAATCTCCAGGTGAAATGTACCTGTAACAGGAAAGACAGCATTACACTTAGGATACTACTATAAGACTACTTAGAAGCCTCAACAGCTACTTCTACTGTCTGTTATTTTTAGAGATTTACTTTCAGTTTCTCAAAGACACACAATTCAAATATTTAGAAGTTGGTTCCTACCATCCACATAATTCTGTTCATTAGCACAACTACTACTCTAGTACTTATTATTGTATTAAACCAGAACTGTGTGCATAGGCACCTTTCTCCACCTAGTGGACTGTTCTCTCATTAACATGCCAGACAGTAGAATTTTAACATCTACACAAAGGTGGTGTGCAGACAGACTTTTTATTATTCAAGGAACAAGCAATGAATATCTTATTACTAATTAGAATTTCCTGCTGTTTAACTTGAATACATTTTCCTTGCAGGGTGGCACGTATTTGTACTTTTTCATTACCTAATCCCATTGGCATAGGCTCACAAAGGGATGGTAGGGACTACCACTGTCTACTAATTTTTTGGGAGGTCAGAATCGGCCCTACACATGAGTGAACTGTTACCCTTATCTTTGGAGTAGGGCTTTGGAGTTTGGAGTAAGACTACCGGTTTAAGCATGCTAGTATCTGAAAGCTGCTGTCATAATATACAAAAATCATGCCCACTGGGAGGTATGGTGGCGGTGGGATTGGGGTTGTTGAGACCAACCCTAGGTGCTCGTCTAACAGATCAAAACAGATCAATAAAAAAAATGCCATTGGTCAAGACAGAGTGAATGGTGTCAATACAACTTAACCATATGTAATTATATTGGATTATTATGGTACAAATGTGTTTCCCAAAATAAAGATACTGAAAATATAGTCTTAAAAGTGCTAGACCATTTACAGTTAAGTATCCGACTGTAGTATCTATCTATCTATGCTCACGTACAATCAGCTCAAGGTTTTGAGTCTGACGTGGCATGCTGCTGATGAGTGGTTCATTTGTAATCACTACATATATAAATTTAACGCATGCCTGCCTACAAACAAGTGTATTGACGCACATCTGCATCACTTCCTAAACCATGAGTGATCTCATATCTCTGTTTCCACCCATCAACCGAAAGCTTAATTTATCCCATAATGCCACAGGTCACTAGTCTCACTTGGTTGACCCTAAGGGTGCGTTCAGGCAGTGGCAATGATTATTGGGATGTAGGTTGGGGGGGTGGAGAGACAACAAGCTTGGCTCCTCATGCCGCCCACTGCCTGTGGCCAGCAGCCTGATTACTATTTGGAAGCATATGGAGATGACGTGGCACTCCCCCCAAAAAAAAAGGCGTCCCTAGAAGGATATCAGAGGAGGCCGGTAAGGCAGCAATGAAGAAAAAATAAAAAGAAGAAATAAATGACATAACTTTAAACAATCAGAGAGCAAAGATCCCTGTATGATGATCACTTGTTCATGTATGAGTATGTAATATACAATATGTAGTTTATATATATATATATATATATATATATATATATATATATATATATATATATTCAGGATGCACAGATCCAGATTTTCCAGTTCCGATACCAGTGCCTATACATAAACTCTGCATGTCTGTAAAGCCCCAATATGGATCCAATACCATTTTGGAATGTATAGACCGTAAACTTCACCTGGTTGGAGCGACATACGTTACAAGGATTGACATAAACTAAGCTCACTCATACAGCCGACTCTCTCGCTCCATGTTGTTGTGCCTGTTCGTCAAGTCTACTGTAAGTTCTCGGGTTCCTGAAGATCCACCTCTGGCCACTTGGGGGAGATCAATGAGCAATCAAACGACAAACGGCAAAACCTGCAGCCCATGCTACTTAAGTTGCTCAGTTTTGAGTTCACGTTGCCATGTGCACATGTCTCTTGTGACTAGCCGATAAAAGGTTTGAGACTCTCGAGGGTATTTTCTTCTCCCCCTCTTTAGAGAGCACTCATGCCGCTGAAGTACCCCCAGAACTATGTTTGAGAGGGGCGATGCGAAGGTTTCATTGAGGTTCCTTTTCGTTTGAGGAAACTGTTTAGTCATGCTCCGTTGTTCCCTGTGTGTAAGTTTGGTTCGAGCCTTACCGAGGTGCGACAGTTATCTACAGGTACCCCACAAACGAATTACAGTGGGGATCAGCCTAATTATCCAATACCTGATCCAGCCAATTTTATTAATATCGGAGCCGATATCCGATCGGGGCCACAGTTTTACAGCACTTGCTCTGATTGGTCAGCTCACTCACTGGTCTAACTGGTCATCAGAGCAGTTCTGCTGTGCAATACGTGAAGGCGTGCCAAGCTTGCCAGTAGGCGGGCAATTGAGTTATGAGATGTAACAGATTGTTAAGGGCAGGGTTCTGTGGGAGAGAGCACTCTGCAGTTTCCAGACTGTGGTCAGTCTGTTTCTCTGTATACTGTATTACCCTGTTCTTCAATGGTCAGGACCCCCACAGGACCCCCACAGGACCCCCACAGAGCAGGTATTATGTGGGTGGTGGATCATTCTCAGCACTGCAGTGAACTGCTGATAGAATGGAAAATGGATGTAGTGAAAATGAGTGCACTCACCTGCTGAGTGTCTGCCTGAGCTCATTTTCTTTTTGAAGACTTGGACCCTAATAAACTGACTCGTCACTTGTGCCCACTTGCCCCACCTGCTCAGACACTACAGCTAAATTCATAAACCCAACAAACACCGCAACAGCCTCCACCATAAAGCACTTGTCCTCTCACCACATGCCCACGGCTACATCTTTTGATTGCAGGTGAAGCTGTTCACACTTGAACACTGGCATGCTACTATAGAGCGTAGGCTTGAGGCAGTGGAGGATAGCAAGGGTTTCCAAACAGCGACTGAACGGATAATAAGATGAACTTTGAGAATGACTGACTGACTGAATGGCCTGTAGCTGCATGATGTCTAGAGTGTGATAATTTGAATTGACAGTCACAGACGATAAATCACATTTCATCATCCTGAAAACAGCCCAGTAAATACTCGGTAACCACTCGTTACACCCCATTTAGACTGGCACCAACTCTACTTCTACTCGGAAGTCACACTGAGACCCAATACTGCCAAAATCGATTCACCACTTCTGTTTTTCCACTCGACTGTCTTTCTGTTAACCTTCTATGGGTGACTGGGTGAGATTTTTCCAGTGAGCTGTTGGCCACAATGTCCTGAGCTGTCAGACAGATTGTGTAAAGTAAGTGGGAGTCTTCTGGTCCCATTTCTATGAAGTGTTTGCTATTGTCCGAGTTATCTGAAACGATCACTGTCTGGCCTCTGTCACTCGGCGTCTGAGCGCGATGGAGCGTGTTAGGTTCTTTTGGCTCCTGCTGTGTGGTTGTTTACACATGAGCTGCAGTGGTGAGTACTTTTCCTACAAGGTATATAACATACTGTAACATATCTCACATTCATCTCCCATTTACAGCCCTGCTGGTTTTCTCTTCAGTGGGTTTAACAGCTTTATTTAGCCAAAGCGAGTTTATTTATGTAGCATGTTTCAAAAGTGCTAGCAAAAGTGCTACAGCGCTGCTGTAAAAGTGTTATATGTGTTATGGCCAACTTTTTTAATTGATTTTCTGAATAATTCATGAAAAGTACTATGTTCTTTCAGAACACAAAGAAGTTATTAAATGATAATAACATTATATTTATTTATTGACAGTAAGTTCTCCACACGTTACCTGATTTAAATTTAAAGCTTTAAATCTTTAAAGATTTAAATTTGAAGGCCATATTTAAACTTTATCAGCAGTTTCCTGTCAAGTAATGTGTACGATCCTGAACACGATCAAGCTAAGGTCCTAACGGTGACTCAGTTTATTTTATTTATTTTTTTTTACTTTATTTATTTTTGTTTCATTAGTTAAATATCGTACTTGGATATGTAAAAGGTGCTATATAAGTGTAATATTTTATCACAATTTTTATTATTATTGACATTATAAAACTGGACAAATAAAAATCCCACAACTAGTTGGGAAAAAGGCGTTTTACACTGACGTAATGTTTTTGACTTTTCATTTAAAGTTGCTGTTTTTAGAGATTTTGTTTGGTAACACATTACTGTAGAGTGCTGTTCTTAAGGCTACATAACATAACCTATGTCGAGACAGCTGACATGACCTTATGTAACCCGGGCTCTTTCGCAGCCCCCCCCCAACTTATCCTGCTACACTTACATGAATGCTTATTCCAATAGATGTCATAAAATAGTTATAAGAGCTACTTTAGAAAACTGAACACAAGTGACAACTATAACCTCTAGAGTGAATGACACCAACTGGAATAAGCATTTATAAACATTTGTGTAGGGTTATGTCATGAGAAGCTTATGCAGGTGTTATGCAGTCTTATGAACAGTACCCTAGATTAAAGGTTTACCTTTTGTTTGTACAGCAAAATTTGATTGTTACAGAAACACGGTAAAGTTTACTAAATTAGATTCTGGGCACATACAGCATCAGAATTACAGAATAAGTTTCAGTTTTAGTATCGTTTAGATCGTTTTAGTTTCAGCACTAAACGATCTCCACTTACTGACGTTAGTAACGTTAGCATCAGATGAGTTGCTATCCTCATTCAGCAAACAAGAACAGCCAGGTCTAAACGAGTACAAGATTCGGGTTTATTCCGGTTTGATGTGGTGAAATACAATCCGGTACCTGTAAAAGTGTTCGTAAATTTTATAGAGAAAAGTGTGATTAGACGGCCTTGTGATTAATCAGCTGGAAGGGATTCAGTGCCATGTCAAAGGGCTAAATGTGTGATAACTCTTACATTGTCCCATGAACCACTAATAGTCCCACAAAACCACTTTCCAGACTCTCTGAGCCAGGACAGGACCCAGCCTCTAGCACTAACCACCGGCCATTATATTAAACCAACATCATGTAGGTGTACCACTACAGCATGGAGCTCATCTGGTGCACAGTTCACCGTTCACCACTGATCAGTTTCTGACCACAGGACCTCTTTGGGTGGTGGATCATACTCGCCACAGCTGTAACACTGACACGGTAATACCAACTGCACTGTGTTTATCCTAACAGAGACTCTACGTGTGAGTCAGAAAGAGGGAAAGATCGCCAAACTTCCTTGTGGAGGAAAAACTACAGGCTCAGTGACCTGGAGCAGAGCCACCAACGGACCTAGAGAGGACATTCTGACCACTACTAATGGAAAGACGACCAAACTCATCTCTGATCCAGACAGACGTTACGGCGCACAAGCAGATCTAACACTGACTATATGCAGAGTCTCTCAGTCAGATGCTGGTAGATACTACTGCGGTGGAGCTACAGTGGAGCTCACTGTGACAGCAAAAACCGGTGAGTCTAACATTCTTCAGCTTCAGGTTTTTCAGGCTACATCAATAATATATCTAAGGTTTGTGTTTCCAATTCTTCACCTTCTTATTATTATGATGTCAGCAAACCCAGCTAATGACAGCACAAAGAATATGATGGGGTTAAAAAGCAATGGGGGTGATGAAAGCACAAGCACACAGACCCCCAGGAGTATACCAGATAACACTGGGGATATCCTTAGCTTGATCTAAAGCCAATGCCTGGTAGTTTGAGCATATATACGTTCATTGCTGGGGACCAGACCCCTGTATGAAAGCGTGGATGCCCTGAATGTTTCCAAAGCAAAATTCTGGAGGTCCCTGATAATAAAGCTTTTACAGCAATAGTAAGGTTCTGTCTTTCTTCACCAGCTAGAGCTACAGCACTGGCCTGCCTCAAGTTTGGCCTGCCTCAACCAGCGCAAACCGGTTTACCTAGTTGGTCCTTCATAGGATAACTGCTCATAATACATCTGAACACTTTACAATATGTTTTTGTACACTGGTAAACTTGAACACATGCCCAGTTTCCCCAGGAGTTTGGGGATAAAATAGATTATTGCTCATGTTACTCTTTTGTTAGACTGAAGACAGAGGAGGAGATGATGAGTAAGGTCTCAGCTAAAGTGTGGGAGAGCTACCAGACTAGAAGAGAGCATCTCCAGAAGAAGAACTGTAAAATCAAACAGTTTGCTGCCTTTGAAGCATCAGTACTGCTACGGCTAATCAGTTAGCAGCCAATCAACACTGGAGTAACCAGCCACCATGGGGCTCCTTCGAATACCAGGGGCTATTTCAGTCACTGTACATGACAACTGTTATTTGTGTTCCAGGCTGTACTGGAGAAAAAGGGCACTCCAGCTCAGTTCAGCCATTAGTTTACTGTCCGCTGCCAATGGTGTGAATTAGGTGATTGTTGTGTACTGGCTGTTGTTAAGGCCGGTATGACCCTTGTTAGTGGAGGACCCTTGTTAGTTTCACTTTTACAGGTGGTGTTTAGTTTGCGGTTGTAGTGAGATAATAGTTAGTAGCTGCCGTGATTAGCGCTGTTAGCTTTTATACCAGAGCTTCACATTAGACCATAAAGTCATGAGCAGCATTCATACAGCGGTCATTGTTGTCTTTGCTGTGTTCATTGACTTATTTGTTTATACCTGTTTTTGTTTAGCCTGTGTTAATGTTCTGGCATTCTGGCATCTGGTGATGCCATTACTGTGGTACACCAAACAACGCATTCTTCTCTACCTCAATCACCAGGCATTGTCAGCACTATCCCAGTCAAGAGTACCTGGGAAACCCCATGTTTAATAATTCATGAAATAATGTGTATGGACCATGTATGGATAATTGTGGGCGGTAAAGAGGTGGAACATGAGATTTTTCACTTGCCCAGCTGAGGAAACTATTGGTTTTCCACAGTGAGCTCCAACTTCATTCCTGAATCTGAAATCTGAATCTGAAAACACAGTAGACTTTAAACCAAACCACACTTTTGTGCTCCCACTAGATTCTAGATTACCTACACACAGTTGATGTCAAAATCCATTAATAGTCTATATCTGTATGTGTCATCTGATTCATTAATCACTGCTACTGATTCTGTGTTGTAGGGTCTGAGGGACATGCAACACCAAGTAAAGATACCAAACCAAGTGGAGATACCAAACCAAGTGGAGATACCAAACGCGTCTCTCCCAGCCATGGTATGAATTTTACTGTACTTTACACAGAGTCATTATGGGACCTTTATGGACCTCAAAGCAAGCCATATTTTTTTTCCTCGAACAGCTGGTCCTAGACAACCTAGATGCATTTGCTAGAAAAAGTAGTTCAAATGACTTAATTAAATTAATAAAAGATCCATTTACTGTACATGTGATACAAAATTATTACAATGGGGTCAAAAGAGGTTAAATTACCATAGAGAAGAAAAATATATATATATGACATCAAATAGTTCACTGTTTCAATAGTAGCTACTCAACATTGGTAAAACATAATGTAACTATTTAATTACTATGAGAATATATGTGTAGTTGAACTGCAAAATGTGGCTAAACTACTGGTTTAATTATATGTGGCTGTTGAGAAGTGATCCCTGATGGTATGATAATGAGGAGGTGTGTCTGCTTTCAGTGAAGTGACTTTGTGCTCTTTTTCAGATGTACTAAAGGTCATAGTTGGCATAATGGCAGGAAGTTGTGCGCTTGCAGTGGTATTACTGACTGTGCTTGGAAGATACTTACACAAAATGAAGGGTGAGTATGATTTATCACTCTGTTTAACTTCAAAATAAGTGGGGAAAAAAACATGTAGAATATGTAGTGGACCAGCAACTAGTGTTGAAATTCAGTTTCGCAACCTTATATGAACTCTCTCTCAGGTTAAGGTGTATTTAGAGATTGTTGCTGAGACCACCCGAGTGTGATATCTGTGGTACCTCCATCTGTGGAAAGCGAAAGCTCAATTATTATTACATGTCAACAAAGCCAGACAGAAGAAAACGGTTCACTTGCCGGATTAGGGATTCCAACAAAGGCTGCAAAAGCTTCCACAGAGATAACCAACATGTGATTTTTACCTAACGAGAGGGCTGATGTAGCAGTGTTGGTTTGGAGCCTGTTGCATTGTGGTAATGGCAGTGAGTTTACCTGCATTGGTTTACCTGTACCTTTCCTTTTTCTTGGTCACTCAGTCTTTTGTTTTATCAATAAGCCATCTGCAATAAACACTGAGTGCTTCTAATCGAATCTCTTGTCAGGAAATAGTATATGTGTAGAATATGTGAAAAGGTCTCTTCACTCTGGCTCATGGATAAAGCTCCCCTGAGCCGTTCCAACTAGAAACCAGGAAGGGTAACAGAAGCTACTGGAGTGCTAGATGTCAGGCGGAGAAAAGGAAAACTGCAAACTGAGTTCTGACTTAATTCAACAGGTTTATTTACGTATTCACTGTGTTCAGTATCCCGGTAATGGAGGTAAACTGGTGGGTTACAATGCTGAGCTGTTTTCAGTTCTTCATGTCTCTTTTTCTGTTACCAGCCAAGAACAAAATTGAGCAGCTGTACGCCAAAGTCCAGAAGCCCAAGAAATAACCCACCAGTGTGTTCATTTCTTTTTCCAATATACAATTTCATGTAGTCTTATGCAGGCCATCATTTTGGACACTTAAGTTCATATCCTAATTGTACTTTCTCATGTTTTATATTTCTCTTAAAACTGATGAACCTTTACAGCTTTGTTATTGCTGGCGATAATAAAAGTTGTACTTGTATATTAATTATTCAAATGTGTGGTACTTTGTGTGGAAAGTGTAGATGGTACTTGAATCCACCTTTGTTTTTGAAAGTGGAAAAATTAGATGTTTCATTAATTTAGTACATTTTTTAAATTAGTTTTTTGTTCCCTCTTACTGTGTGAGAGCCCAGACAGTATCAACATCTTTCTCAAATTACTGTGCTGTGCTCCTTCATCGATTTTACATAAATAGATTGTTTACCGCAACACGAAATGACTCAAAGCATAGGCTAATTCTACTAGAGTATGGTAGTAGCTCACTTAGAGAGGTCACGTGAGGTTCCTCTGATATTATGTAGTGATATACATACAGACGATGCCATGCAAGATAATAGATGAACACAGATGTAAATAGATTAGGGAGAACTCCTCTTTTGAGGAGGGGTTCTTTTGAGTTCCTGTGTAATGACATCAGGACTTATGCTAACTGCACTGCAAAACCAAAATACATGCTAGAGATGTAACAGCACCAAATTATTATTAATTTTTACATTAAAACAGACAAAAGTACAAAATGAAGACCTGTGAAAGCACAATGCACAGTCATGGGCTGGAGGCTCGGGAAGCAGCCTCATGACCAGAGGGTACCCAGTTCAATTCTTAGCTCTTGTCTACAATAGTCAATTTGCTCAATTTTAGTAGACCTCATATTTCATAAATCATTAGCTCCTAAAAATCTGCATTTGTGTTTCTGTTCCCTGTTTTGCCTTGCTGCTCTTGAGCTGCTGGTCAAAAACTTCAAAAATTACATCTTAAAATGTTTCTTTTCCACAAATCCCCTAACAGATGTTGTCTTTGGAATTATTCCCAATGTTGGAACATTTTCTATATTATCCTGTTGCATATTGTCTTTGTGGAATATTTCCAGATCTTGGAATTCTTTCCCCATTTTAAAGGTCATGGAACAACAGGCCTAAAATCACATATGCCACATGGCAGAGGCCTAAAGGTTGTAAGCCTAGCCATCCAAAGGGAAGGCGAGGTTGCAGCAGTACAAATCTCAGATATTTCCATTGGCTTATCAGGACATGAGTTTGGTACCCCTAGGGTGAAAGGTCCAGGAGAAACAGGCCTGAAATCACTTCATTGCTGTTAGCATGGCTGATGAACTAAGGACAAGATCGCAGAACCAATAAACTTTTTTTTGCCTATGGCACAGGCAGGGATGCACTTGTCCTGAACCACCTTCTGTGTGCTTAATATTTTATATTTGGGATGTTCTCTGATCTATTTCAAGGAAATTTCTGATTCTCTGGGTTATTCTTCTTGTTTATCCACTTTGGTATTTTTACTGCGTGGTTTGTTTACTTAGTTTTTGACTTCTACCAGTTTCCTGGTAGATTAAAGCTCTATTTTTATATTTGTATTTATTTTTATTATATATATATATATATATATGTGCTATATATTATGTATAGTAATAATATATAAATATATGATATATATATATATATATATATATATATATATATATATATATAATAAATACAAATATAAAAATAGAGCTTTAATCTAAACATTAATGTGCTTGATTCCAAAAGCGTAATCCCAATTCCAAAAAATTAGTTCACACTCAAAACTAGAGGTCAGCAACAACTACAAACTCAAACTCTGCAGACTGATATTGTGGAATAATAGGAAAAACATGAAAAACTGTTTGAAAAACTTTTGAAACATTATAAATTCTTCCAAAAAGAACTGCACCTCAGTAACAATGACCTGCAGGATTCAGGAGTGGATTCCTTCCTTTGTTGGATTTATGAGATCACATTGTGAACTGGAGATTTTTAGGTCTGCAAGAACTACAAACTCAACTGACTGCACTACATTATCTCTTCTGTTCTTTTTCTGCAGACTGCCTTTGAATAATATTAGGAAATAGACCTAAATCTAAATATTTGCCCCTAATAAGGCTAAAAAGAATCTAGATTCCAAAAGTGTAATCACAATTCCAAAGAAATAGTATTTCATATTTTCATGTACCTAAACTTTGTCCTGATATGTGAATTCAAACTTATGATCCCAGTTTTCAAAAGCATGTATATTTGCTCCCTATCTAACTTTCCCTATTGTTAATCCTGAATATAGGTTTGTGATTCCAATTTCTAAAAAACACTTTGTATTAGTTTTAATATTTGTAAGTACCTAAACTTTTTCCAAATAGTAAATATTTAAATCCATGATAATAATTTCAGTTTTCAATAAAATATATATTTGCTTCCTAACTTGCCCCAATATTAATCCTAATCTTCCGAAGTTCTAAGGCCTGTAGCTCCTCAACACTTAACCCTTGAATCACAAAGCTTGGATATGTTGTATATCCCAGAGGCTGGAGCAACATATTAGCTCTTAGCTCATATTAACATTAAGTCTGTGACATAGTGTTCCCTCTACAAGCTCACAAAAAACTCAACACCACCCAACCTTTTAGGTCAAAAATACAGAGCGTGGAGCAATAAAGTCTGTGTGTTCAGTTTCAGTGACTCTTAATTTAACGTAGAAGAGGTGTTTGATGACATATTGGAGTGCCAGCCTGCTGATTGGGAGGCAACAGAAAGTATCTGTAGATGGGGCTGGGGGGTACCAGGGATACACTTTTCTCAAGCTCCTTGTTGTGTTTATGGTGTTGTTGATGTCAGGTTTGTCCTAAAGACATCACTTCTACACAGTCTTACCTCTGATGTGTCTATTTTCAGTGTGCATAGTGAGGTGAGGAGGCAATATCACATAAACAGAATGAAACAACGTTTTGGAGTGTACAAAAAACGTCCAATGTCCAATAGTTCAGATTGTTGGGAACAAAGATTTTTGATTAAGTTTTAATTTTGATTAAAACTCCCTTAAATCATGCACATCTGTTGTGGTGTTGATGTGGAATCATAGAAACGTGAAAAACTGGAATCAGTTTTGAAACTAGATCAATTATTTCAGAAAGAACTGGACCTCAGTAACAATGACCTGCAGGATTCAGGAGTGGAGTCCTTCTTTGCTGGACTTATGATATCACACTGTGAACTGGAAATTCTTAGGTCTGCAAGAACTACAAACTCAACTGACTATACTACATTATCTCTTGTGTTTGTTTTCTGCAGGCTGCCTTTGTATAACATTAGGAATAAATTTATAATAATAAATAATCATAATAAATTTAAAATAAAGTCCTAGTCAAAATTTTACATGGTTAGGACCAAAACTCTTTGATGAGGAATGTACCAAAGAATTTCCAAATTCTAATGTCCATACTAAAATTTCAGATGCTAAGAACAAAAAACTTTGATTTGGAACATACCAATAAAAGAAATCCCCAAATTCAAAAGTCCTAGTCAACATTTCAGATGGTTATGAACAAAAGTCTTTGATTAGGAATGTAAAGAGAAACCACATCTATCAATATTTCTATTATATCATAGAAATAATTTATAAATTTCCCAAATCAGAATAGCAATCTATGGGAAAACAGGAAAAAATATAAATTTGGAATGCCAATGAAATTCCAAGAAATAGCTGTGGAATACACCACATAGTGGCCAGAGAAGAATTGAATCCATGCACAATATTAGAGAAAGCGGGGCATAAACAATAAAGAAAATTATAAATGAAAGTGAAATAAAGACCTGGGCCATCTAAGCTTGCTGATAGAGGTTGGATGTACTAGCAGGTTTCCCTGCAGTTCTGCATGTTACTCAGTCCAGAGACAGTCAAGAACTTTTCTACATTAACTGAATTTGCTTCATATCATCCCTGTGCAGAGAAACCAAGTACAGGTGAGGGCAAAACCCCTTATTTACTATTAGCATAAGCCAAAGGAACCAGACTTCTTTCCCAAGCCATTTTCACACTGTGTAAACAGCAGCAGCTGTGTTCAAATAATGCATAAAAGTAAGAAATAGACAAACCTTTTTCATTGGACAGTAGTGAGGTATATGAAGGTACTTTTGTCAGAATTTCATCCAAGTATGAATACTTTTACCTGAGTGTTGATTTAGGCTACTCTGGCGACAACTAATCCTGCTGTAATGAAGGTGCTGGTCGAGTAAAACAGATGCTCACAGATAAAAAGCAAATTGGATCAGGGTCAAGGTGCAAGCAGGGTGCTAGCAAACTTAATAAACGTCTACATACAAATGAATCACATACATATTTTTATTATTTGATTTCAACTGCTCATTAACACTGATGTGCACAGCTGTTCTCAGTGGGAGAGACAGACTGTCACATTCTGCCCTGTCCTGTTCATCTTTGTCTGTCTTATCTGGCTTTCTGTTTCTGTCTTATCACGTCCATGTGCTTCTGTTTGTTTTGTTTTTTTGCTCCTCCTGTCTCAGCCCTCTTGTCAGGCCCTTAACCTGTTTCTGGCTCTGCCCCTTCCCAGGTGTCTTTCGTTGATTTATACTCCATGTTGTGTCCTTTGTTATTGCTTGGTATTTGTTCCCCTGCCAGTGTCTTGTTTCCATGCCTGTCGTTTTGTCTCCTTGTCTGTAGGTTCTGTATTCCTTGTGGTCTTTTGTCTCCCGCCCGGTTGGTTGTCCGCATGTTTGTTATTTTTGTAAGCTGGTTTAATGTTTCTTAGTTTTCTGCTTCTTTGGTTTGGTTTAGTCAAGAGTTGTTTGGTTTAGTTTCTTCTTGTTTGTTTTGTCTTAAAACTTGCATTAACATCCCGTCTCCACGTCCTGTCCCTGTGTAACACAGGCATACCTCACTGTTTGAATAGTTACAGGCTAAGGTCAAATACCGACCTCACATACACCCACTTCACAAAAACTGACACCCTGGGAAAATATGAGCTATACTGGCTGCAACACCTTTGCTTATCTGTCACGCCTCCGCATCTCCCCGGCTTCTTCGCTCTTCGGGACTCCACTTCCCAGAGGGCCACGCTCGATGACATCATGTCTATGTGCCCCCGTTCAGACTCCGTGATTTGCTCTAGATCGCCCGAGTTTTAACTCCAGCTGTATCTATTTACTGCCTTTATTTAAGGGTTCCCTGCGAAGCTTTGCCAAACATTGTTTAGCAATCCTGAGGGGTCCTTTCTCGTATTGTCTTATTCTGGTTTCCGACTCCCTTCGTTCCTCAACTACCTAATCCCTTTTGCTCGTGCTCTGACTCTATGATTTGAATCCCTGCTTTCTCACTTTGGTTTTCCCCTTCTGTCTTCTCCTTTAAACTAGTTTGCCCTCGCTGTTTGTACTATCTGGTTCTGACCTCCATTTATTCACCCGATTTCGAGTGTTTTAGAGTGTTGAAAAAGATCAATGATGTAACCTATAGATTGGACCTACCGTCCCATTACAGAATTTGTCCTTCCTTTCATGTGTCTTTACTAAAGCATGTGGCTCCTGGCCCCTTAGACGAGGTGCTGCCCGCGACCACACCACCTTCTCCGGTCAGTGTGGAGGGGGAGCCGGTGTATGCTGTTCGTCGGCTTCTGGACTCTTGGAGGAGAGGTGGGACTCTCCAATATCTGGTGGACTGGGACCATTTTGGACCTGAGAAGCGGACTTGGGTGTCCGCAACTGACATGCTGGATCCTGCCCTCATTGAGGAGTTTCACCGCCGACACCCACTACGTCCTGCTCCCAGGCCCCTGGGCCGCGGTAGGCAACGTAGTCGACCGAGACGTTTCTCCTTGAGTCCGTCAACTGGTTGTCGGCGTGGTCGTCCCAGGCAGTCCTCCTTGGTCTCGGCTTCGGACCCCTAAGGATCTAGTCCTACCAGGGGAGTCCCCATTCTGGGCCATGGCAGATTCGAGGAAGCCCTTCCCAGTGCACTCGGGGGAGGAGGGGGTCGGCGCCGTGGTCGTCCTCTGTCCTCTTCCCGCTCAAACTCCTTGCCTCCATGTCTCCCCGGCTTCTCCACTCTTCGGGACTCCACTTCCCAGAGGGCCACACTCGATGACGTCATGACTATGCGACCCCGTTCAGACTCCGTGATTTGCTCTAGATCGCCTGAGTTTTAACTTCAGCTGTATCTAATTACTGTCTGTATTTAAGGCTGTGTTTCACACGAGTTCCCTGCGAAGCTTTGCCAAACATTGTTTAGCAATCCTGAGCGTCCTTTCTCATATTGTCTTATTCTGGTTTCCGACTCCCTTCCTTCCTCTACTACTCTTTCGCCTAATCCCTTTTGCTCGTGCTCTGACTCTCCGGTTTGTATCTCTGCTTTCTCACTTTGGTTTTCCCCTTTGGTCTTCCCCTTTAAACCTGTTTGCCCTCGCTGCTTGTACTATCTGGTTCTGACCTCCGCCTGACCCTGACTCTGATTTAGCTTCTCCCATTGTTTCGCTGTTTTCTGGTGCTTGCTGAGATTGCCTGTTTGTAAATAAACCGTTCCTGTTTTTTAAATTTTGCACACGTCGGTCTCAAAGTCTTTTGTCTAACATTATCGCTGATCCTTTTGATTTTACATTGAGAATAATCCAAGATTTGTTTAAAGGGCAAGGACTGAAAAAACACAAATTCCATAATAAATCAGAATCATGTTCCTCAAACCTTTATGTGCAGCAATTGTTAGCACTCCTTCATATGACGCATTACAGAGATAACAGCACTGAGTTTTGTCCTGTAACAAGAACGGAGATCAAACGACAAAGGAACCGAGATCATTCCTACATAGCTAACCCCTCGAGATCCCTCAGATCCAAGCTCCACATTGTGTGGACTCTGCTGTTCAGTTTAACAGTTTAACATTTACATTTACATGTAACACCCTGGCTTTCTATGGGTTTAGGACCTGCAATGGCCATGGCAAAACCTTGATGCAATCAGTAAACCACTTTGGTGTAGATGCTGAGGTTGTGGTTTGGAACTTCATTTTAACTAACGCAACATGCTGTAGCCACACAGCACATGGCCTGTTCACCCTACTGCCATCAGGCAGGAGGTATGGCAGCATCCAGGCCAGAACAAACCGGCTAATGAACAGTTTTTACCCACAAGCCATCAGGTTCCTGAACAAGCTGTGAGCCTTTCACCAACACTACCAACACCAGCTGCACTCGGACACTTAATTATTATTAATACTCTTAATATATCACCACTATGGACATCATCACTGAGTCACTTTAAACAACACAAATATATGTATAACTATACATATTTATATTTATATTATATCTCTGCTCTCTCTCTATCCCTCCTGTCTTTGTATATTTTGTATTTTGTGTATATTTTGTATTTATTTTATATTTCTTAAGGTCAGTATAGGCCTGTGTAAACTGTATAAGCCCTTGTTTAAAAAGAACTGGACCCTGTAACTATCATGAGGATTTCATGCACAGTGTTTATACTGTTATAGGTTGTTTATAGAATTGTGCACTGACATTTTTAATGCATCTCCCTCACCCACAGTCACAGGAAGGTGTAAAATCAGCCGCAAACAAACACAGACGTCCACTTCCTAAATCAGGAGTGATCTCATACTTCTCCTCCAAACCACTAAGATGACCTCATATCTTTAAACCACACTGCTAGAGCCTCTCTCTGTTCTGTTCTGCTTATTTAAAAACATCTCATTTCCAAGATATACTACTTGTACCTAATGCCGTCGGGCAGCCACAGAGAAAAACACCAAGTCTGTTAGGTAAAGAAATGCTAATGGTTTCAGCTGGAACACATTCAGAGGTGATTAACTGATATCAACATGATGAGCGATGCTGAATGCTTTATTCCAATCAATTCAAATGAGCAGAGTGTACAACCAAACTTGAACCTGGTGGTTTTTGTTTCTTCCTACAACAGTACTGTTCGGCTCGCTCTGTTATACTGTAGTATAGTTCTATAGCACTACTCTGCCAAGTGATGGTATGCGTTGCTATGCCACACGTCCATTTTGCAGCACCCTTTCTCACTATAAGAGAGTCTGCAGTTGCAAACTGAATAATAATAAACTTACTAAAAGGAGAGGGTGTGGTTACTGTGGGTTTGCTGTGCTGTTGGGAAGAAAGATAAAGGTTACCAGGAACAATGAACAATGATAAATTTAGACTGATATTAACAACACTGAGATACACATACTGAACTACGGTCTCAGTATGGCGCCAGGCCACCACATTTACTTGCACGAAAGTGCTGGCACTAACCGGATGACTCATGGAGGGTCACTGGTCGCTGAATGTCAGCAGTCATGGCTGTCTGGAGTACTGAATCACAAGGGTCTAAGCACAGCATCAACTCATTGGGGTCTTAGTTGATTCCCGACCCCCAGGGTTTAAGGGTTAAATCACTGGGGTATGTCTGGTTTGAATTCTTCTTTAGACTGGAGGTCTTTCTATAGTGAAGTTGTTTATCTGAAGTGAGTCGAATGTGTTCAACTTTTCTATGAGCTGCAGGAGATCAGTACTGCAGTAATGACTTAACGAACTCAACAGGAAAAGTAAACCTGGGACCAAAAGGTTTTCTGCATTTACAGCGTTAGGGCTCTAAGTTCATCAGTTCATTTGTATTTTTCTTTCTGGCTGAAATTGGTGTTATTGGTTGGTTAATGTCTCAAATTCGAGCCACTATCTCTCAGAGTTCTCATCTCTGATGACGACACAAACATTTTGTCACACGTTCTCAGACCACAAGAACCAATGATAGCTGTGAGTGAACAGCAGGAACCGTTTTTTTCAGTGGGGGCTATTTCTGTCTTAGCCTTCTATTTCTTTTAAAACAATCCTTATCTAGTCTCTATCACTCGCTGTCTGAGCATGATGGAGCGTGTTGGGCTTCTCTGTCTCCTGCTGTGTGGATGCTTACACATGATCAGCAGTGGTAAGTACAACAAGATGGGTAGAACACACTTAAATTGGGGGGATGGTGTTAATGTACCAACACACTGTGATATAACGTGACAATGTGCATAGTGCAGTATATTAACTATAATCTCTATTGCACCTGGGCTGAATGCAATCAACAACTCACCAGGATGTTCTCTGTGTGTTTTGCTGAACAACAACAGAAAAGCAGTATTGGAAGTTTAGCTACATCATGCGAATCATCAACTTTCTAATACAGCTATAAGCCACGCGAGGTCATGTGTTATAGTGATATTTTAATGGGTGTTGTCTGGGATAAAATCACTCTCAAGTAGCTTTTTGCTTTATAAAACTGTGAACAACATAGAATACAATCAAATTACACAATTTATTTAAGTTATTATTATTAAAGGAAATGAAATTTAGTTCTGTTAGAGTATGCTACTGTTGCCAAGAACATCCACCCTTTTTGTATAGTATTTCATTTTGCACTTTTTAACTTCCTGTTGCCTATTAATGAACATATCATAACACAGCACCATTGAATATGATAACCTTGGCTTTATGAGCAGTTTTTGCCCTAACTACCAGCATGACCTCAAATGGCTACTGCATTATGTTGGACCATAAATGCTGAATTCTGAATCCAAACACTAAATAACATGTTTAAAAACCGCTAATGGGGATTCAGACACAAGTGTTCTGTCCCAAGCTGATCAACAGCGCACTGTTTGGGTGCAGAAGCCAAAATAACACTGGTCCATTACATGGTGAGGAGCAGCTGCTTGAGACTCAGCCTGGGTTTAAAGCAGATCTAAGTAAAACATAGACATTTAAAGTATGTAAGACAAAGTGACACATTCTTTAGATGTTATACTGCTATTCAACAGTGATTCATGATGTGTGGTGTGAACAGAGTGATGGAGAGTGGGTTTGCTGTGAACAGAGTGATTGAGAGGGGGTTTGGTGTGAACAGAGTGATTGAGAGTGGGTTTGGTGTGAACAGAGTGATGGAGAGTGGGTTTGGTGTGAACAGAGTGAATGAGAGTGGGTTTGGTGTGAACAGAGAGATTGAGAGTGAGTTTGGTGTGAACAGAGTGATTGAGAGTGGGTTTGGTGTGAACAGAGTGATGGAGAGTGGGTTTGGTGTGAGCAGAGTGAATGAGAGTGGGTTTGGTGTGAACAGAGTGATTGAGAGTGGGTTTGGTGTGAACAGAGTGATTGAGAGTGAGTTTGGTGTGAACAGAGTGATGGAGAGTGGGTTTGGTGTGAGCAGAGTGAATGAGAGTGGGTTTGGTGTGAACAGAGAGATTGAGAGTGAGTTTGGTGTGAACAGAGTGATTGAGAGTGGGTTTGGTGTCGAACATAGTGTGAGAGAGATGAGAGTGGGTTTTTGGTGTGAACAGAGTGATGGAGAGTGGGTTTTGGTGTGAACAGACGTGAATGAGAGTGGGTTGTGGTGTGAACAGAGAGATTGAGAGTGAGTTTTTGGTGTGAACAGAGTGATGGGAGAGTGGGTTTGGTGTGAACAGAGTGAGACTGAGATGGGTGTGGTGTTGAAACAGAGTGATGGAGAGTGTGTTTGGTGTGAACACAGAGTGATTGAGAGTGGGTTTGGTGTGAACAGAGTGATGGAGAGTGGGTTTGGTGTGAACAGAGTGATGGAGAGTGGGTTTGGTGTGAACAGAGTGATGGAGAGTGGGTTTGGTGTGAGCAGAGTGATTGAGAGTGGGTTTGGTGTGAGCAGAGTGATGGAGAGTGGGTTTGGTGTGAACAGAGAGATTGAGAGTGAGTTTGGTGTGAACAGAGTGATGGAGAGTGGGTTTGGTGTGAACAGAGTGATGGAGAGTGGGTTTGGTGTGAACAGAGTGACTGAGAGTGGGTGTGGTGTGAACAGAGTGATGGAGAGTGGGTTTGGTGTGAACAGAGTGATTGAGAGTGGGTTTGGTGTGAACAGAGTGATGGAGAGTGGGTTTGGTGTGAACAGAGTGATGGAGAGTGGGTTTGGTGTGAACAGAGTGATGGAGAGTGGGTTTGGTGTGAGCAGAGTGATTGAGAGTGGGTTTGGTGTGAGCAGAGTGATGGAGAGTGGGTTTGGTGTGAACAGAGAGATTGAGAGTGAGTTTGGTGTGAACAGAGTGATGGAGAGTGGGTTTTGAGCAGAGTAATCTAGTTGGAGTGTTTAGACCCTGTGTCCACTCACTGTCCACTCTATTAGACACTCCTACCTTGCTGGTCCACCTTGTAGATGGACAGTCAGAGACGATAGCTCATCTGCTGCTGCACAGTGCAGTGTTGGTCATCCTCTAGTCCTTCATTAGTGGTCACAGGACGCTGCCCACAGGATGCTGTCCAAAATTAGGCTGCCCATAGGACGCTGTGGTACTACATAGTTTTGGTTGGTGGACGATTCTCAGTCCAGCAGTGAGACTGAGGTGTTTAAACACTCCAGCAGCACTGCTGTGTCTGATCCACTTTCACCAGCACAACACACACTAACACACCACCACGTTAATGTCACTGCAGCACTGAGAATGATCCACCACCCACATAGTACCTGCTCTGTGGTGGTCCTGACCATTGAAGAACTTGGGCCTGCATACTGATGACCCATCTGATGACCCAGCAACATAATTACGGACTAATCAAACATTTATTATTCTACCCTACAAACACTATACGCTCCTTTCTTGTGCTGTCTTCTTGGGGTATGCAGTGAGGGGAGGTGTGTACAGTCAGGGGGGGTGTGTACATTGGGGGGTGGGGGTGTACAGTGGGAGGTGGTGTACAACGGGACATGGTGTGTACAGTGGAGGGCGGTGTGTACAATGGGGGAGGTGTACAGTGGAAGGAGGTGTGTACAGTGGGGGAGGTGTGTGTAGTGAGGGAGGGTGTATCCAGTGGGAGGTGTACAGTGGGGGGTGGTGTGTGCAGTGAGGCGAGGTGTGTACAGTGGTGGGGGGAGATGTGTACAATGAGGAAGGTGTATATGAGCTGTGTACAGTGGAGGGAGGTGTAGAGTGTGAGACGTGTGTCCAGTGGGGGTGGGGTATACAGTGGGGGAAGGTGTGTATAGTGGAGGGAGGTGTGTACAGTGGGGGAGGTGTGTCCAGTGGGGGTGGGGTATACAGTGGGGGAAGGTGTATACAGTGGGGGAAGGTGTGTATAGTGGAGGGAGGTGTGTACAGTGGGGGAGGTGTGTCCAGTGGGGGTGGGGTATACAGTGGGGGAAGGTGTATACAGTGGGGGAAGGTGTGTATAGTGAAGGGAGGTGTGTACAGTGGGGGAGGTGTGTCCAGTGGGGGTGGGGTATACAGTGGGGGAATGTGTGTATAGTGGAGGGAGGTGTGATGAAAGTCGATCTTATGCTTCCTAATAATCTGGCCTAGGGGGAGCATGTATAATGAGAAAAGAATGGGCCCTAATATGGACCCTTGTGGAACACCACACTTCACATCAGCCGAGGAGGAAAAAGAGCTGCCCATGTTTACAGAAAAAGTCCTATTTTCAAAATAGGACCTAAACCACCTCAGGGCCACACCCTGTAACCCACCCACTCTTTTAAGTGACCAATAAGTATGCTATGATCAATTGTGCCAAAAACAGAGCTGAGATCCAATAACAAGGATGGCACAATTTCCAGAATCAACAGACAGTAAAAGGTTATTTGTCACCTTAAGCTGGGCAGATGCAGTGCTGTGCATAGCCTTAAAACCAGACTGAAAAATCTCAAAAACACTATTATAACTTAAAAATGGTAAAAGCTGAGAGTACACAACCTTTTCAAGTAATTTAGCTAAGAATGGCCATTTGGAAATTGGACGGCAGTTGCTAACCATTGTAGCCTCGAGTCGCTACAGCACGTTTGAAAACGGCATGAACCATACCAGTAGCTAGAGAACTACTGATGATGTTTAAGATAGATGGTCCTACAACCGTAAAACGTCTTACCAATAAAAAAGTTTAAAAATTCCTCACAATGGCCAGGTGAGGGAAGCCCTAATCCAGGTGCAGGTTCAAGTAAAATATTAATAGTGCTGAACAAAACTTGGGGTCTTTTGCAGTTTTATATTTGAAAAGTATTCTTCCCTAGAACATTTAACAGTTAACTGATAGTCATTTAAGCAACTCTGGAATACATCATTACTTGTAGTCTATGTTTTTTTCCCCATTTCCTCTCTGCTCTTCTACAAGCCTGTCTAATTCCCTGAGTGGCTGAATTTAACCAAGGCTGGACTTTACATTTAAAACATTTGAATTTCAAATGGCAACAGAATTAAGAACAGCTGAACAATTTTGATCAAATGTAGTGACTAAATCTTCAACACTGAACTGATTCAGGTCATGAGTGGGTAACCTTAGAGAGTTTGAAAAGGTCCTGGAAAAGTCACTGGCGGTGGAAGAAGTAATATGCCTACATAAGTGCCCTGAGACAGGAGGAGGAAAATGCCCAATAAAGGTAGAACTAAACACTACTGGCTTATGATCTGAAAAACTAGCCTCTTCAAAAATTAATTTGTCAGTATCAATACCAGTTGAAAATACCTAATCTGTATGTCCTTGGATATGAGTTGCCTCATGAACATGTTGATTACAATTGAAAGAAATTAAAAGCTGAGTAAAATCATTAACATAATATTTAGCAGGGCAGCAGACATGTATATTGAAATCACCCATAACTAAAATTCTATCTGACATAGGTACCAGTAAGGCGAGGAATTCAGAAACTCATTGATAAAATCTCTGTGTGGTTTAGGAGGTCTGTATACTATCGCACACAGTAAATGGGGAATAGAATGAACCTTAAAACCAGGAGTTCAAAGCTTTTCAACATCCCAAGGTTTAAAACTTGACATTGAAGACGTTTAAAAACCACCACAACTCCTCCGCCTCTACCCATATGCTGCGGCACACTGAAGAAACCACAGTCTGTTGGGCACAGTTCCAGGAAGGGGGCGGGGTCACCAGCGGGGTCGCTGTAGCCCATGTCTTAGTTAAAAACAGGTCCAGGCCATGGGAAGTGAAGAAGTCATTTAAAATGAATGTCTTATTTTGGACAGAGCGGGCCAGTGCCATATGAACTGACGTAACATGAGGAAGCGGTGATGGTGTGAGCTCCACCGCTCTGTGGTTACTCGGGTTAACTCCTCTGTTTTTAGTCCGAGCTCACCGCCAAGGGTAGTAGTGTAAAATGGGCTGTTCCGGAAACACTGGTACCAGCCAGTTGTAAACCGGTTCCGAGGTACGAGGAGATACTGTTTGGGAGTTTTGGCCTAAGAGCTCAACAGGAGCACCCCAGGGAAAACCCAGTTTGGTCTCCAAACAGCTCCTTGTTCTCATTAGAACACCTCCTCGTTTCCCTCATTTCCTACGGCGCTTCCCTCGATGGAGAAAGCAGGGATAGTGACAGACCTCCCTGGACCATGGAGCCATAAACTCAGAGTGACAGCCGCTCCATCCTCTATGATTCCGGCTCCAGAAATCATCCATAGAGGTTTGAATGTTAAAGCTAGCCCCCGTTTGAAATGATTCATAAACGACGTAACCCAGTGGTAGCGCTTATGAACACTGCCACCAGACAACGTCACACCACACAACACAAATAAACTACACGAAAACAAGTCCGGAGTTGCACAGAGACACGGCAGGACGACAAACACATTGGTGCCATCTCGAAACTACCCTCAAAAACGGACAGTAGAGGGAGTGCAACAGTGAGAGGGAGGTTGTGTACAATGGGGGAGGTGGGTGTATGGGGGAGTGTTCAAGTGGAATCGAGGATGTGTAACAGTGTACAGTTGTCGGGGCGAGGTGTTACAGTTCCTGGAGAGGTATGTACAGTCGCATACAGGTGCGTACAGTGGGGGAGGTGTATACAGTGGGTAGAGATGTGTACAGTGGGGGAGGTGTATACAGTGGGTAGAGATGTGTACAGTGGGGGAGGTGTATACAGTGGGGGGAGGTTTGTACAGTGTGTAGAGATGTGTACAGTGTGGGGTGTACAGTGGGGGAGGTGTATACAGTCGGGGGAGGTTTGTACAGTGGGTAGAGATGTGTACAGTGGGGGGTGTACAGTGGGGGAGGTGTATACAGTGGGGGGAGGTTTGTACAGTGTGTAGAGATGTGTACTGTGGAGGAGGTGTATACAGTGGAGGGAGGTTTGTACAGTGTGTAGAGATGTGTGTACAGTGGGTAGAGATGTGTACAGTGTGGGGTGTACAGTGGGGGAGGTGTATACAGTGGGGGGAGGTTTGTACAGTGTGTAGAGATATGTACAGCATGGTGGTATGTGCATGGGTTGCACAGTGGGTGGAGGTGTATATCGTAGGGGGAGGTGTGTACAGTGGGTGGAGGTGTGTTCAGGGGAAGGTGTGTACAGTGGGGGAGGTGTGTATAGTCGGGGGGAGGTGTATATTGTAGGGGAGGTTTTATTCAGTAACAGATACAGGAAGGTATAGAGGGATGAGAGGAGAAGACAGAGGCTGGTACGGGGAGAGAAGACATACAATGATGAAATGATGAATGAAGGTGTAATAAAGGTGTAATAAACTAATTACAGCAGTGCTGCACACTTAACACTGTATCTGCTCCACTGTGTGCATCCTAACAGAGACCTCTAGTTTGTGAGTGAGAACAGAGGGAAAGAGGCCAGGACTTTTTCCCTGTGGAGGAACAAACTACAGGCTCCAGTGACCTGGAGCAGAGACACCAAAACGGACCAGAGGAGAGGACATTCTGACCACTACTTAATGGAAAAAGACGACCAAATCACATCTCCCTGCTCCAGACAGACGTTTTACTGCACAGAAGCAGATCTAACACTGGACCTATACGCCCCAGAGTCCGCTCAGTCAGACGCTGGTAGATACTACTGCGGGTGGAGCTACAGTGGAGCTCACGTTGACTGAGACCGTAAGTGGTGGGTGCGGATGTGTCTGGATGTCTACTATGTGGTGTTTTATTATATTTGAGATAATTATTAAACTAAACACCTTATACTGTAACTGTCTTGTCCTTGAAAAGCCCGTCTAGTGCTAAGAAATTGGATTATGTTAGTAACTTGGGCTTTGAAGCTCGGCTTTAGTGGTTTAGGAGGCCCCATTGAAATTGGGACAACAGGCCACTGCTTCAGCAGTGGGGAGCGGGCCTCGGGGGGGAAAACAAAGGTGTGGCGAGCAGGTGAGCTCACTTCCACTTTGGCTAAAACAAAGGCGAATGTCTGAGTGTTTGGCGTGGCACTGTCGCTGCTGGAAGAGCTGGGGCTGGCTGAATGCAGCTTGCAAATCCACTGGTTACGGAGCAGCTATTCTTCCACTGTCACGTCAGCAGGATCTTGTGTTTTATTGGAGTGGGGCCGCAAGTCTTGATGCTTGCAGGCCTCTGTTTCTCTCTTCTATAAAATAAGGTCATGTCCTGTTTTATTGTTGTGATCTTTTCGTGAGATAGTGTGTGCTCGTTACCTTTACTGCTGGAGCCACCTGTTATAAATTTTTTATGGGAACGCTGTGTTGGGAATCCTAGGTGTCTTGAAAGTCCCTGTGCATTATTTGTAAGACACAGACAAGAAAGACACACTTGGTACGTCTGCAGTAATGACCTTTTCCTAAACTGTAACCATGGAAGATGGAAAGTGTGAGAACAGATTTTACACACGGTTCATTCAACAAACGTGGACACCAGTCCAGCTGTACTTTCCTACAGTGAAGCATTAATGAAGGCTAAGCTCCTCCCACACCCTAGACATAAAACATCCTAAGGACACCTGAAGTGAAAAAGCCTGTTCCCTGTAGCAATCTTAATAAAGTACAGTTTACCATGAACATACCAGACGTATCCCATTTCATTCGTACACTGCTGATCTGGGTGGTGGTGACAGGAGAGCATTTTATATTTACTGTGATCGTTACTGTAGTATTACACCATCTCCAAACACAGACATCCACATCAGGAATGGAATTAGTACACACCTACTGCAGGTTTCATTACAGGGAGAGAACTAGTCCGGGTATTTAAGTGCAGTGCATTTATCATGCCCGTTCCGAAACGTCCTGTAAACGAGTTAATAAATAGATTTTATATTTTAATAGGTGAATTATGATACATGACGCTGTACATGCTTTTAATTCTGCATACAAATGATCTGAAAAAAAAAAACATTTTAAAGCCTTTTATAATAACAGAGCTGTATTAACTTAATTAAAAATTAAAATGATAATCCAACACAAAAATACACATGAGATACCAGTAACTACCTCAGGTCAGTAGACCTTGCATGTATCAATTCCATTCCATGTATACACGTACCAACAGTGGGAAGTGAAAATTACGTTCCCTCCAGGAACCACGGTTTGCAGCAATGGAACAATGCTGAATACGTAAGTGCAAGACATACATTGTTAGTTGTTAGCTTGTTTTGGAACGTAGGGTTAGACTTTATGCTGGGATTCCTCATCCACAGTAGCACAGTACCACAGTAAGAGAGTTGACACGGAGACAGGGAATGCAGTTTGCTGTTTATATGAATTAGCAGCTCAGCAGGAGAGTACAGAGATACAGAAGCATGGTTATCTGGAATAACAGATAGATAGGCTACATATAAGAAATACATCCATTCCTCATAAATTAGCTTTGTTAGTTACGGATTGACTCAAGACTAAGGTACGTTAAACAAAACAGTAGTGCATTAATATCTCCGCCACTGAGCTCCGACAATATCTGCAACTGGATGAAACATTTATCCATAATTAACTGTATTATCGTTAAGCTAACAAACACAGCTTTAAATAACACTAACTGAGCGGTATCAGTTAAAGGATTCACAAACGGTAAAACTGACCTTTTCACAAACGCATGACCTGACTCTCTGAGTGAAACAACAGAAGTGCTTACACCGTGTGCTAAGGACCCATCAGAGCCGCCCTATACCTGCCTGATAGTGCCCCGTAGAGCTGTCTAACACCTGTCCGAGAGTGCCCCCTAGTGGAGCCAGAACAAAGTCACGTTCAACAGAAGGGAATTCGCAACATACATTAAACTAGAAACACTACACACGGTAAACAGACAGGACAGTGCAGCACACACACAGCACTCATTCAACTGTGGAGTCTCACATGAAGTCTCTCCTGCAGTGACGCACCTTCAATTGCGTACAATCGTGCCACTTTACAGATGACAACATGGAACACCGTTCTAAAGACTGTAGCGTATCATTGTGGGGAGGTGTATATACTGGGTGAGGTGTGTACGCTGTGGGGAGGTGTGGAGAGGTGGTGGTGTACAGTGGGGGAGCGGTGTACAGAGGAGGGAGGTGTGTACAGTGTGGGGGAGGTGTACAGTGGATGGAGGTGTATATTGTAGGAGGAGGTGTATATACTGGGGGGAGGTTTGTACAGAGGAGGGAAGTGTGTACAGTGTGGGGAGGTGTATATTTTGGGGGGTAGGTGTTATTCAGTAACAGATACAGGAAGGTATGGAGGGATGAGAGGAGAAGACAGAGGCTGGTGCAGGGAGAGAAGACATACAATGATGAAATGATGAATGAAGGTGTAATAAAGGTGTAATAAACTAATTACAGCAGTGCTGCACACTTAACACTGTATCTGCTCCACTGTGTTCATCCTAACAGACGAGTACTTTCTCATCTCCACTCCCGTGGAGTCAGACAGAGGGCCACCCAACAGCTACCCCCTTCAGTGGGAAACCCAGACTACAGGCACAGTGACCTGGAGCAGAGACACCCAACGGACAGAGACCGAGGGACATTTCTGACCACTACTAATGGAGAGGCTCGCTAAACACCCCCCGCTGCAGACAGCCGGTACAGCTCAGGACTCCAGTCTAACACTGATTATATTAGCGGGTCTCGCGGTCAGAGTACGCTAGGTACATACTACTGCCCACAAGAGCCTACAGTGGAGCTCACTGTGATCCACCCGAAACCGGTAAGAATGATGTGGTTTTATATACAACTAAACTTACAGAGGCCTCCAACAGTCTTTTAGTTCTTACATGGGAAATATATGATGTGAAACTTGTTTGGGCAGGTGAGGCGACAATCCTAACGTCCTGAAGGGTTAGGGGGGGGAGGACATTTTCTTACTCTATATAATTGCACTGGTGATGTAAGAAGAAACTCCACTGGTACGAGCCTGTTCACTGCTATGTTCAGCCCAACAGGACACCTGCTCCAGACCTTATTATCAGCACTATGGTGACACTAAACCGAACTACAAAGTCCTGTCCCCTCCCTCACTCCATAAAGTGTCCTGATAACCTACTGTCAGAACACGGTGTCCAGAATACCAAATATCTTCCAACACTACCTAAGAATGTTTCACACAGTTAGCGTTTAGGAGACACAAGCTTTTGTTTCAACAGCGATACTGTAAATACACACCCATCATCAGTAGAACAGCTGCACCCAGAAGGAGGTGTGGGAGTGCGGGTGTGTTGGGAAGGAAGATAAAGGTGACCAGGATCAATAATATTTATTGAGCTACACATACAGAAGTCTGTCTCTCAGTATGGCGTCGGGCCGCCGTGTTTGCTGACCCAACACGCCAGACGTCTCGGTATGGAGCTGTAGAGGCAGAGTCAGGTACAGAGATAAGACCCGTCCTTGTTTACGTCATGTGCACGGTCGAGTGTGAAACTTGAATCATTAGCATGTCTTACAATCTCAAACCTACACACCAAGTTTCATTCCTGTGAGCGGACTCCTTCTGGGTGCAGATATTTGTGGAGCTGTTCTTCTGATGGTGAGTGTATACAGATACGACCTACATTAAAGTATTAACTCTAATACTGGTACTGTAGTACAGTACAGAAAGATTTTTTAGTTGAGAGTTCTGTTATTAAGATGATTGACAGTTTGTTTTGGCAGCTCAGAAACAGCGATATTCAGAGGCATCAAACAATACACGTATGACCAAGGGCACTTCCTCAGATTTCCATTGTGTGTAATTTGACTCTTGACGTTTCCTTTGACACAACTGGAAAATGGATTAAGTAAGTCAAATCTCCTCTTATTCATCAGAAACATCAAGTCTTCAACCCACATCTACTGCATCAACTACCATCACAACTGAGGGAGAAGGTGAGCTCACTGAAAATCACCTGACAGTTATTAATGTATTTCCTATAATAATAATAAACATTACATTTATGTTTATTGTTGTTATTACTTTTAATAATACAATATTACTATTAAGTTCATCTGACAATAAACGAGTCCCCTGTAACTGAAACATACCTAATAGGATGCAACACCTCCACCATTAAGAGCTGTGACTGGATGGGGCATGTACTGGACAAGTTTCTGGATGTAGCCACATCAGTGTTCAGACACTCTTACATCAGAGAACTGGTCAGGTGGGCCAGATTTGGTGGATGCCTTCCCTGGCACAGTTCTGAGGAGAATTCCCTGTAGACTGGGATTTTATCCACCGCTGGTAGACCCGTATGACCCTATCATCCTCATGCAGCACCATTTGCAGGAGCATAAAGCTATTACCACCTTAAACACACAAGGTGACTCATTTTTTTGTCTGATGAAATTACTATATCATATTATTATTATATATTAATTATATTATATATTATATTATATTAAACCTCATAAATAGCAATGTGTGTGTGTGTGTGTGGTGTATGTGTGTGTGTGTGTGTGTCTGTGTGTGTGTGTGTCTGTGTGTATGTGTATGTCGGTGTGTGTGTGTGTGTATGTTGGTGTGTGTGTGTGTGTATGTGTGTGTGTGTGTATGTGTGTTGGTGTGTTTGTGTGTGTACGTGTGTGTTTGTGTGTGTATGTACATGTATGTGTGGTGTGTTTGTGTGTGTGTATGTGTGTGTCTGTGTGTGTGTATGTTGGTGTGTTTGTGTGTGTGTGTACGTGTATGTGTGTATGTGTGGTGTGTGTGTGTGTGTGTGTGTATGTGTGTGTGTATGTGTGTGTCTGTGTGTGTGTGTGTGTGTGTTGGTGTGTTTGTGTGTGTACGTGTGTGTGTTGGTGTGTAGGTGTGTGTCTGTGTGTATGTGTATGTCGGTGTGTGTGTGTGTGTGGTGTATGTGTGTGTGTCTGTGTGTGTGTGTGTGTTGGTGTGTTTGTGTGTGTACGTGTGGTGTGTGTTGGTGTGTTTGTGTATGTACGTGTGTGTGTGTATGTTTGTGTGTATGTGTGTGTGTGTGTGTGTATGTGTGGCTGTGTGGTGTGTGTGTGTGTGTTGGTGTGTTTGTGTCTGTGTGTATGTGTATGTCGGTGTGTGTGTCGGTGTGTGTGTGGTGTGTGTGTGTGTCTGTGTGTTACACACTAATGAATCCAGCCGTTTACACCCCTCTGATCTGGACCACATTCAACATACAGTCAGTGTGACCGCAAGGCGTTTTCTGTATGTGGACACAATGACGTGAGGGGAGATGTGTTTGCCGAGTGATGACTAGCAGGTGGGACGATGTACAAAGGGAACTGGAGTTATCCCACATGGACTCTGGATGGATAAAAGCATCCATGCTGAGCTTGTCTATTCGCAGTGTAACAAGGGGGTAATGTAACTAGATGTAAAATGGAAATGAACGACCCTGTATTAGTATGACAATGAAGTTTGATTGAATTGAAATGATGTGTGTTGTAAAATCAGGTAATTTGGTCACACTGGGGACGCATTTCTGAGAAAACTGTATATAGGATAAGACTGATAACACTTTACTGATCCTGTAGGAAATTGCAGTAAATATGTGGAATGATAAGGGTGCCTGAATTAGACACGCTTTATAAAAACAGACTAAACCAAACAATCAATAACAACAAATGATGCTCCCTATGTTCTAGGACTGAACAGCACCACAACTGCAACAGTGGCTGCAACAACTACACCCTCATCCACAACTGCAACAGCAGCTGCAACAATTAAAAACACATCCCCAACTGCAGCTGAAGGTGCAACTACAACCTTGTCAACAACTGCACCTGACGCAAGCACCCCTACAACCAGATCTACAACTGAAAGTTCACCTGAAGAGTCACCTGGAAGTACAACTCAAGGTTTGACAATGGGCTATTTCTGCAGTGATACCAGATGATCTAACACTAGACATGGTGACCATACCTTCAGTACGGGAAGCAGCGTGTATATTTATGTATGGTCTCGTTTTATAAGTAAGTAAAGTAAGACATAATAGAAGCTTATGGCTTTTATTAAAAGGTATTATGTATGCATTATAACACCTTATAAGTGCATTTGGAAGGCATTATGAATACAGGACTCATAGGAAGTGAACCACAAAGTACATAACTGTATATGTGTGACTCACTGATGTAGATTTAATCAGATGTGTCTTCAGCATGTTACATCTGTGCATTAACTGAATGTCCAAGATGCAGTAGGGGACACGTTTTAAAGGACTCGATGTTGGAGATACTTAAGTGGGTTCTAAACTCTAATCTGTCACTGGTGTAGACAAGCATAAAGAGTTTAATCAGACACTGTGCAGAGGGGCTTAGTGGGAAATACGAAGAATTCATCCACTGCTGTTCTGTTCTTCAGGTTCATCTGGATCCACCAAGGACGAACACAGCGAGGATCCGAAAAAAGATTCCAGCTTCTCTGGTAATTAAATGTTATTTTTTTTATTCAGTCGTTTTAGAAAGCAACCCATGAACCTTCAGTATGAAGACGTGAATGGATCCTCCTAGGTGACTTTGTGCTTTTGGTTTCAGTTCTGTGGATAATCCTGATCTCCACCGCGGTTAGCTGCCTGGCTGCTGTGGTGCTGCTTCTGATCTTATGGAGACGTTTCTACAAAAACAATGGTAATGATGTTTTTTTTGTTCCGGCTGTATATTATGGAATATTGTCCTAATTGAACAGGGTTTTTTTTGCTGTCGGAACAAATCTTGTATCTCCATTTTCATAGTTTTTGAGATAATCCAAAAATGTCTGCTATTGTTTACATGAAGAACATACTAAAAGAAATAGCTTGAAATGACTGGTAAAACATTCAGGTTCCAATGACATTATAAAGTATGCTTTCTTTGGCGATAAAAGGTTTCGTTCGGTCAACAGCAAAATGTTTTTTTGCATACTACCATGAGGACAGCAGGGGGGTTCCAGGAAATTATCAGGGCGACACTGAAGTAACGTGAAGTGTACTTTCAGTATGCTTCAGTGTCTCCCTGATCATTTTTTCCCAAAAGTGAGTAAACTATAAGAAACTAAATGTGTTGATGTAACAGATTTTATTAAACTGAAAACAGGTACAAATCTGAAATAAGTAATTTCCCTGTTTTCCAGCGGAGACCGCATGTGCCTAACACCTATGATACGCCTGATAGTACAGAGTTCCTTAGAGAAGAGCCACAGAGAAACCACTCCCTTAAGAACCTTTTAGCAGTGGCTGTTTGTAAAAGCCAAAACTGTGTATGTATCATAGTAGAACTGAACTCTTTATGAAGTTATAATTAATTAACTGAGCAGTTGCTTATTATTCTGGGATGCCCCATTATTAATAATAAGACCCATAATAATAAATCAAAGAACAGCTGGGACATTAACAGTAGTAAACAATAAAACTGAACGATATATGGATGAACGTAGCTCAATCCTGCTTTCTGATGAAAACGGGACATTCACAGGTCATTTGTCTAATATGTGCCCCCCTCCCCATACACTGGACCCCCTGACTGCCGGACACCGCTGGAACCCACTGCAGTCATTCACACACTGCGGTGCTACTGTGAGACATACCAGTACCGATGAAATGCATCTTTAAGGAAGGTATACTGGTTCTCACTCCCAGTATAATAACGCCCCTACATGGGTTCTGGCTCGGACATATTGTTCTAGGTACAGAACATTTACATTATGTGCTGTTAATGAACTTACACATCTCAGAATCCTTTCTTTAGCTTTTTTAGGAGGTCATTCTGTGTCGGCACTTCAGATCGTTTCCCAACAGTGAAATCTACAGTGTAGTTTCTCCTCTGTGTTTCAGCAGCGTATGCTGTCAGTAGGAATCAGGATCATGTCTATGGAACTATTGAGTGCACCACGCCAGCCACTCAACCTGGTGAGTTTAATATCTACCTATTGTTTTTAAATGCTTATCTGTAGTTACTTTAGGGCGTATAGTACAGATAAAGGAAATGTGAAGCTAATTTTGGTTAGGCTAGGGAAGTAGGCCTTTCGTTCAGTCAGAACCGATGGTACTCAAACCTTACTACAATGTTATAAAGGCTATACCAGAGCGTGAGAGTGTATTTGTGTTGATGGTATCGATAAGTGTGAGAACCACCGTATCCAAACTCGATTACATAAGTTGTATAGATTCTTCAGTGGAGCCTCCATGTGATCCGGATAGGAAAGTTGCACACTCTTGTTTTATTAAGTGTGCATGTTGAGCCAGTAATTCAGTCAATAGTGCTGTCTTCCTCTTTTAGCGAGTAACCAGAAAAGGATGAAGGATCCTATCTACCACCTGGCAACTTTTCCAGGAGTCCAGACCACAGGTACATTTTCACCAGTTTGTTTGGTTATGACATACAAATGACGGCCTTCTGATAAAGTTTTTCATTTTCCATCTGCCTGTCTTTCGTTTTCCCCTGCTAGCCTATTCATGCCTTTCTCAGGCAACCTAAATGACCAGTTTGCAAAGGTAGTTCTAAGCATCCACTATTATCATTATTATTATTACAATTATTATTATTACTGTTATTATAATCATTATTATTACTACTACTACAATCATTTGCATAATTATTATTGTTATTATTATTAATTTCACGATTACTACTGTTATTATTGTTATTACTACTATTATTATTTATTTGGCGAATCTGTCACTATGTCTGGTGGTTCTGGTCCATTAATTTCAGTAAAGATTTTTTAGACCAGGCATTCCTAACTGGGAATTTAAGTATAGATAAACGAGAAGGGATCGGACTCCCACAGCACATATTCACCAGCACAAGACATACTACAATTTCCAGGAAGTTATCAGGAGAGCTCATGTGTGAATAGTACCTGATACATTGATGGGAAATAAAGTGACTTGTGGAATTAATAATAATTTGCAAGGAATTAAAATGTAAACAATGCCACCATGTTAATAACTGTATTACTATAACTACTGCACAAACACAGCATGCCCTGCTAAACCAATACGAGTCTGAAGAGTGTTTCTCTATGGCGGCTGTGAATGAAGAAAAGATGCCTGAGTATATTTATGTATGAGGTTCAGAATGCTGTGGGTGTCACATCCTGTTTACCCTCCAAGATAAACGTATATTAAGATGTGTGGATGATGTAGCGCTTGAACATTACTGCTCTTAACGTTTAAGTAAGAAGCGCAACACATTAATATCAGCCAAAGTGCTTTATGTTCATGAACTCCTATGGATTCTGAAATTTTGCTGTTTTACGTTATTTGAAAGCTGCTGTAAATTTACACTCATCATCAGTAGAACAGCTGCACCCAGAAGGAGGTGTGGGAGTGCGGTGCTGTTGGGAAGGAAGATAAAGGTGACCAGGATCAATAACTGGTGATAAGTTTAGACTGATATGATCAATATTTATTGAGCTACACATACAGAAGTCTGTCTCTCAGTATGGCGTCGGGCCGCCGTGTTTGCTAACCCAACACGCCAGACGTCTCGGTATGGAGCTGTAGAGGTTCCTGATGGTGTCCTGTGACAATCCATTCCATGCAACTTGAACATCCTCACACAGTTCCTGCAGATGGTGCGGTAGGGGTGGAGGTGGAGGGACACCAGGTCTTCTGGACGTGTGACACATGAAAACAAAACCGTTCATCTTAGTGCTGACCACGGTGCCTCCACACACGGATTTGTTGGGCGTCTCCACCAAGACTAAAGCGGGACTCGTCACTGAAGATGACCCGCTGCCATTCTGAGTCACTCCATGACAGTCTGGTACGACACCACTGCAGTCTTTGGTGACGGTGATGTGGTGTTAAGGACAGTCGTGGTAACGGTCTGTGTACATGTAGTCCTGCGTGGTGCGGCACTAACAGGATGACTCATGGAGGACATTACCGCTCACTGGATGTCCATAACCGTGGCTCTTGGGTCAGTCAGTGATAAGGCCCGTCCTTGCTTGGAACTTGAATCATTTGCGTGTCTCACAATGTGAAACCTCCCCACCAACGTTCATTTCCCGACGGTTGATTCCTTTTGGGTGCAGCTATTCTTCTGATGATGAGTGTATGTTTATGTCTGAAGGAAAGTCAGATAATTAAACTTCCTCTGCTTTCACCAGATAACGCCTGTGAAACCATATATCCCCTGAAGAAACAACCAGCACCAAAGGTAAACACAAAACTCACGCCAGCATTGTCTGATTGTTGATTTTACACCACAGTAACAGTAACTTACTCATCACAGTAACATACTGCATGACTGTGTCAGAAGTTTAAATCCGTTTACAGTAAATATAATGTTTTATTATAGTTTTCTAAACTGAATTTCATATTATTTTTTAAACCAGGAAGGAGACGAAAACGTATCTGTCCACACCAAGCCAACAAAATAAAATCTGGATTCGCCCTCGGTTCATCACTGCTCTGTAGTGACCTCCTGTTTAATTATGTTCTGTTCTCTTTGATTAGTTCCAGAGTTATTACAGAGACCAGAGAGTCGGTAACACAAACCTGATATACCTGCTCTCTTGTGTGTCAGGATGTAAAGTTTAGGGTGTCCTGCTGTTAACATTCAGAATGTCTCTAGGTTATGAGTGGGATGAAACATTGAGTCTAGAATAGACTCAGAGAGTATAGAATCTCAGAACAGTGTTATATGTGTAAATCTATTAGGCTGTGATCTAGTTAGTTCTCCTGCAGTGTCGTAATGCTTTAAAAGCTGTTTTCATTATATTTAGTTGTTTAGCTTTATCAGATACATTTTCTGGATTTTCCACCCCATCAGAATGTTGTTGACCCAAGGTTCATTATACTGTTATCCGAGTAATACTGTTTCTCCTCCCTTTTCAGTTTTATATGATCTGTATATTTAAACAGCACTTTGTAGACCTTTTCTAAAAACAATATGAATAAAATATGTTCTTATTTCAAACAGGTCTTTCTGCTCTTATTTTCCATATACACTTATTCATACAGTGAGGAACCGCATGGTGGGTTTTAGCAGAGCTATTCTGGCTTTGTGCACTGGTGTGCAGTCATGTTGGAACAGGAAGGGGACGTCCCCAAAATGTCTCACAAAGTTGGGAGCACGAAATGGTCCAGAGTCTCTTGGTCTACTGAAGCATTAAGAGTTCCTTTCATTGGAACTAAGGGGCGGAGCCCAACTCCTGAACAACAGCCCCACACCATAATCCCCCCTCCACCAAACTTTACACTTGTGCAGTCAGACAAGTACCGTTCTCCTGGCAACTGCCAAACCCAGACTAGTCCATCGGACTGCCAGATGGAGAGCGTGATTGGTCACTCCAGAGAACATGCCCCCACTGCTCTAGAGTCCAGGGGCGGAGCTTTACACCACCGCGTTCCACGCTCTGCACTGCGCTTGGTGATGTAAGACTTGGATGCAGCTGCTCGCCATGGAAACCCATTCCATGAAGCTCTACACACTGTTCCTCAGCTGATCTGAAGGACACATGAGGTTCAGAGATCTGTAGTGACTGACCCTGCAGCAAGTTGGCAAGTTGACTCCTGCGCACTATGTGCTTTAGCATCTGCTGACCCCGCTCTGTCATTGTAGGTGGCCATACCACTTCGTGGCTGAGTTGCCTTAGAGACATCTATTCCTTCACTAATGTCTGTAGGACCAGTCTGCATGTCTAGGTGCTTGGTTTAATACAAATGTGGACATGGACATGACTGGAACACCTGGGTGGGGGAGTGAATACTTTTGGAAATAAAGTGTATATTCTACTTGGTTCCCGAGAATTACAGATACCTGTGACTGATTACTCAACATTCCAGGTCAGCTTTTTTTTCTCGGTCAGGGCTGCTAACCTTCATCCCTCTAATACCTGAACTAACAGCTCAGAGTTCTGGATCACACTCACCAGCTACTTAGAGAGAGAGAGCTACTCTACTTAAACTGGACCCTGGTAGTCTTAAGTCTGAAGTCACTGACTGAGGTTCCTTCGCCTGACAATTACACAAATACAGTCTTACACAAAGCCACACCGCAGGGAGCGCACACAGCTGTAACAGGAACAGACACTTGCATTGTGGGCTATTTCTGTCTTTTAAAACGATCCCATCTAGTGTCTCTCAATCTCTCACTGTCTGAGCGCGATGGAGCGTGTTGGGTTCCTCTTTCTCCTGCTGTGTGGACACATACACATGATCAGCAGCGGTGAGTACTTTACGAGTGGACATTATACCAGCACTGTTAATAACGACCCATCACTGTATACTACAGTCATTCTTCACTACTACTCAGTTTGGGATTACTGAATTACCCCTGTGACGAACATGCTATTTCCCAATAGCGCCTCTGTGTGATTCCAGTCTTGCGTAGCACTGAGCTAGCGGTGTTATAAAGAACTTTACTCCCATTGACTCCCGTCAAACCAGAGACTTTCCTGTGGCAGACATTTAACATGAGTTTGATCTCAGTGTGTGATCTTTTCAGTGCCACAACAGCTCAAAAAGAAAAGAGCTGCATGGGTTATAGTGACATTGGCAGTCAGTACAAGATGTGGGGATACGGGTGGTATACGGTGATGAGGCGAAGTAGCAAATATTGCACAATAAGTCACACAGAATATGTAAATAGGCATGGGTGTTCTTACCACACCGCAGGTGGAGGTGCCTGTCACTAAAGGTGCTAGCCTGTATCTTGTAGTGGGTGGGAAGTGTTTTCCATTATGGATGCTAGCTTGGCCAACAACCTCCTCTCCCCAACTACCTCCACTGGGTCCAGCCCAGCCCAGAACAGAACCTGCCTTCCTGATCAGTTTGTCCAGTTTCTTCCTATCTGCGGTCGTGATGCCGCCCCCCACCCCCAGCACACAATGCTGTAGAAGATGTCTGACGCCAACACCGAGTCATGAACAGTGTGGAGGAGAGGACACTGTGTCCTGAATGACTGGAGCCTCCTCAGCAGGTGGAGTCGGCTGTGTTGTGCTGACACCAAACCATAAACTTCTTTGCTACTTCTCCATACTCTATACTTCGTCACCATCCGAGATGTAGCCGTCAATGGTGAGTCACCAGAGAATTTCTGTAGACGGCAGGATGTGGTGTTGTGGGTGAAGTCTGCAGTGTGGAGGGTGAAGAGGAATGGGGCTAGGACCGTTCCCTGTGGTACCCCGTGCTGTAGAGTACACTGTCTGACACAGTCCTTAACTCCCACACACTGTGGCCTGTTTGTGAGATCCATAATGCAAGTGATGAGATGGTGGTCCACCCCAGCGCTCTCCACCTTGCTCCCCAGTGGAGTGGGCCTGATGGTGTTGAAAGAACTAGATAAGTCAAAGTACATGGTTCTAACAGTGCTTCCAGCCTTTTCAAGAGGACCAAAGAGAAGCTGATTACATCCTCCCCCAGAATGCTTGGATAGTAGGTGAACTTCAGAGGAGTCTTTCCAAAGCCTTCATTAGATGAGAGGTCAGCGCCACACAAGGTCACTGGGGTGTACGGTCTTTAGAATAGGCACTACACACAATGTCTTCCAGAGCACCGGCACTCTCTCCTGTCTTAGACTTAGACTGAAAATGTCGTTTACTGTCCCACACAGCTGGTCTGTGCAGTGTCTCAGGAGTCCAGGATTGATGTTGTCTGGACCTACTGCCTTCCTCACCTTCCTCCTGACTTGTTCTCTGGTGAAGGACAGCGAAGAGCTGGGCTATGTGATGGGCATTGAAAGCGGTGGTGTGGGCTGGTCAGAAGAAGATGGGGCAGATGCCAGATTGAATCTGTTGAAGGCATTTAAATCGTTTGCCCATTGTGGGTCTCCTTTAGGCTGCCTGTTGGACTCTTTAAATCCTGAGATGGTTTTTAAGCCCCTCCAGACTCACTCACATTGTTCTTCACATTGTCCGAGTGAGAAAAGGGAATGAAATGAAACAACAACAAAAAAATAGATGCACACAAGCCATTCTCTCTGTCTTTTGCCATATAGGTGGAAGTGCTAAAGTCTTCTGACCAATCAGAAAGCAGGATCAGTTGTTGTATGTCTTGTTCATGTGTAATTACACAGTTATTAGAGACACTTGAGGGACCATACTTTCAGTGTTCAGGTGCTTGGTTTGGTAAGCCACACAAGTTACTGGCCAACCAGCCTTTAGATACAAATACACATTCTAAATAATCATAAAAAACAATTATAAATATAAATAAATAACAGCTAGTTTACATAAAAGACATTCACCTCACCTCAGACATACACAACATACAACTACAACATAAAAGATATCACGTCTGGAATTATCTGAAATGATAGGATATTAAAGAAAATGCTCAGCACAAGATTCCTCGAGAGATTTACACTACTGAGGCAAAAAATTTTTTTATGAATCATCCCAATTATGTAAGCGCACTGATTAATATCAGGACTACAAACCCTACCGGGAAAATTAGAAACCCAACTTTTATAAGTGCTAATTACAGTAATGTCAAACTGCACACATTTCTTATTTTTCTACAGTATTTTTGATGTTTTGTAATTTCAAGGTAAATCTTAGCTATATTTTATGCTCTGAAAAAAAAAAAGTCAAATAACTTTCTTCTTAATAAAACCATAAAATAAAAGTCAAATATCCTATTACAAAAAAATAAAACGTTATTAATTTACTGTTTACCGGTAGCTGACGCCGGAAAGCGGTTCAGAGCTCCTGAACACTACTCTGGCACTCTGCCGGACAGGCTACCAATGGGAATTTAAGGAGGACCCAAATGCCAAGCAGTCAAACCGTGGAACAGAAAAGGCCGATAAAGCCGATAAAATAAAAAGATTCACCGCACCAGAGCTAAGAACCCATGTTAAAAGACAAGCAGCCTATTGCTTCACCACCAGGGCGCTACAGCTACTCTGGGAACAGGTGGGGAGATAAAAGGAGTGGGAACTAAATATAGGTGAGAAAAATAAGTACCTCATAAACCCACCCGATATCGGGAAAAGTGTGAGCGGGAAACAGGGGAACAAATGATGCCAGGAGAGACTGGCTGCCTCCCCCCCAAAAAAAGAAGTCAGTGATGGAGATGCTAGTGAAAAAAATGAACCAAACGAAGGAGGGGTCAACAGCTCTCCCCTTGTGGTCCTCCCCCCTATATAGTATTGGAGAGCCAGAGTAGAGAGAGAGGGATGGGTGTGAGAACCCTTAATGAGGAACATGCGTAGGGATGTGCTAAAACCAGCAACCCAGACTGACAGGGATGTACAGCCCATTCACCAGGTGCAGGGTGTTAGGACTGACTGCTGGTTCACCACTGCCCCCTGGTGGTCCGGGTACATTGCATTTACAGCAAATTTCTTTGAAGTTTTTGCAGACAAAATGTTGTTTTACAGATTTTACCTAAATTATTATGATCAAACACCAGAATTATTTCTGTAAATTACAGCCCCCCACAGGGCACACATGGTTATAATCCCGCACTGTTAATATTAAATATTATTATATTATTAATATATTATTTACGAATATTTAAATGGTTCAAAAACCTGATTGTAGTCTCTTTAACAAAATGTGTTGTTGTTTAGTTTGGAAATATTCGGTGGTCTGTTATGATAATCAAAGAAACGGAAGGTTTGGAAATAATGGTTCTTGCTGGGGTTGGTTCTCCTCAGTAAAATGAATGGTGGTTTCGGGGTATTGTCACGTCTGCGGGTCTGTCTGCCTCTGTTCCTCCGGACTCCAGTTCCCAGAGGGCACCGTCTGATGACGTCACACCCTCATGCTCACGCTCTGCCTATCCTGCTCAGTCTGGCTCGCCAGTCTACTGATTGCAGCCAGCTGGTATAAGCCCCACACAGACTCTCACACACCGCGAAGTCTGGCCAATGTCCATTGCATCTCTGAGCGTTTCAATCTGCTTATTAGTCTCTGTGTTACTGACCTCTCTTCTTCGACCTCCCCTTCCCGCTTGTCCCGTATCAGCTTATCAACTGTCATCTGATCTCTGGATCCCAAACCTGTTTCTACTTACCTGGATTTACTGCACAGCTTTCTCCTTCTGTTCTGCCTGCCTTTCTCTGACTGGTTTCTGATCCTCGCTCTTCCCATCGGTGTATGACCTGGTGTTGTCCCAGTGCCCTGCTGTTGTGCCCAGTTCTTTGCATCTGACAGGTATGAGATAATTGGGAGGAGCACGGAGAAGTCAGATGATGACCCTCCATGTACCAGGAAGGTATATAAACTGTGGAGAAGCTCAACCAGGATTAACGCTTGTTTGGATTGAGGTTTTCAATCCTGGTGCTTCTGATGTGTCGTTTTTTAAGTTATCGGCTTCAGTTTTTATAACCTTAGGATGCAAAAAAGTATGAAGAGAGAGAAAACATACAATGATGAATGAAGGTGTAATAAACTAATTACAGCAGTGCTGCACACTTAACACTGTACCAGCTCCACTGTGTTCATCCTAACAGAGACTCTACGTGTGAATCAGACAGAGGGAAACATCGCCATCCTTCCCTGTGGAGGAAAAACTACAGACTCAGTGACCTGGAGCAGAGACACCAACGGACAGAGAGAGGACATTCTGACCATTACTAACGGAAACAAGACCAAACACATCTCTGATCCAGACAGACGTTACGGTGTAGGAGGAAATCTAGTGCTGACCATATTCAGAGTCTCTCAGTCAGACGCTGGTAGATACTACTGCGGTGGAGCTACAGTGGAGCTCACTGTGACAGCAAAACCCAGTAAGTGTGAAACTCTAGACTCTACAGAGACCTCCAGGAATATTATTAATAAAGCTGAACTTCAAAAGGGTCCCCTTTATATTAACTGTGTAACTACATTTACATTTACGGCATTTATCTGACGCTCTTATCCAGAGCGATTTACAAGGGTATTCATATCACAGGTGGGCCAATGTAGTGTTAGGAGTCCTGCCCAAGGACTCTTGTTGGTGTCTTGTTGTATTATTAGGATCCTCGTTACCCATTATTATGTAATTAGATTACCACTACCCAGGAATTGGCCCGACTGTAAAGTATAACTCGGACAGAGTTACTGATTTAATTCTGAATGACTCAGGATTAGCGCTTGTTTGGATTGAGGTTTCTGCCAATCCTGGTGATTCTGATGTGTTATGACCTCAGGATGCAGGAAGGTATGAAGGGATGAGAGGAGAAGACGGAGGCTGGTGCAGGGAGTGAAAACATATAATGAAATGATGAATGGAAGTGTAATAAAGGTGTAATAAACTAATTACAGCAGTGCTGCACACTTAACACTGTATCTGCTCCACTGTGTTCATCCTAGAGGAGACTCTACATGTGAGGGAGACAGAGGGAAACACCGCCATCCTTCCATGTGGAGGACAGACTACAGGCACAGTAACCTGGAGCAGATACACCATTGGACAGAGAGTGGACATTCTGAGTACTACTAATGGAAAGACGAGGAAACGCATTGCTGACCCAGACAGATATGACCTAGGAGCAAATCTAACCCTGATTATATATGAAGTCTCTCAGTCAGACGATGGTAGATACTACTGTAACCTACTCACAGTGGAGTTCACGGTGACAGTCGGTACGTCTGAACTACTTTTCATACTAATCATATTTTAATATTTTAAATAACAAAAATAACATAAAAGGTTAAGTAAGTGTGTTAAGTGTACTGAACTGCGCTGATAACTATTTAAGTATACTAATGTAACCTTTAAACCTACTACTACATATGGAATTAAATTCTTATATCACAACATGGCTTAAAGTGAAACCAAAATATATTTACAAACAGAACCTAAAAACATATGTTTATGTTACTTAAGTGACAATAGGCTAATGCTGAATTAAAAAAGATTTAAAAGTATTAAACAACCACTACTGTGTTTTAAACATTGAAAACACTCCCCTACCACATTATTAGGTACACCTCCTTGTTAGATTAGGTTAGATTCAGCCTTGCTATTATGCTACAGTGCAGGTGCAGAGATAATGAAACGCAGTTAGCATCTAAGCAGAAGCGCAACACACACTATTTACACATACAGAGCAGGAAGTGACCGTGGTAAGTGATGCAGAGGTTACAGGATTTACAGTTCAGTAGAGAGTGAGTGGAGAGATACAGTGTAGGTGGTATGTACTGTGAGAGTACATATGTAAAAGGTGGTACATGTACAGAGTGAGTTTATATACAGTACGTACAGTAACTGTGCAGATATGAATAGTGCAGTAACAGACTGTATGATTATGAATGGTGCATAAAGGCATGAGTGAGTGCAATGATGGAGTTAAAGTGGAGGTGTGGAGTTCAGCAGGGTCACCCTCAGGAAAGAAGCTCCTCCTGAGCCTGCTGGTGTGGGAGCGGAGGCTCCTGTACCGCCTACCAGATGCGAGGAGGGTAAAAAGTCTGACTAGGAGAAGATATGTCCTTGATGATGTTTCTCGCCTTGCACAGACAGCATTTAGGGTACATGATCTCGATGGTGGGTAACTGGGAGACTGTGATGGGTTGGGTTGGGGTTTTCGCCACCCGAGAAAGATGAGATGCTCTTAGCGGTACAGTGGTGAAAGTCCACCAGTATCCCAGGACACAGAGCCTCCATAGGAAGTAAAGACGCTGCTGAGCCTTTTGGACTAGGATGGAAGATTTTAGGGGCCAACTGAGATCATCACAGGTGAGGGTGGCCAGGAACCTAAACCAGACACATGCTCCACTACAGCTCTGTTAATGTGTATGTGTGTGTGCTCGGCCTCTAGTCCTCCTGAAGTCCTCCTGAAGTCCTCTTGAGTCCTCCTGAAGTCCTCCTGAGTGTTGAGTGCCAGGTTGTTGCCCTCGCACCATGTGACCAGGTGCTGCACTTCATCCCTGCAGGCCGTCTCATCATCACATCTGATCAGATCCATCACCGTGGTGTCATCCGTAAACTTGATCATAGAGTTGGAGCCATGAACAGAAACACAGTCATGGATGAACAGGGAGTACAGTGGAAGGCTTAGCACACAGCCTTGTGGCACACCGGTGTTCAGGATGATGGTGGAGGAGAAGAGTTTGTCTAACAGATTGAGGTCTGTCAGTCAGGAGGGCCAGAATTGCTGAGAGACGTGCTGATACCAAGGTGTCTGAGCTTAGAGACCAGCTTGGAGAAGATCACTGTGTTAAATACGGAGCTGAAGTCAATGAAAAGCATTCGGACAGATGAGATCTGGCAGTGCCGGTGGGTCAGTACAGTGTGGAGGGCTGGAAGATTCAGATGAGAAAGGACTCGTCTATTAAAGCACTTGGAGATGGTGGGGGTCAGTGCAGATGTGCATTTTATGAGTGAACATCTGTCCGTTACACCTTCCAGTGGGTTCTAGATTCTAATCCTGTGAAGACACTGACAAATAGCTGATGGCCTGTCAGAAGACGGAGAACAGGTTTCACTGTGCAGTGAGTCTTAGTGGAAATGCTGAGGACTCATCTATCACTGTTATGTTCATTAATCAGGATGGATGGATGGATGGATGGATGGAGTAGGGATAAACCCAGATCTGAACCTGGGCTGGTTTTACTCTATCCTACATGACTGTTTCTGTGTTTTCATTTTCAGCTCTGTGGAAATTCCTGAGCATAGCAGTGAGCTGCCTGGTTGGTGTGGTGCTGGTTCTGTTCTGGTGGAGATGTGCTTACAGCAGGGAAGGTCTGGAATGTAATTATGGAATACTGTACTATTTAAACAAAGGCGCATTTACACAATATTACCAAAAGTATTCGCTCCCCTGCCTTCACACACACATTAACTTGAGTGTCATTTTAATCCATAGGGTTTAATATGAGGACGGCCCACTGTTTGTCAACCCATAGCCTCAATTCTTCAGGGAAGGCTTTCCACAAGGTTTAGGAATGTGTTTATAGGACTGCATTCGATAAAATCTAATCTGAAGGCCACATTAAATATATTTGGTAGGGAGGAAATTTCACAACTGTACTTGTACTAGTTCTCTTAAGAACCTTTATTTCTGAAGGTTCTATACTGTAGTGGAAGTTACAGCCAAACAATTATATCACGGTAGATTTAATTACGGAGAGAAACTCACAGTACATCACAGTAGAAGTACACTGTCAATTTAATCAGGTCCGGTTACCATATAGGACACTCTGTAGGTGTACCGGTCCAGACTGTAGTCCATCTGTTTTTCTGTGTACTGTATTACCCTGTTCTTCAATGGTCAGGACCCCCACAGGGCCACCACAGAGCAGGTATGATGTGGGTGGTGGATCATTCTCAGCACTGCAGTGACACTGACGTGGTGGTGGTGTGTTAGTGTATGTTGTGCTAGTGCGAGCAGCACCCCACACATCAGCTTAATCTGGTCCAGAGAGAACCCAAACTCAGTTTCCTAATGCATGTTTTAACAGGGGACGGTGAGATGCTGTATGACGATGTCTACACCTACACTGAATATGTCAACGTTAATAAAGAACGAGCAGGTGAGTGGATGTAGATCCTCACAGCACAGAGAATCTAAATCTGGTGACTACTGTACATGGGTTTCATTTTGTACATCGTTTGGACCCAGTGTCCACACAGCAGTTATTCAGGGGGATTCTTTAGAAGAGCCGTTTAGGAACCTGGTGTCTGTATAACGTTTAACATGAACCTCATTCTGTTCACAGGTCTAACAAGGAGCTCACATACTCACTAACATGGACCCCAACTTCCAGTGCAGATCTACAAGTTACTATCACACTGTAAATAGACTACACTGCCAAAAGTAAAAGCTCGTCTGTCTTCACACACATAGGAACTTGAGTGACATCCCATTCTTAATCCATAGGGTTTAATATGATGTCGGTCCACCCTTTACAGCTACAACCACAACAGCTCTTCTGGGAAGACTTTCTTCTAGAGCTGATCTGAAGGCATGGGGGAGTGAATATTTTTGGCGATATAGTGTACATTCTCTTTTGTGTCAGTATGCAAAGTTCAGAGTTTCCTGCTACATGAATGTTTCTAGTCTAACTATGAGTTGTATTGGATAGTAAATTGAGTCATATAACAAATGTATAATATCAGTGCTGCGTGTGTAAATCTTTAATCTCTGAATTATTACGGTTTATTATTGTTTACTCAAAAGGTTGTTATTGTAATGTTCTTACAAGACTTATTTTCCACCAAAATTGACAAATACATTCTTTAAACATCCTACAATGTGATTTCCTGGATTTTTTTCCCTCTTTTTTGTCCTCTTTATAGCTGAAAGTGTACCTATGATGAAAATTACGACCTCTCTCATCTTTCCAAGTAGGAAAACTTGCACAATCAGTGGCTGACTAAATACTTTTTGCCCCACTGTACACGCTTGGAAAGGATGAACCGATGGAGGGTTATTCAGTTGGCAGCAGTCTTTCACCTTACCACTAGATGCCACTAAAGCTCTACTGTGACTGTGAGGGTCTCTGGTTGGACTGTTTCTAGAATAGAACCGTATACAGAGAAAAACTGACCCCTCTCTCTCTCTCCCTCTCTCTCTCTCTCTCTCTCACCCACACACAGGATGGTGTAATAATACCCTCAAACAAACGTGTCTATATAAATACCTCCCAGAAGTGAACTCATACCCCCACCCACTTCCTCAGTCCACTTAGATGACCTTACCTGGTAAAACCACACTGTCAGTGGGTTCTATCCTGGAGGCAGCTGCTCAACTAGTCAGTGCCTTCAAAGGTTCCTCTCCCGTTGAAAGGGAACCTCAGTAGGCACCATATTCAGGACACTTACAGTCCCTCATTAGCCCGTGTACCTCCGAATGTAAAGGAGTATCACCTCAGTGTATAAGGAGGAACCTGAATCCACAGCAGCTGTTCTCCTGTATTGACACTGTTGTGGTAGTTTGTGTATGAAGACCAGGCTGCTTTAAAGAGTCATATCTGACATTATACACCGTATTACCAAAAGTATTCGCTCGTCTGCCTTCACACGCAAATTAACTTGAGTGACATCCCATTCTTAATCCATAAGGTTTAATATGATGTCGGCCCACCCTTTGCAGCTAAAACATCTTTGTGAGAACAGTTTGGGGATGGCCAACATTGGGAGCATGAAATAGTCCAGAGTCTCTTGGTCTGCTGAAGCATTAAGAGTTCCTCTCACTGGAACTAAGGGGCGGAGCCCAACTCCTGAACCACACCCCCACACCATAATCCTCCCTCCACCAAACTTTACACTCGGCACAGTGCAGTCAGACAAGTACCGTTCTCCTGGGAACCACTGCAGTAGTGGGCCTCATTAGCAATGACGATGACTCAGCTTACAGAGAGGAGGTGAACCAACTCGTAAGTGGAATAATCTCACTGTTTATTATAATCAAGCACTTTATCACTTTTCACTGTTAAGCTACAGCTACAGTGTTATAATATTAATATCACTTGGAAACAGCAATATTTTTCTATACAAAGTGAAATATTTCTGTAGGTGTAATGTATAACCTCTATATTTATACTAATGTCTCGTCTGCACTGTTATTAAGTATGTCTCGTGTTTTTGCATTACGTTTATATTTGAACATTGGAGTTTGGAGAAACTCTCTTTCAGCTATGCACTACTGTTGTAAAGTCTGAATAACAAAGTTCACTTTGACTTTGACCTTAAGTGTGCATAGTGAGGTGAAGAGGCAATGTCACATGAACAGAAGGAAACATTTGGAGTGTACAAAAAAGTCCAAAGCCAATTTTAGATGTTGAGACAAAGGTGTAAAA
>JAMWET010007082.1:132500-136251 GCA_024036415.1 Prochilodus magdalenae | reverse complement strand
TAGAACAGGACCTAGTCTGTGATTCTCCAGAACTATTGGTGATCTTTGAAGTCAACAGCAGAACATCTACACCCCTCCTTGCTTACCTTATAGCCCACGAAATTCCAGTTTGGGGTTCCATGTTTGTCTTTACAGTGTATACTGTCTTTACGGCTCTGATTTCTTGACAGCTACACATCACATAAGAGTCCCAAACCCAAAACCCGTTTCTCCCGACCTTACTTCCTGTTTACTGCACGTTCCCTGTTTCAGAAATGGCGCTCTTCATCTCTGGCGATGGTTGCTGACGAGACTCACCACCTCCTACGATCCAGTGCAGCTCCAGACCAGTTCCCTGCCATGTCAATGTCATAGAGAAGACAGGCATGAGCCCACACTTATCGCGTTCAAATAATTACATTCAATTAACCCCTCCGTCTCCCTGTTTTCTCCCTTCTATCTCGTTTCTCTCCCTCCCGTCACGGAAACTCATGGACACTAATTGACGTTAATGGCACCGAGGCCTCTGGTCTTCCATAAATTCTCATCGGTTAAATTAAGCCATCATCCTGCATGTGACACACCTGGACTCGCAGCTCTAACTGACCATTTTATTCGCTGTCCATCAGCCTGCATCCAAACAGTCCTTTAACACGTTCCTATCGAAACCTCACGACTGGCATTTGGAGTCTTAACCCAGCGGTCCGCAGGCGGACGATTGACTGACCGTTTCAGTAAATAAATAGTCATTGTATGACGTACGTAATGTAAGTATTTGATCAGGGGTTCTCACGCTCGTACAGACGTCTGGGCGTGGGTGCTGGATTTCCGTATTGCAGCAGGTATTTGGGCGGATGAAAAGAACTGAAGTAGGTGAATGAAGAATGGGGCTTAGACTCATTTACCTGTAGTCAGGTGTGGTTGGTGTAGCTCAGCGGATAACACCACTGCCCAACAGGGAGCCACCTCCAATGGGAGCATTCTCTAGATCTTTAGGCTCATGAGTCTAGAGCATGTAGAGTCATGAGCCTAATGATCTAGATCCGCTTTAACCAGCACACTAAGACGGTTATAGACCCATAAGAACCGTTACCCTTAAGCTACCTTCATTCCATGAGGATGTATGCTCTAGCTGCTCTACAGCCTTGGCGAAACATCCTCAGGCTGTTCAAGGTTCTCCTTATACGATGGACCCTAATGGGCCCCCAGGATAGGATGAAAGCCAAAATTGCTCCTCCCTACCCTTGAGTTGCTGCCCCCCTGTTCTAGACACTTGTTGTACCTGCCAGAACATAGGCTAGATGGCTCTAGATGGTCTGTGGGAGGCTGCGGTTCGAATCCCGGTCTGGGTGACTGTACTGTGCTATACTAATAAGAGTCCTTGGGCAAGACTCCCAACACTACACTAGCCTACCTGTAATATGATCAACGCTGTAAGCTGCTTGAGCGTCAGCTACTTGGCGTAAATGTAAATCTCTGCAACCCTCTGGCACAACCTATACCAACAAACAGCCTGAGACACTGCAGCTAGATCTTCCTCATTCTTGGTCATATTATCATAAACATCTATTCAGCAGTATTTCATCTAGAAACTGTATTTCATATCGTCGCTGTCCAAAGAAAAAACAGGTAACTCCAAAATGGCAATTTTACAGGAGAGGCCAAAAACCTCATTTAATTTGAATGTAAGTCAATGGAACCAGACGTCTTTCCAAGCAGTTTGGGGCCATTTCTGTTGGTCCGTTCTTCATGAAATTCCCACACAGTGTAAAAAGCAACTCATGTGATCAAATGAGGCATAAAAGTAAAAATCAACAAAAATGGAGATACATGTTTTTCATTGGACAGCGACGATATAACACTTTTGCTCAAAATAGAGGTGAAACGGGATGAAACTGTAATATTCCGATTATAGGGACCAAACAAATTCCTCTTTTCCAGCAGCCAGATTCCTAACACTGGGCAGTAAAAGCTATTCGTTAAAGCCACTGTGACAGTGACTCGCACACTGACGACTTTTTAACGCTGTTCTAGGCACGAACCAATCAAAATTCGAAGCTTGAAGTCAAAAATGAAGTCATAAATACTCTCATCTTTAAAAAAAAAAGACGTTACACTCAGAAGGAAGCAACTGACAGGAATGACCTTGGGTGGTGGGGCATGGTCAAACATGCGAACGATTGAGGTTTTGAAGTAGTGAAAGACACTACCTCTGTATGTGTAGCTCAATAAGTATTACCCATCAGTCTCAATTTATCACCATTGGCATGTATGTGTAGTAAACACATCTACATACTGTATTATGTAACATTACATAACATATAACATTATATAACATATAACATTATATAACACATAACATTTCCAGCTTTTAAGTGCAGGAGTAATATTGTAGGAGGATTGAATTTCTCTGTGGTTAGAGCTCAAGCCTGTTTCCAGTTCGTTATGACCATCATAACAGTTTTTACAGTTTCAGATGGTGCGGTAGAGGTGGAGGTGAAGTGACACCAGGCCTTCAGGACATGTGACATGTGACAACACCACACACGATGCCACAGATAAGTTTGTTGGGCATCTCCACCAAGATAAAAGTCTCTCTGTGGTTCGTGCAGGCCTTCCAGAGCCTCCTTTCGCCGCTGCATGCCGTCTTGTAGCATGCTATGATAGTATCCACATGACCGGTGTGATGTGCAATACGCTGATAAGACCATCCCGCTTCCTGGACCCCTCTCCAACTCCTCCATCTGCTCGAATTGCTTTCGAACTCTTCTCTGAGGTATACTTCGCTTGCAAAAGACACTATCAGCATCAGCATGAGCCAGAATGGAAAGCACATCCAGCAGGACGACCTTATAAACTCACTCAGGTACAGGAATAAGGCCAGTCCTTGCTCACGTCACATGTACGGCTGAGCGTTTCATTCCTGCCGGCTGCTTCTGTCTGGGTGTAGCTTTTTTAATTTCGTGTATATACATACATCAGCGTGGCCTTTACTGAGTCTGGGATCATGTGGTTTTCATTATATCTATTTCTCTATGAATGCTGAGCGTGACGTAATTGAATGCAGCTCTGCTTTGTCTGTTTTGGATGTGCATAGATGTGTTTGTGTGTATAAGCATCTCCCACCCCCCGCTAAGTGCAGCATCCCCAGGTGTGGTGTGTGTGTGCGGATTAGCCTCTGAGGTGATTAGGGCTTTAACGGCAATGCCATGGGTGTGAGGTCACACCTCCAATTGAACATGCTGATGCATGACCTTTGACCTCCACGTGCCACGAGTATCTTAAGGGGTAAAGTCAGCCGTGTGGCCACATCCGTGTTGTGGGCTCGTCCTCTATATACAGTATGTGAAGGCCAGTCTTTACATGGGAGTGGGTAATATAGATGAATCAAAGAGCTCAGGGAAAAGTAATAATATATAAATATATTATATGTATTATATACATTTATGGTCTTGTAATCTTTGTGAGTGAACTGAAATACATTTTTATATATATTTTTATCAATCATAATATACAATTATTAAACAATTATTCTTCTTATTATTGTTAGTTAAAGCCGTATAGTGTAATAGTATAAAACTGTAATAGTATTATTTATAGTAGTAATAGTTTTATTGCATTAGTAGTAGTAGTAGTAGTAGTAGTAGCATCAGCAGTATTACTTGTACAGTATTAGTCGTACAGTATTAGTCATAGAGTATTAGTCGTACAGTAATAGTTGTACAGTATTAATTGTGCAGTATTAGCTGTACAGTATTAGTCGTACAGTATT
>JAMWET010007082.1:102500-127500 GCA_024036415.1 Prochilodus magdalenae | reverse complement strand
TGTATATAATATATGCAATATTGTGTGATGTTTTATTATCTATGTTATATTACTGTATAACTGTGTTAGCTGTTAACTGTTATGTATTCTAGATTATGAGTGGAATCACAAGAATCAGATTTTTGCCTAGTGCCATCAGTCCAGCCTGTGCTGCCCTTAGCCTGCATTGCCTAGTGCCATCAGTCCAGCCTGTGCTGCCCTTAGCCTGCATTGCCTAGTGCCATTAGTCCAGCCTGTGCTGCCCTCAGCCTGCATTGCCTAGTGCCATTAGTCCAGCCTGTGCTGCCCTCAGCCTGCATTGCCTAGTGCCATTAGTCCAGCCTGTGCTGCCTTCAGTCTACATTACCTAGTGCCATCAGTCCAACCTGTGCTGCCTTCAGTCTACATTACCTAGTGCCATCAGTCCAGCCTGTGCTGCCTTCAGTCTACACTGCTTAGTGCCATCAGTCCAGCCTGTGCTGCCTTAAGCCTGCATTGCCTAGTGCCATCAGTCCAGCCTGTGCTGCCTTGAGCCTGCATTGCCTAGTGCCATCAGTCCAGCCTGTGCTGCCTTGAGCCTGCATTGCCTAGTGCCATCAGTCCAGCCTGTGCTGCCTTAAGCCTGCATTGCCTAGTGCCATCAGTCCAGCCTGTGCTGCCTTGAGCCTGCATTGCCTAGTGCCATCAGTCCAGCCTGTGCCGCCTTCAGCCTGCATTGCCTAGTGCCATCAGTCCAGCCTGTGCTGCCTTGAGCCTGCATTGCCTAGTGCCATCAATCCAGCCTGTGCCGCCTTCATCCTGCATTGCCTAGTGCCATCCGTCCAGCCTGTGCCGCCTTGAGCCTGCATTGCCTAGTGCCATCAGTCCAGCCTGTGCTGCCTTAAGCCTGCATTGCCTAGTGCCGTCAGTCCAGCCTGTGCTGCCTTCAGTCTACATTGCCTAGTGCCATCAGTCCACCCTGTTCTGCATTCAGCCTGTGCTGCCTCTGCCAGACCTGCACCGGTTCAGGTCTGAGCTGCCTTCTGTCCAGTCTGCACTGCTGTCAGCCTACACTGCCTAGTGCCATCAGTCCAGCCTGTGCTGCCTTCAACTGCATTCCCTTGAAGCCCGCCTGTTTTGCTTTCAGTCCAGCCTGTTCTGCATTCCGCCTGTGCTGCCTCTGCCAGACCTGCATTGCTTCAGGTCTGAGCTGCCTTCTGTCCAGTCTACAATGCCTTCAGCCTTCACTGCAGTCGGCTTGCACTGCCTTCAGTCTGTCCTGTGCTACCTTCGGTCTAACCTGTCTTAAATCCAGCTTACACTTTACAGCCTTGTGGCCTGTGCTGCCAGCTGTTAGTGTCCTTCATACTGATGCTGGGTGTTCTTTATAGGGGTCTCTTATTTTACTACTACTACTACTACTATTATTATTATTATTATTATTATTATTAATGTTGTTTTGTAATAACAATAACAATAATAATAATAACAACAATAATAATAATATTCTAAAGATAATGTTTACTTCCCCTCTCTGCATCTATTTTTGTCCCCTCCCTTTTTACCTTCCTTTCAGTTTTTCAAAACCTCTGTGTGCCTCTCTTTTTCTCTTGTATTCGTTCTCTCTCTCTCTCTCTCTCTCTCTCTCCCCCCTCCTTGGCTTGGTTCTGATTGACACTTACAAATTACCCAGCGGTGAAGGCATTGTGTGTGACCCCTTCCCTCTCTCTCTTTCCCTCTCTCTCTCTCTCTCTCTCCCCCTCTCTCGCTCGTCTCCAGCGAGGCTGCCGTTTTGTCATCTAATTACTGTGAATCCCGTTCCTGTTCCCCGCTGCTGCATTTTTAATGGGACAGCCTGCTCACTCGCTCGCCCGTCCACTCCCCGAGCTCCTCTCCTCCCTCTCTCTCTTATGCGCTCTCCCTCTCTCTATCCCTGTCCTCCCTCGCTTTCTCCCTCTCCTCCCCTGCCTGGCGCTTGCCTCCGTTTTATCAGTCTGTTTACCTGCCTGTGTCCTATCTGTCCCAGCCTCAGCAGCACTGCTGATGTGTCACGCCGGAGCTCGCTCGGATCTCGTCACATCTACACACAGGCACTGTCTGCTGTCTTACCACACACACACACACACACACACACACAGACACACTCTCACTCTCTCACAGGTTCCAAAAGCAGCGAGGACTCCACCTTCATGTCTTGCAGTGCTGTCTCTCCCAGCTGTTTGTTCTTATTGTAATGGTAATAATATAAGCTGATTGCGTGAGGCTGGCTAATATGGCACATCACAACCTGAGCTATAGAGGAAACACGAGGTGTAATATAGTCAGCTTAGGCACCCCTGCTTCACGTGGTGTTGATTTTCTTACCCGTTACCCAACCCCCACAGAGCACTGCAGGTTTAAATGCAGAATTACTTTATTAGCTGAATGTAGCACATTAGAAAAAAACGCTCTAGCACAATTTATATTTTACGTTTTCCCCTACGCTAAACTCGAGGTGATCTATCATGGTAAAAAAAATTTACGCTCTGAAATCTGCTATAAAAAGCTAACTATAAAATGAGCAAAACAAAATTTAAAAAAAAGCAGAATAAAAGGTGTGTTTGATTGTGTGTAAGATAAACGAATCTTTACCTAAATCATTAGTTAAAAAGATTTTTATCTGAGCAGTAAATAACAAACAGCAATACTGCCTTACTGGTGATTGTACATGTGCATGTGTCAACACATATCATGTGATCCAGTACTTAACCTATATATATATATACACACACACATATAACAGAACTTCATCTCAGTGGAAAATACTAGTTATGTTACATTTAATGAGGACTGAACCAATAAAAATAGTACAAAACGAGCATTATAATAAGATTAATACATTAATTAAGATAACACTTTATTGATCCCAAAGGAAATTGCAGTGCCACAGTTCTGTACATATTGCACAAGTAAGACATAAGTCTTATGTATAAGTAATACATTATTACAATAAAAAGGGCAGAGGTTACAGAAGAGCTACTAATCACAAGATGACATAAATTAAAATAACAGAGTCTATGTGCATATAAAAGTGTTCTATGAAGTATGTACATACATTAATCAGAATAAATAAATAGAGCTGAATTAAGGAGATTTGTCTATATACATAAATGTGCATGTATAAGACATTGCCTATAACATAATAAATAGAAGAGCATGTACAGACATTAACGGAGCAGCATAAGTAATATTGCACTTAGGGATGTGAGGTAGTGAGGATTATATATAAAGTGACGACTGGCAGGTCAGATAAAAAACAGTCCAGATTAGTGCAGTGCAGTAGGGTTTAAAAACTGGGCATGTACCAATAAGCTCAACACAGTTCAGACAGTAGGAGATCGGTGGTTCCTGCTATAAGGAGACTCGTTGTGGAGTCTTATCGTGGTGTAACAGCTTGTTACAATGACTTTCACTGAAAGTTACCACTCTGGAGATTCACACTGTGATGATTTACTATACTTCATTAAATAAAATCAAATTTGCTGCTGGATCTCTGAAGAAATCATATGGATTACCTTAATATTCATAATAATAATATTAATTAATAATAATAATATCCTAATAACCTCTTTATAATAGAAGTTCACGTTGCTTTTTACTGTATTCATGCTTATTTGCATTTGTTCCCATGCTATATCAGCACAAACACTTGTTGAGCACACATAGGTTGCTTGAAACTATTTCCTAAAGTGCCAAATACTACATATAAGTGTGCATTGAACCGATCTGTGCACCAATTTTTGGAATTCCAAAAGTACAGGACTTAATAATTACCTGATAACCTGATGACTATTAATGTAGGGCTGCTATAGGAAAAAACTTGGAAAGGCACGTCTGGAGAGAAAAACTCACACAGCGCCCCCTAGTGTGTGAACTGGAACTGATTAGGGTCTGGATACTAGTCCCCTGGTGCCTCTCTTGAGGCGTGTGAGCACACATGGTCACAGCAGAGATAGGCACAATGGTGGGTGTGCACAATAAGCCATCTGCTGTCCACACTACACTCGACCCACAGCATCTGCCTCCGTGCTGGCCCAGACCTGTGTCTCCAAACCCTACACTGGTTGTTGAGGCACTCCGTCCTGAAGCTCCCACGGTCTCCCGCTTGCCAGCACCACAGTCCGGCCACCTCCCACCTCGAGTCTCCTTGCGCCAGCCCTGTACTCAGCCTTTCCCACAACAGCTTTGCCACTGAGTCTCACCTGTGGTCACAGTTTTCGTGGTCAGCTCTGCTTCTCTGGCGAGTGGGCGCTTCTTGAAGTGCCATTTCTCACCACGCCACTAGGAGGTGCTCTCCTGCTTCTGACACCACTGTTGCAGGAGCAGAGAGTAAGAAAGAGCACTTAGTGGGACGGGAGTGCTGCTAGTAGGTGCTCTGTTATTGACATCAAGTTACAAATGCCGCTTTCGTCCTTATAGCAGGAACGGTGGCAGGCAGAGCGCATGGCGCAGATATTCAGAATGGGGGTTTAAGTGTTCTCTCGAGCTCTGAAATCGATCCAGTAGTGAGCAAGTTACCGTGCACCCTACTGCTGCATGTAACTCTGACAGCTCAGTAGCTCGGTAGTAACCGATGCTCACTATAAGTAATACATAAAAATGATCAGTCAGGTCATTTAAAAGTCCTGTGTGACTCATTTGAATTTACTCAACGCATATAATTCAAAAGTGTACCTACAAGCTACTTAACATAGCTGCATAGAACCACTTGGCATTACGGTTTTAATTAAAGCCAACCTTTCATTTTTGGGGAATGCGTGAACATAACCCATCCAGGTCATTAGCACTTACTTAAACCAGTAAATAATGTAAATAATAATTTAGTAATTTTTTTTTTTTGAGTGTACTGGAGGGTCAGTGTGATGAGGAGGAGGAGAGTAATTTTAACAGTCGAATAATCTGTTAATTATTGAAACAAATAATCGATGGGTTGGACCAATGTTTATTTTAACCGTGCGCTCTGTGCTTTGTGTCTGTCAACACTCGGCACCCTACCTTCTACAATCACAGGTCTTCACTGAAATGGAGGGGAATGATGATGTCACAGATCGACTATTCAGTTCGTTGCCAACTTATTTGGTCACTGATTTTAGTCGACTAAGCCGATTAATTGTTGCAGCGCCGGTGCGTATATATTCAGCATGCGGCACCAGGTGAAGCAGTCTATTTCACCTGAGACTCTCTCTCTCTGTCTTTCCCCCTCTCACTCTCTGCTTGACTACCTTTTAATCTCATTTAAGAGACTCTTTGTCTCTCTCTCTCTCTCTCTCTCTCTCTCTCTCTCCCAGAGACGCTCTGTCTCGGAGACCCCCTCTCTCAGGTCGGCGGGGAAGAAAGAAAGAGGAAAAAAAAACCCGAGCTGCAATCAGAGTTCCCATAATCCCCTGCGGCGTGTGATGGTGCGGCCGGCAGGAAGTCCCTTGCCGCTGCTGCCGCGCGCGCGTAGCTAGAAATCATCAGACCTTATCAGCCCGCCACCAGAGAGAGAGAAGGGGGAGAGAGAGAGAGAGAGAGAAGGGGAAGAGAGAGAGGAGGGGGAGAGAGAAGAGGGGGAGGGGGGCAAAGGGTAAGAAGAAGTGATTGAGAGAGTGAGGCATACAAAAAGAAAGATTAATGCGAGGAGGAGGAGATGGAGAAAGGACGGAGGAAAAGGGGAAGCAAGAGTAGCGAGAGAGAAAGAGAGGAGAGAGATATCATGAGAAGGAGAAAGAGGTAATACATATCCGGGGAACAGAGAGAGAGAGAGAGGAAAGAGGAAGGGATATATAGAGAGATGTGGAGTAGAGAGAAAGGAAGATTGAGAAACAGAAGCAGAGAAAAAGAGGGAGGAAATGGGAGTCCAAAAAGAAAGAAAGAGAGAGATAAGGGAAAGAGAGAGAGAGGTAAGAAGAAGGGATATATAGAGAGAGGTGGAGGAAGTGGAGGAAATGGGAGTCCAAAAAGAAAGAGTAATGAAAGAGAGGGAGAGATACAGAAAGAGAAGAGATTGGTAAAGAGGACAGAACAGAGAGAGAGAGAGAGAGAGAGAGGAAAGAAAGGTATACAGAGAGAGATGGAATAGAGGGAAAGAGGAAGACTGAGAAACAAGGAGAGAGGGAGGAAATGTGGGAATCCAAAGAGAAACGGAGTGGAGAAAGGGAGAGGAAGAGACAGAAAAGAGAGAGGTAGGGTAAAGAGGGCAGAAGCAAGAGAAAGAAAGAGAGATAGCGAGAGAGTGAAAGGAGAGAAAGTGTGTGATTAATTCAGGAGCACGCGCGAGCCACTCACGCGACTGTATTTTTCCTCCGCTCGTTTTTATAACGCGTTCAGTCCATTATCTCCGGCCCGCGCGCGCCTGCGCGTGTGCGGGGTGTTGTGTTTATCAGCTCGGTGTGGCAGGCAATAGCATCATAACGCTCCGTTTGACCGCGCGGCGGCCCTCGCGGAAAGAATAAACAAGCCGGCGGTGGCGCGAGATTGAGTTCGCGTTTTAAACGGAGCACCCTGCCCCGCGGGCCTCGAGGGGTAAAAAAAAACCGGGGATGGGGGCGTGGCCTGCGGGCTCGTTACCGTGGCAGGAGGTTAGGAGAAATACGACCCTTATAAAGGACAGAATGGGAGAGGGAGAGGGAGGGAGGACTGGAGAGATATGAGAGTGATGGAGAGAGGGGAGGGAGGCAGAGACGGAGAGGAGAAACAAATGGGCCGGGCTGGAGAGATAGAGCTCAATCAATCATCTTTAAAGAAAAGCGCCGCTGCCCGGGAGAGCGTTTAAGGAGCGCTTATTTAATTAAAAGTCCCTCGCGCGCTCTGTTTATGGGCCTCCGCTCTCCAGTGTTAACCTTCTGGGCTGGGACGGGTCCCGCGGAGAGACCGCGGGGTTCAGCACGGCCTCATTAACCGGCCAGGCACAACGCAGAGCGACGCTCCGTCACCTCCTCACGTGCGTTTATCAACTGTGTACATCTTTTCCACATGAGCGGAACACACACCTACCCGCAGTAGAGAGGTGATACTGGGGTGGTTTAAAATGAAATGGGGCGGGGCCTTACATATGTGTTAATTAAATTCAATTTAACTTTATTATTATACTAATATATATATATATATATATATATTACACGCAGAATTTGAGTGTCAGAATGTGAATACTAGGGTGCAGTTAGCGTATGCAGGAAGCCCAAAGCAGCTAGCTTAGCGTAAGTGTACATGAAGGAGGGTACGGTGTGTTGAGGTAGCCAGGTGTGCAGTTAAGTATGTGGTTGTAAACAGTATAGAAGTATAAAGTGTTCAGTGCAGGTAGTAGAATAGCAGCTCAGCACAGTACAGATGTGCAGCACACAGGTTTAGTTATATTCGTTTTGTCATATTAGTAATATTACTAATGACTACATTTGACCAACTGTTCATATATATATATATATATATATATATATATATATATATATATATATATATATATATATATATATATAATATTCATTTTTATTTTATTAATATAAAACGTTGAAGGCAAACAAATTGTATATATATGTATTTTTATATATATATATATATAAAATCAGTTTGCCTTCCACGTTTTATATTAATAAAATTAAAATGAATATTTTCAGAGATATACATGTGTTATTGGACTACACCAGTATTAACATGTATGAATTTATACAGAGAACACACTGGTACACTTTTTAATTTACACTGAGTGTTTATTCACTGAACTGAACATACTAAAGGACAAAATCAAACACAGACATTCGACACAGGCTACACCCACCTCCCCCCACCACCCCCATATGTTCAATCAGCAGTAATGGTATATTTACACCTAGAATTTCCGAGGCAACTACAAATTACATTGTCAGCGTAACAGTCTAAATAAAAAATTATCTTTCAGATTTGGAATTCTAATACTTCAATGTCACTTTCCTTCAGTGACGGTGTCGCTTTTTAATTTCACAAAAGCCTCTAAAGAGTAAATCAAATGTGGAAAGATCTAAAAACCTCTTAACATTTACTGCATGGAGTTGTAACCTCAAAAATGCAGAATCTTAAATCTATGTCTTTTATATATGTATATGTATATATATATTAATATATATGCAATATATGCAAGTTCATGATGCATGGACCAAAAGAACCAAAAGAAAAAACCCAAAATGTTAAAAGTATTATTTTGGAGACACAACATTTTGTTTTGTGTGAAAAATTATTATATATGTTTTTTTATCAGTTGTGTTTGATCTTTTGGTTTCATCAGAATTATATGTATATAACCTCCAAATGGCAGATTTCAATGACAGACTAGTTATATGATATTTGCTCCGTATATTTTATCCCTGGAGGAACTAGGGAGCCATGTGTATGTGTGAATGAAACATAGAAACCAAATTAACCAGCCGCTACATAATAACACCTAATACGTCGGTGCAGTTTTGGCCGAAAGGTGATGTATAGATCTGAACCAAGTTGAATGAATGTGCTGTGGAAATGTAAAAATGTTGGGAGTTATAAAGCATTGAGGACCTGACTGAGGACCAGCCTCACTAACTCGAACCGTTTATCGGATTAGCAGCCCATCTGACCTCAGATCAGATCTTTAAGGTTTATTAACACAAAGCTGCTGGAGGCCTTAGGCTGACGGGGTGACTTTGTCACGCAACATATGTTTGCACCTTCTGTACACACACGCATGCACGCCCACACATTCTTCCCCATCTGCACCAGCCCCTGAGTGTGTTTACAGCTCTCCTCTTTTGTGCACGACTCTACAGGGACCCCTTTACCGCAAACCGCCATGCTACACTCTTAAAGGGCCAATATCATGCAAAACTGAATTTCTCCCTTTGTCTTCGGTAATAATGCCAACCAATCAGCTCTCAGGATAAGTAATACTAACCAGTCAGATCTCAGGATAAGTAATACTAACCAATCACCTCTCAGTAGAAGTAATATTAACCAATCAACACACAGTAGCAGTAATGCTAACCAATCAACACACAGTAGCTGTACTGCTAACAAATCAGCCCTCAGTAGCTGTAATGCTAACAAATCAGCACTCAGTAACAGTAATATTAACCAAACGACACACAGTAGCAGTAATGCTAACCAATCAACATTCAGTAGCAGTAATGCTAACCAATCAGCCCTCAGTAGCAGTAATGCTAACCAATCAGCACTCAGTAGCTGTAATGTTAACCAATCAACACTCAGTAGCAGTAGTGTTAACCAATCAGCACTCAGTAGCTGTAATGTTAACCAATCAGCACTCAGTAGCTGTAATGTTAACCAATCAACACTCAGTAGCAGTAGTGTTAACCAATCAACACTCAGTAGCAGTAGTGCTAACCAATCAGCACTCAGTAGCAGTAATGCTAACCAATCAGCCCTCAGTAGCAGTAATGTTAACCAATCAGCACTCAGTAGCTGTAATGTTAACCAATCAGCACTCAGTAGCTGTAATGGCATTCAGCGCTCAGGAGGAGTAGAACTGACCAATGAGCACTCAGTACGGTAAAGCTAACTCTTAGTAGCACAAATGGTCAACCAAATCTATTAATCACTCGAGAAAATAAATAAATAAATAAATAGTAATTGGCCTTAGTAGTTTCTGGCTTAATGAGCACTGATGAGGGAGTTAAATGAACATCTTATATAGTGTACGGAAGATTATAACTGAAAGATTAATAAGGAGGCAGTTAAACGGCAGCTATTCATTAATACGTTGCTAACTATTGGCTAAAGGTTTAATTAGGATATGATAATCAACCGGTTTTTGTTGTTATATAAATCAAATATCTGCTTAGTAAAATAGCAAATAGAAGAGAGTTAATAAGCAGTTACTGGCTTGGTGTTAGTGTGGCGTTATAAGGCTTTATAAGAGTACTACAACAGGCAGTTCCTGAGGTATAATACAGAATTACTGAAATGCGCTGAAACATGGCTAGTTCAGCCTGGAGTTTGATTAGTAATGTAGTTATAAGCAGCCAACTCCTCAGAAGTTACCAACTTTATAAGGCTTTAAAAGTACATAATGATGGACAGAGATGTGCCAAACGTTACAACGGAAACCACAAAAATTGCTGTGAAAAAAAAAGCTCAATCCGTTCTTGGTATTGCTTAATAGAGTAGTAATAAGCAGACAATTAACTACGTGTGATGGAATGTATAAGACTTGGAATAGCTTAATGGGCAACTGTTTAAATAGCACAATATATAGCCCCCTGGAAAATGCTTAATCTTTCTGTTTAATAAAGTAGTAATAAGCAGTGCATTCATAGAAGTCATTGACTTGATACGTTACTAACCAACTATTGGCTTGTTAAAGATTTTGATGCTTAACACAAAAGATAAAGTGCATTTTGCAATGAAAATAATTGATTAAGTTTGTTATTACTTAATAAAGTAGTAATAAGCAGCCAGTCATTTGGTAGGTATCTAGTTTGGTACTAGCTTAATAAGGCTGTCCAAAAAAAAGCTGAAACAAAAGAAAATGCTTAATTCAGTTTTATTACTTAATAAAGTAGTAATAAGCAGTGCATTAATAGAAGCCATTGACCTGATACGTTACTAACCAACTATTGGCTTGTTAAAGATTTTGATGCTTAATACAGAAGATAAAGTGCATTTTGCAATGAAAATAATTGATTGTTTGTTATTGTATAATAAAGTAGTAATAAGCAGACAGTTATTTAGTAGGTATCTAGTTTGGTACTAGTGTGGTAAGGCTGGCACAAAAAAAAAAAAGCTTCAACAACAGAAAAAGCTTAATTCAGTCTTATTACTTAATAAAGTAGTAATAAGCAGTGCATTAATAGAAGTCATTGACTTGATACTTTACAGTCCAAAAAAAGGCTGAAACGAAAGAAAGCTTAATTCAGTTTTATTATTACTTAATAAAGTAGAAATAACCTGCCTGTCATTTAGTAGATATTTAATTTGGTACTAGCTTGATAAGGCTGTCCAAAAAAAAGCTAAAACAAAAGAAAAAAAATGAATTCAGTCTTTTTATTACTTAATAAAGTAGTAATAAGCAGCCATTCCTTTAGTAGGTATTGAGTTTGGTACTAGTGTTGTAAGGCTGTCCAAAAAAAAAAGCTGAAACAAAAGAAAATGCTTAATTCAGTCTTATTACTTAATAAAGTAGTAATAAGCAGTGCATTAATAGAAGTCATTGACCTGATACGTTACTAACCAACTATTGGCTTGTTAAAGATTTTGATGCTTAATACAGAAGATAAAGTGCATTTTGCAATGAAAATAATTGATTAAGTTTGTTATTGCATAATAAAGTAATAATAAGCAGCCAGTCATTTAGTAGGTATTGAGTTTGCTACCAGTGTCCAAAAAAAAAAAAAAAAGCTGAAACAAAAGAAAAAAATTGTCTTATTATTACTTAATAAGGTAGTAATAAGCAGCCAGTCATTTGGTAGGTATCTAGTTTGGTACTAGCTTGATAAGGCTGTCAAAAAAAAAGCTGAAACAAAAGAAAATTCTTAATTCAGTCTTATTATTACTTAATAAAGCAGTAATAACCAGCCAATTACTAATGATGGTTTGCTAAGGCTTAAGAGCTTTCATCTCCACCAAAATATACACTATATGACTGCAGCAACTTCTCTTACATAAGGCCAGGGTGTGTTTTTAGGACTACATCATCAATCGTAGTTAGAAGACCTAAAAAAAACAAAAACCAAAACTATACAGTCCCAAAAAAACTCCAGCTGTTTCTTCATCTCAAGTTTCCGAAGCCATCAAGCCCTACCGGCTGCTTCAGGCACGTCGAGCGCGGCTGGTTTCTGCAAAAATTAAGCGAAGGCGAACGAGTGTGAGTTCAGACTCGTTTAAGTCATTTCTCCTCCTTCGTTCCGTAAATGGGGTCAGCTGCCTGTCTAGGCCTACAAGCCCAATTCCTGGCATTAGCCCCACACAGGGTCTTGCCGGTGTGTGTGCATGTGCATGTGTGTGTATTAACACACGGCAGCAATGCAGGCAAGCAGATCTGTAAATTATACAATAAACAAGAGAGGTGGGAGGGGGGGAGAAAGTGGGACCTCCGAAGGGCTCGAATCGACAGCCAGGCATGGAAGTGGTAAATCTAACACGTTTTTTTTTTTTTTCCCGAGGCCTAAAAATGAACAGCTGCGGCATCAGTGGAAGCGTGCGGTAATTGAGCGAGGCTCCTCGACGTGTTCGCACCTCGCGCCGGGCTGTTAGGCTAACGCGCTCGGTGCATGAATCATATCTAGCAGCGTGTGGGCTCTTGCCGCCTAGCTCTTCTCTCTCTCTCTCTCTTTTTCTGACGCTCTCGTGCGCTAATGCATTCAGAGAGCACGCTCTTTTTCCCTCTCGCCGGGGCACACGCACACACACGCACCTCATGACTAACACAAGCCTACAACTGCACGTGCATTGTTGCACCCATGCCAACACAACAAGCACAGTCAGTCCTGACACTTTGTCCGCAGGTTAGATGAGGTTCAGTCTCGTTTGCTGTAGTCTGTCACGTTTGACCGCGGTTTGAAAAGTGATTGGATGTTTACACACTCTGGCCTCTCGAATTTCAGATTTCAAAGTATGCCTCATATTTTGCATCACTCGCCGTGCGACAAACAGCAGTGCTGTCAAACCCTGAGTGACAGAGGTGCTGCTGTTACTGAGGCCTACGTCATTACCCCAGATATGGGTTGGTGATATCTGGACCCACAAATCCAAACTGATCGCTTACAAATAACAGTGTGGAGAAATCGTTTGAGAAACAAATCCGATCTGACTGTGAAAGCAGTGACGTCCTCCAACGGAAGCTAACAATGCCTGGAAAAATCTTGAGGCTCAACCGAGGCTCAGATCCCAGATGCTAGAGAATTAAATCAGGCTCCTAGCCTCCCAGAGACTTGGAATTACACAGACACTCAAGATTCAGACGCTCAGACCCTCGCCCCAGACCCTCGTCCCAGACCCTCGCCCCAGACCCTCGCCCCAGACCCTCGCCCCCCAGACCCTCGCCCGAGACCCTTGCCCCAGACCCTCGCCCCCCAGACCCTCGCCCCCCAGACCCTCGCCCGAGACCCTCGGCCCAGACCCTCGGCCCAGACCCTCGTCCCCCAGACCCTCGCCCCGAGACCCTTGCCCCGAGACCCTCGCCCCAGACCCTCACCCCAGACTCTCGGCCCAGACTCTCGTCCCAGACCCTTGCCCCCCAGACCCTCGCCCCAGACTCTCGGCCCAGACTCTCGTCCCATACTCTCGGCCCAGACCCTTGCCCCTGACCCTTGCCCCAGACCCTCGCCCCAGACCCTCGCCCCAGACTCTCACCCCAGACTCTCGCCCCGAGACCCTCGGCCCAGACTCTCACACCAGACCCTCGCCCCCCCAGACCCTCGCCCCAGACTCTCAGCCCAGACCCTCGACCCAGACCCCCGGCACCAACTCTCGGCCCAGACCCTTACCCCAGAGAATTGAGAATTAAATTGCACATGAAGATCAACATCAGAGACTTGACCAGATCCTCAGAGGAACAGACTCACACCCTAGAGATTCAGACTCACACCCTAGAGACTTAAGATTCACCTTGCTCCCAAAAACTGACTTCAGACCACAGAGACTTGAAGCCTGACTTGAGTTTACACTCCAGGGACTTAAACCCCCCTTGAACTCACACCTCAGACATCTCAGCGTTACCCTTGGCTCACAAGCCAGACATTTAAGACTCACCCTTGACCAACAGCCCAGAGGACCTTGACTTGCACCCCAGGGACTTGAACTTGCACTTCTAGAGACCCGCCTTGGACTCAGACCACAGACACTTGAAGCTTGACTTAAACTTGCACCTCTAAGACTTAAGACTCGCCCCAGACTTGAGACTAGACTTGGACACACACTGCCAAGATTTGAGACTTAACTCAGACTAGTACCTCAAAGATTTGAGACTTGACTTGGACTGGCTCCTTATAAATTTGAGGCTCACTACTGACTCCCATCCCAGAGATTTGGGACTTGTCCTTAACTTGCAACCCAGAGATTTGAATCTCGTCCTTGACCTGCAACCCAGAGATTTGAATCACGCCCTTGACCTGCAACCCAGAGATTTGAATCACGCCCTTAACTTGCAACCCAGAGATTTGAATCTCACCCTTGATTCGCAACCCAGAGATTTCAATCTCACCCTTGACCTGCAACCCAGAGATTTGAATCTCGCCCTTGATTCGCAACCAAGAGATTTGATACTTGCCCATGTTTAACAACACAGGACTCACACCCTAGAGACTCAAGATTTGACTAGTACCCCAAAAACTTGATTCAGACTAATACCTTAGAGTTTTGAGATTCACCTCTGACTCGCCTCGGGCTCACACTCCAGAGATTTACACTCACGCACCAAAGATTTGATACTTGCCTCGAACTCGCACCTTGCACTTGAAATTCAAATCAGCCGTACATCTTGAAGAATCAAATGGATGGAATAAATCACATTTCCGTGAAACAGTCTCCAAATCTTCATCCTGGAATACTCAAGGTACTCAAAGAATTTCTGGCTAACTAGGCTCCTGTGGTCAGAAACTGACCAATGAGGCATGCGGTAGACAGGGGCTGATGCACAGCTGGTACAGTCTTGTAATCATGCCCCTAGAAAGTGGACCTATTAGGAAGGTTGGAGCTCATATAGTGGTAGAGAGTGGCTGGTTGGTTTCTGATTTACTAAGGGGAGTGTAGGACTGGTGTAGGAAAAGCTCAGAGAGCTGAATCCAGAAGCCGGCGTGTTTAAGAGCACTAAAAGACTGAGCTTTCTCCCAGATTAACCAGAGTGCTCTCTCATGCTGAAAACATCCAAATTAACACATCCCTCCCTTTCCTTCCCCCACACATGTGTGTATGCCTATGTATGCGTGTGTGAAGTTGTTCCTACCACTGCTTGGTTGGATGTTCATTTCATCTGTTGGGAAACTAAAAGAACATTAAAGATGATAAACAAATGAAACTTTAACTTAACATGATTTACAAATCCCAAAAATTTGTTTATCTGTTCCAGTGTTTTCCATTTCACCCTCGTCTCTTTTGGAGTCCCCGGCCAAGGCGTTCCACATTCCACAAAGCTAGCATTTAATACAGTATGTCTTCTGTAGTGTTATTGTTCCATTCTGAAGCGCACAACTGCAGAATATACTACAATACCCAGCAGGCATTGCACAAACTGATGCGAACAGGCATGTACCACTGCCCCGCCATCCAAACATCCACTTCTCAGTTTGGGTTATAAAATAAACCTGCTTAAAATACTGGTGCCAGTTTGGAAGTGCTAGTGGCCCCGTGCCTAAAAGCTGCTGGCATAATTTACTTACTGCCTCAAAGAACTAATCGGGGCAATGGGAAATATCTGGGGCTTTTTGGAACACTGTGGGACCCATCCAGTGAAGGCATGTACGTCTGGGGCAAACGTTCATCCCCAGGTCAGTTAATGCTACAAGTACTGGAGGTTGATGCTGCATTGAAAGAGCATTGCACTGAACGCTATTAGAAGCCAAGTGATCTCAAATCTGTGTTAGCCTGTAACAATAGGGTTGTGTTAAACGCTAGCTCCCTATCGCTACTACAACAATAGCCTACCTTATCATTGCAGGGTGCTAATTAGCTTGCCAACCTCTCGTTAAGCATAATAATGTTGGCAATCTAATTAGTTTATAGTAACGTCACATTGGACTGATGACCAAACATGACTCGGTAAGGTAGGTATATGTCAGGATGTGACCACTTTAGCTATGGGATCGGGTTGGTTACCCATTTTGATGGAGGCACACTGAAAGAACGCTCATCAAGCCTTCATTTTTTCTATTTTTCTGTCCTATGTAATGATGCCGATTGGCAATGACATGACATAACTCTTCGCCTGACTGGCGGCAGGCTTTGGCCTCCTAATAGCGATAATTCCAATTTCTGTATTTTCTTTTCTTTCTATATTCATAATTTGTTTTATGAATTTATGCTACTGTAAAAGACTTGGAATTTGTTTTTAACCACCAGTTAAATTACAGCAGCTAGTTTCACCCTGAAAGAGTCAGGGATATTATAGATTTATATAGGGAGGGATATTACATAACTGCCAGGCCAGTTACAGTGTGCATTTGCCATTGTCTTAAATCATGTTTCAGTAACTTCAGGCTGTGCAACACTTAGTTCTGTTAGGGTTGCATTAACGTTTGGCAGAGATCTTATATTAACGACAGAAGAGTCGGACCACTTTGTAAAATCTTCTCAGCACAGCACATCCCAAAGGCTTACAATGGGGTCAGGACTCTGGTGTCCAGTTCATGTCCTCAAGCTCCTGGAACCATTTCTACAGTCTGAGCCGAAAGTATCTCGGCACTGATGTCCTGCAATGCTGCTGTGTCATTAGGAAAGAAAAAGATCTGTTGGTGGGATACCCTGGTGTTCAGTACATTCAGGTGGTCAGCTGATTTCATTTTATTGGCACATAACATTGCCTGAGCCTCGATCTGACCAACTGCAATGCCAGACCACAACAGTGGGTGTTATGCATTCTGGGTAAATGACTTCATGCACTTCCCTTCTTCATGCACCCATCGCCAGGGTCGGTCTGGACTCATCAGACCACGTGACCTTTTTTCTATCTCTTTTCCAGAGTCCGATCTTTCTGCTCCCCAGCGAACCCAATCCAATCAGCATTAGAAACAAGTGGCTTTCGACTTTTACTCTCCGTTTTTTAGCATTCCACTTCACCAGGTACTTAAGTGATCTCTGATTACGGCCATTCAAGAAGTTTACGGTTCTCCTTCCAGGTTTAATAACGCACCAGAAGGTTCTTCACCCACTTCCTGTAATTTCATCTTCTCCCTGGTTGTTTTCTTTGATGAATGATGATTTGAGCCTTCTGAATCACAGTAAGATCTTTCCCACAACCACAGGATGCGTTTTTTCCATGTTGTCCACATGTTGTTAAAGAAATGAGAAGCTACTCACTGCGTTAGCCGGGGTTAGCAGAAATGAGTGAACTGAAACATGTCAGTCACTGTATTACTTGTCCAGTCAAAGTCTCTTTAGTGTCTACAACAGTGTACATCGTATAACCCCTGGAAAATCCACTGATGATTTATTATGGCTCTAATGACCTATTATCATTTCTGGAACAAGACTTCTAATCAGCTCAGTTTAGGTGATGTCTCTGTCTCTCTGTCCACCAGTCTTTTGATAGATATCTATTCAAATGATCTATTCAATAGTCTATTCAAATGATCATAAACACAAAACACTGAAGGAGAACAGGTTCCATTAGCTAGAACCATAAAATAACTTTTTGCAAACAAGCAAAATTTCACTTTAAGATTTAATTGCAACTTAGTTACAAGTTTAAGTTGAATAAAAACAGGCTCACTAATGAGTACTGTACTGCATCTGTAGGTCTCTGTTCATGAACATAGCCAAAACACATTTGCTATAAAAGGAAATAGAGTTTTATACATTCAGAAAAGTCTTTTACCAGTCACGAGTGCGTGTGTAAATGTTTCTGTATTGTGGTCTATTTACCCACAAAGTCAGAAACCATCTGTCCACTAACCCTGTCCTGCTTTGCCTTCCTCCAGGTGGTCTCTAATGTAGTCCAGGCCTGAAATGGACATTTCCATGGGTGCTAAGAATCTATTGTTTTGACATGTTACGTTTTTATGCACATACTTTGCATACTGTACAGAACCGGAAGATATCTGAGTTTGAAATGTGACAAAGTAAAAAGTCATCCAAAATTAAAATACTATAGTAAAGATACACACAAAAAATACTAACCAATTACATTTACTTCCATTACTGTCCATCACTACGCTGACAGACACAGCAAACCTTCTTGCCACAGCTCGCATTGATGTGCCGTCCTGGATGAGCTGCACTACCTGAGCCACTCGTGTGGGTTGTAGAGTCCGTCTCATGCCACCACGAGTGTGAAAGCACCACCAACATTCAAAAGTGACCAAACCATCAGCCAGAAAGCATAGGTACTGAGAAGTGGTCTGTGGTCCCCACCTGCAGAACCACTCCTTTATTGAGTGTGTTTGGCTAATTGCCAATGATTTCCACCTGTTGTCTATTCCATTTGCACAACAGCATGTGAAATTGATTGTCAGTCAGTGTTGCTTCCTAAGTGGACAGTTTGATTTCACAGAAGTTTGATTTACTTGGAGTTATATTGTGTTGTTTAAGTGTTCCCTTAATTTTTGGAGCAGTGTGTATTTATATGTATATAGATAGATAGATAGATAGATAGATAGATAGATAGATAGATAGATAGATAGATAGATAGATAGATAGATAGATAGATAGATAGACAGATTATCCCTGTAATAAACGAACACGTCTTTGGTAGTGTCGAGTAGATGATGCTGCGGATCTTTATGGATGCTGTTTTCTCCACACAGGTCCTCATAAGCATAAGCACTGGCTGGCCGACTGGCTTCAAAGAGAGTGACCTGTGTTTGGGTGTTTCTCTCAAGTGCTGTGTGTTTACTGCCCGTGCATTCATGCATGCAGATGCGGTGATAAGAAATACCGACAGATTCACTGTGGAGGGCTCTTGTCACATTTTTTTAAAGAACACTTTAATATAGTATAAAATATATAACGCTTCAAAATGCACCACCCAGTCTGTACAGCTCATACACCTAATTCAGGCCATATATGAAAACAACAGCAAGCTCCCTCTTCACCCTGCTGCAGTTTAGCTCCACCAGTCCAATACAAGGAAGACACACCTAGAGGAGCAATTTAGCATCTCCAGATTACCTTGCCACATGTCTTTGGGCTGGGAGGAGGAAACCAGGGCTCCCAGAGGAAACCCACATAGGCACAGGAGGTATACCCCCCAGCTGGGAATGGGATCCTGGCCCAATTGTAAACGATAGACAGTGAGGATTGTCTTACGAGACGACATCACCTTGTATCAGAGTAACATGCTGGAATTCGGCATCCAAGCAGCCGTTGTTTGGGTGGGTGTTTCTCCCTCTGGTGGTGCAGACCATTCACGTCTTTTATGTCACTACAAAGAAGTTACACACAAACTCAGGAAGGACTGAACTGCACGCGTGTATGCGTCGTGCGTCGTGAGTGTTGCTGTCAGTCCTGAAGGTATACTCCTTTGTGTGTTCTTTACAGCAGTGTGCAGGTCTGATTGTTTGTGCTGTGATTTTATATTTACTAAGTGGAAAAGTTAGCGGCTCTGTTCTGTGTAAATGAACTAAGGTGTATTTCACGTTCGCCGAAACTGTTGATGTGTTCGAGCGGGCGCGTGTGCGAGTACGCGGGCCGGGGGTATCACTAGAGAGCGTGAAGACAATAATGCAAACCGACACTTCAGAAATGAGAGCCTGGTTGCTTGGCGACCGTCGCCGGGGTGGCAGTTCCCGCGGGAATGGGGTGAGACGGAACCTAAATGATGTTTGATTAGAACTTAGATCAGTTAGGCGGGTACAGACAGGCCAGGCAAGACTGGGGCACACGCCGGCCCTGAGAGTGAGTGTGAAGCTTTCCAATGAGGCATGGATAAAACCTTAAGCTGCAAATGTGTTATACAACCAGTTAGATACATTATTAAATGGTAAATGAAATAAATACATACTTATACTAATACATTTACTATATACTATATCAATATGTATTTAGTGTATTTGTTACATTTTGTATATTTACGTTAAAGCCCAAAACCTACATCTGTAGGTTAATCCGTAACCCCTACATTTACACTAAACCCTAACCCCTACATTTACACTAAACCCTAACCCTTACATTAACACTAAACCCTAACCCCTACATTTACACTAAACCCTAACCCCTACATTTACACCAAACCCTGACCCTTACATTTACACTAAACCCTAACCCCTACATTTACACTAAACCCTAACCCCTACATTCACACTAAACCCTAACCCCTACATTCACATTAAACCCGAACCCCTACATTCACACTGAACCCTAACCCCTACATTTACACTAAACCCTAACCCCTACATTCAGACTAAACCCCTAACCCCTAGATTTACACTAAACCCTAATCTCTACATTTACACCAAACCCTGACCCCTACATTTACACTAAACCCTAACCCCTACATTTACAATTAACCCTAACCCCTACATTTACACTAAACCCTAACCCCTACATTTACACTAAACCTCAACCCCTACATTTACACTAAACCCTAACCCCTGAATTTATACGTCTTTTTTTGTTAGGAGTTAAAAGAGTTAATTATAAACAGGTTAACACAGGATGCTTTATGTTAATAACATTGTGTTGGCTTTGGCCTTGCTTACTGCTGTACACATGGCCTCAGGCCTACAGATGGCACTGCAGCTGAAGGAACTCAAGGTTTTTTGAGGTGGCCAGGAATGCGTGACCTTTGACATTTTCAGTGGTCCCTCAGAGCCCCCACTAAATAACAGGTGGATAGCCGGCCCTTGGGAGTTCTGAGGTGACGCTTGGCCTTGAAATGTGAAATATCTTATGAATGCCTCGAGTATGCAGGTAGAGGAGCGGTCGTCTGGTTGTACTGCAGAGTTCTAATAATGTTATATGACCGTTATCAGAGTTTTCACAAGTCAGTACATGATGGTGAACATTCCTTTACCTTGCTTTTTTAAGTAGAGGTTCATGGGATGTTCTTATCCTAGCTAACACTGACATTACCCCAACCTCATTTTCACCAGCTATTTACTGAATTGGATAATTTAGAATTTCTACAATGTTCCAGGAGCATTCTTCCTAAGCTAGAAGAACATTTCCCAGAATTCTTCCTCATCCTCAGTTGCACCAAAAGATGGACATTTTTGGAATGTAGTTTTTGAATGCCCAATACATACAGTTTTCTTAAAGCTGTCGAATTTATATCCCAAATGCTAAGGGGCCAGAAACCAGATTATTGTAGGAAAGGAAAAACATGGTCCCTTCTCCTCCCTACCTCACACCTGACCAATCTAGAAGAAGCAGAGCAACTTGTGAAGAGTGAGCGTCTCCAGTGGTGGAAAACAGCGGCAGTGTTAGCTCTGGTTCTGCTTTAATTTCCTTTAGAACCTGGTATCAGCAGCGGTCACTTCCCAAAAGCTTCAGCCTCATGTTTATCATTACTTTGATTGGCTACCTGTTCCTAAATGATGTAACCGGGAGCAGGACATTCGGGGCATTACCTATAAGAAGTTAGGAATACTCCACCGGGGTGGAGCTACTTCTTCGTCCTCTCATGTTGGACTGATGAGACATGGCACTACTGTGACTCATGATCACCTCTTGAGGACTAATGAGGTGCCGAGATATCTACTCATAGATCCTATATGACGTATCATCAAAACCTATACTTCTTCACATTCAGTTAATATAGTATTGAGTTAATTTTGGAGAATTTCCCAGAATGCCGTGCTTATCCCAATTGTACCAAATAGGTTCAATGCTCATAATGTCTTACTTTCTCAACATTCCCAGAACATATCCCAGAATGTTTCTGTGGTCTTATTTGTACCAACAGTTTACTGATTTGGATCATTTACAATTTCCACAGTGTTCCAGGAGCATTCTTCTTTAGTCAGAGGAACATTTCCCAGAATTCGACCTCATCCTGGACATTTGTGGAATGCTGATTTTCTGAATGCTCAAAATATATAGTTTACTTAATGCTCCCACAATATATTCATTAATATTCCTTGAGGAAGCTCAGAAACAGCAAACATCAGGATATGCATATACTGTATATTGTGTATTTAAAAAATATTTTTAACTACCACAATTTTCATATGTAGTTTTCTCACCCACTAAAAGTAATATTAAAAACATACATATATTATATATAAGTATAATAATAATATATATATATATATATATATATATATATATATATATATATATACATATGAATAAAAAACAAAGATATGTATATTATTAATAATATTGGTATAAGTCTTAGTAAAAATGGAAAATGGGCTGTTAAGTATAATTTACATTTATATATATATATATATATATATACATATTATATATATATATATATATACATATATATTAAAATGTAAATTATGCTTAATAACAGCCCATGCTTATTAAGACTTATACCAATATTATTAATAATATATATATCTTTGTTTTTATTCCTTTTTTTTTTTTTTGCTCTCATGTAGAACCCATTGTAATTATAATACAGTATTTATATGATCAACCTAAAAATGTAATAAAATCTCAATCGTGTATTATTAAGATGCTGCATTACTGTTTAAAATATCATTGCATTATTGGGATTTATTAACCCACTGAGGTGAAATATTTTGTGGTATTACTGATATTATTACATAATTAGGAAACTGTTGCCATAATGGTTGATTATTGTAGTACTGGCACAAAGGGAAAAATGTCAAGTTGTATGACCTGTTGACCTCTTTTCTATGGTTTTACATGGCTTTGTATGCGGGGCAGGCCTGGAGGTGAGTGAAGAGGGGATGTTTCATGAAGGACCATGGTTCTCGCCATCCTTTAGCTTTGTCCTGTTTCTCACAGTTAACATATTTCAGACAGTACAGTTTGAAAGCATTACCTTCAGATGGCTTTTGTAAAGCGCAGACTCGTCTTTCAGAAATTCATTACGCCGCCTGTCAAAAGTTTAAGGACGACTAGCTTTTCAAAATGTTTTTTTTTTTTTTTTGTTATACAAATGAACAGATTTTCTTTGACAGTAAGCTAACACATTAAATAGAAAGCCGTGCATATCTTCCCATTTTTGTCTTTAAAAAAAAATACGTTGACTGATAAAAGCCCTACCTTGTGAATTAAGCCAAAGGCCATACATACTTTCAGCTGTTTAAGCCCCTTTTGGGTCAAAATAGTTTCATTATGTAAACAAACATGTACAGAAATCATTAGCCGCTTTGTGCTAACTACACTTTCTTTAACACTTTCAGAAAATCCAGCTTTCTACAACCAGTATGCCAGTATGGTACTAAACAGTGCTTCTGTCACACTGCTACCTTTACTTTGACTTCATCGCAGACAGGATGAACCCAAGATATTTTGTGTTTTGCCCGGACAACTTAATTTCATTTGTTACACATCCACTCCTGCACTTCAGGCCTGCAATGTACTCCAAGAAAGTTGGGGCAGTAAAGCGTTTAGCATTTTGTAATATTCACAAAAGAAAATTAACATTTGCATACATGTCTAAAGATGTACCCTCTTCTCCCACAGCCATGCCTTTGTAATGTGTGCAGTATGTGGTGTTGCATTGTCTAGTTGGAAAATGCATGGCTCTCCCTGGAAAAGATGTCTTCTTGAAGGCAGCATATCGTCACTGTCCAAAGAAAAACAAGTATCCCCAAAATGGCAACTTTACAGGAGAGGCCAAAAAGCTCATTTAACTTTAATGTAAGTCAATGGAACCAGACGTCTTTCCAAACAGTTTTGGTTCATTTCTGTTGGTCCATTCATCATGAGATTCTCACTCGGTGTAGACAGCAGCTGGTGTGTTCAAATGATGCATATAAGTAAAAATGGACAAAAGTGGAGATGCATGCTTCTGATTGGACAGCGACGAAATGTTGGTCTGAGATGGGATAGTACTTTTTCTGCATTCATGCTGCATCATAGAAGTGTAAACAGCCTTTGACTAGGACACTGACACACTGACCCCATACCATTAAAGACCCTGGCTCTTCGACTTGTTGCTGATAACAGTCTGGACGAGCACATGCGGTCCATTTCTTCCAAAACAGACCAGGAAACCGATTGGTTTGACCACAGTATGCCAAGTAGTTGATGCCGCTGGTTGATGGACATGGTTAACATAAGGCTTCTGTTTTGCACACTAGAGTTTATGTGGCCTTTGTGAATGTAATCCTGTATTGTAGTGCTAGATAAAGGTTGGCCTAAGTAATCCTTTGCCTGTGCGGCAATAATCTATAAAAAACAAACAATAAACACAAGATATTGATTTTCCACAGTCAGTAGAAGCAATATTTAAATATATTAGGTGCCAATATAAACAAGTGCCACTTTAGAATAAGGCTGCCTTCATTAATTATTCATAAAAGCTTTAAAAATAGGCTATTATCGGTTCTGAGTTAGGCCATAAACACTTTACAAAGTATTAATAAGCAGTTATTACATGTTAACAAAAGGGGGAACAGACGAGCCCTTCCTTAAAGTGTATATGAATATGCTTTGAAGCTAAAAGGGTTTATGCGGACTAATGGAAATGATGACGTATGATCAGTAATCATCCAAATCTGAGCTTTAACAGTATAAAAGAATGTGGGTTCACTGTTAGTCTTATTAATGTGTTGTAACTGCTTATTAACTGCTAATTACCTAATTAATAACCATTAGTAAACTGTTTGTTATTTATATATTTCGTCGCTGTCCATAAAAAAACATGTATCTCTATTTCTGACCTTTTTCACTTTTATGCCTCATTTGATCACATGACCTGCTGTTTACACTGTGTGTGAATTTCATGATGAATGGACCAACAGAAATGGCCCAAAGATCGCTTGGAAAAAGTCTGGTTCCATAGACTTCCATTATAATTAAATTGGGTTTTGGCCTCTCCTGTAAAGGTGCTGTTTCGGAGATACTTGTCTTTGGACAGTGACGATTTATAAACTCTTCATGAAGGTAGTCTTATTCTAAAGTGGTACCAATAAACATTTATAGGCAAACAGTGTCTAGTGGGACCACCTGGTAGTGTCCATTCCATTCAGGAGACTCGCTTTCAGCCTTCCACACCTCCAAAGTTCAGGTCAGGAGAAGGCTTAGATTCAGGACTGAAGGGTTTATTGTCATATGCACAGGGAAAGAAGCTGTGGGGCGATACAATGAAATCCTTACTCTGCACTAGCTCCTGGACTACAAGCACCAACACTTACCGCGTAAATGCTAAGTACTAAATAAAGAAGAGTAGAGGGGGAGGAAAAATATATATGTATTTATATATAAATGACAAAGTCTGAAAGTCACAGGAGCAGAACGTATGTACAGTATGCCGTGAAATGTAAAC
>JAMWET010007082.1:95000-97500 GCA_024036415.1 Prochilodus magdalenae | reverse complement strand
GGCCCTGGCATGGGCAGACTGTGAATTAGCGCTGGGTTTATCCTGGGCTTTTTGGTCTTTAGCGAAACATTTTCCGATCAAATAAGAACAGCTGTCGAAAGCGACTGTGTGTCCTCGCCTTCCGGTTGAAGCCGCACTCCAGCTCATTTGAAGCGGAGCCAGAGAATTTGCTTGGAAAAGAAAAATCCCAGACTTGGTCTGCTGAACCAGTGCCACCACCGGTGCTAGCAGTCAGCGCCTGGGGCCACTGAGTGAGCCTGTATGGGGGGAAACAGAGTGTTTTAAGGGTCTTGTTGCTTTGGTGGTCATGTAGATTTTTTTGAATATTTGAACTTGAACCTGCCTTTAGTTTAACGTGCCAGTCGATTGCCATGGATGTTAATATGTAGGTCTTGGAAATCAAGTAATCCGATAGCAAAACCTATGTAAGTCAGCATGTCTCAAAATAACACAGGTAATCAGATGACATGCCAATGTTTATAAAATCAAAGTCATGGTGTTTGTGGAACTCGTTTGGGGTCAGGTACCCACACAGTACTGTGGAATGGGTGCCTCAGCATGTTGTTTATCTATTAGCAGTTAGCATGATTTAGCTTGCACAAACACAACATCATTAGAATATATGCAAATGAGCTCAAACTTAAGGACACAATTTTTTAAAAAAATAGCTCTTAATGAAGTACCTTCTCGTTTCAGGAGCACAGACATGCACTGGCACAGCCTCTCGAGATAGAGGACCTACAGAGCACAGGGAGTTTACAGTGTCCTCTCAGAGACATGTAATTATCACAGGTACCTCACTCCTATTAAATCAGTAACTAGAAAGAGAGAGAAAGAGAAAGGGAAAGCGGGAGAAAGACAAAAACGATGGAGAGGTAGAGAAATAGGAATTCTAAAAGAAACCGCATCACTGACATTAAATATAATCTCTTCTTCAAGGAGAGAGAGAGAGAAAGGGAGAGAGAGAGAGAGAGAGAGAGAGAGAGAGAGGGAGAGAGAGAGAGAGAGAGAGGGAGAAAAGCAAAAAGAGGAGAAGAGAAATGGGAGAGTGGCAGAATCTAGAAAGAAAGAAAGTGGGGAAGGTGATGAAACAGAGAGGGATATAGAGGGAGCAGATAGAAGCAGTGATAGCCAGAAAAAGGAAGATGTAGAGAGAGGAAAGAAAAAAGAGAAGGAGGGTATCACAGAGCAACTGAATTGAGAGAGAGTGATATAGAGAGAAGGCAAGAGGAAGAGAGAGAGAGAGAGAGAAAAAAGAAAAGAAGAGGAGTGAAAAAGGTAAAATAGCAAGAAGAGATGGAGCGGTGAAAGAGAAAACATGTAAGAGAGGTAGAAAAAGGAAAGAGAGAGGCAGAGAGAGAGAGAGTGGAGAGAGATGATTAGTTATAGAGAAAAGAAAAGAGAAATACAGGCAGGAAAAAAGTAAGGGAGAGAGAGAGAGAGAGAGAGAAAGGCAAGGATAAAAGACAAAGAGAGGGAGAGAGAAAAATAAAGAGGTAAAACATAATGGTAGGGGAGTGAGTAAAAAGTGAGGGAGTGAATTAAAAAGAGAAAACAGACGAGTAAAAAGAGAGAGAGAGAGAGAGAGAGAGAGAACAGTGGGTCTATGCCAGTACTCTGCTGGGCACTGTGCCAAGTGGCAGTCTCTCTGGAAACCGTTGCCGTTAGCGATAGGTGGTAGGGCGGGTGCCAGCGTGGCAGTGACAGTGTTAGAGCTCCACTGGCTGCCAGACCCCCAGTGTGTGTGTGTGTGTGTGTGTGTGTGTGTGTGTGTGTGAGAGAGAGAGAGAGAGAGAGAGAGAGAGAGAGAGAGAGAGAGTGGGAGAGACTTGGCTGGCTAAAATGTGTGAGCTGCCAGGGCTGGATGTGTTGCAGCTGCAGCCAATGAGGGTCCGCCATGGGTGGGCATCCCCACTTTACACACATAGACACCCAGGCCTAGCAACCCCAGTACTCACCTTCCTGTCAGACACTCATCCCTCATCTCTCTTTCTCTCTCTCTCTTTCTCTCTTACACTGCTTTTGAGATATAATACTATTAAAGGGAAACTCTTCAAAAAAATTTCAAAAATAAAAAAAAGTCAGAATTGCTCACAGAACGAATTGCAATTAAGTCCCCAAAGAAAAACATGCTTCCAGATTTATCACTATTTAACCCCATTACATGATAATAACTCAAAAGACAAAAGTAAATGACTACGACCACTCCGAATGACTTCCCTTTCATCTCATCCACTGAGTTCTGCAGAAATGATCTTCTAGTCGTTTGTTTATTTATTTATTTGTTTTAATGGAGTAGAAAACTGTTACAATGCTTTGACAATACAAATGTAATTTTGTCATGTCAATAAAGCAAACTTGAACTTGAATTAGTAAAATCAGCAGAATCGCCTTTTAATGGCTGTTGGAATACAGATGAAGTTAGTTAAGGCTAGTGTCTGGCTTTTGTGTATGTGGACCCTTTGGTTCCGGTGCTTATGACCATAAACGCTTTTAACAG
>JAMWET010007082.1:85000-90000 GCA_024036415.1 Prochilodus magdalenae | reverse complement strand
CCACTCATAATGCATTATGTAAAGACCTGTAAAGACCACTCATAATGCATTATGACAAGACCTGTAAAGACCATTCATAATGCATTATGTAAAGACCTGTAAAGACCATTCATAATGCATTATGTAAAGACCTGTAAAGACCACTCATAATGCATTATGTAAAGACCTGTAAAGACCACTCATAATGCATTATGTAAAGACCTGTAAAGACCATTCATAATGCATTATGTAAAGACCTATAAAGACCACTCATAATGCATTATGTAAAGACCTATAAAGACCACTCATAATGCATTATGTAAAGACCTGTAAAGACCACTCATAATGCATTATGTAAAGACCTGTAAAGACCACTCATAATGCATTATGTAAAGACCTGTAAAGACCTATTAAAGACCTGTAAAGACCACTCATAATGCATTATGACAAGACCTGTAAAGACCACTCATAATGCATTATGTAAAGACCTGTAAAGACCACTCATAATGCATTATGTAAAGACCTGTAAAGACCACTCATAATGCATTATGTAAAGACCTGTAAAGACCACTCATAATGCATTATGTAAAGACCTGTAAAGACCATTCATAATGCATTATGTAAAGACCTGTAAAGACCACTCATAATGCATTATGACAAGACCTGTAAAGACCACACTTAATGCATTATGAGGTTGAACATACTGAAAGGAAATATATTAAACAATTTGTAACACTTTCTATAAATCACGTATCTATATGATTAATTATGAGTGCATTAATAAGGACCTATAAAGTCTTTTTAATGCTTTATAATACTAGACATTAACGTTTGTAACTGTGCATTAATATATGTGCATATGTAATCGCTAATATATACTGTTCAAACACAGCAGTATACGGCTTCATCTCATGTAACATATAAATATAACATACTAATATTATTAAATATCAAAGTAAATATTAAACAGGCCAGTTAAAATGGTGAATGTACCCCTGATCCTCCTCCTGTTACACTCTAGCAGACATGTTTGTGGTTTTTGTTCCCTGTCTGTAATCCCTGATCGTGACAGTGTGATGTATTTATGACCCCTGATTGATTCCTTTGTGTTGATGGGCTCTCAGATGGGCTCTCAGCTGGACCATCCTGCTGGAGTCAGTCCTCCACAATCCCACAATTCCTCGGAGACGCGCCATCCATAAACGCTTTGTCATTACCACAGAGGTTAATGAACCCTGACGGAGAAAAACCCCTTACGATCAATACGTACACACACACACACACACACACAAACACAGACACACGCACACACACACACACACACACAGACAGACAGACACACACATACACACACGCACACACAAAGACACTCGTACACATAGACACACACACACAAGCCCATACAATTGCACATATAAGCACACACAGTACACAAACCACACACACATAAACACGCACACAGAGACGCTCATACACACCACACTCACACAAACCCATACAATTACACATATAAACACACACTTATACACCCGCACACACAGACACACTCATACACATACACACACACAACACACTCACACAAACCCACACAAGTACACATATAAACACACACTTATACACCCGCACACACAGACACACACAGAGACACTCATACACAAACATACACACACCACACTCACACAAACCCACACAAGTACACATATAAACACACACATAAACACATTCATACATATATACACCCACACAAACACACAGAGACACTCATACACATACACACACACACACACAAACCCGCACAAGTACACATATAAACACACACATAAACACACAGAGACAATCATACATATTGACAAACTCACACAAGCCCAAACAGTTACACATATAACCACACACTTATACACCCACACACACAGACACACACACAGACACTCATACACAAACATACACTCACATAAACCCACACATAAACACAATGAACAAACCTCATACAATTACACATATAAACACACACAGTACACATTCATACATATATACACCCACACAAACACAGAGACGCTCATACACATACACACACACACACACAGACACAATTACACATATAAACACACACAGTACACAGTCATACATATATACACACACACACATAAATACACATAGACATAAACTCACAAGTCCATACAGTTACACATATAACCACACACACATATATACACACATTTCCATAGATGTACAAACCGAGACAATCATACACAGACATGCACTTTGTATATACAAATATGCATATAAACACAGAGTATACAAACCCATACAAACCCATACAAACCCATACAATATATATGTATAAAACACTCATACAGGAACACATACACACATCAACACAAACACATGTGAACACAAATACAATCGTACATATAAACACACACACACACCAACATACATATAAATACCCACACACTTACAAACACACACACACACCAACAAACACACATATAAATACCCACACACTTACAAACACACAAACACACACACACACACACACAAACATACAAATACCCACACACTTACAAACACATACACACACACACACACACACAAACATACAAATACCCACACACTTACAAACACATACACACACACACACACACAAACATACAAATACCCACACACTTACAAACACATACACACACACACACAAACATACAAATACCCACACACTTACAAACACATACACACACACACACAAACATACAAATACCCACACACTTACAAACACATACACACACACACACACACAAACATACAAATACCCACACACTTACAAACACATACACACACACACAAACATACAAATACCCACACACTTACAAACACATACACACACACACACACACACAAACATACAAATACCCACACACTTACAAACACATACACACACACACACACACACACACACAAACATACAAATACCCACACACTTACAAACACACACACACACAAACATACAAATACCCACACACAAACACATACACACACACACACACACACACACAAACATACAAATACCCACACACTTACAAACACATACACACACACACACACACACACACAAACATACAAATACCCACACACTTACAAACACATACACACACACACAAACATACAAATACCCACACACCTACAAACACATACACACACACACACACTCATACACACACACACCAACAAACAAACATACAAATACCCACACACTTACATACACACACACACTCATACACACACACACACAAACATACAAATACCCACACACTTACAAACACATACAAATACACACACACACACACACACAAACATACAAATACCCACACACTTACAAACACATACAAATACACACACACACACACACACACACACACCAACAAACAAACATTCAGCCCTTAAACACAATAAAGCTAGTTTCTCTTCTCTCCTTATTCTCTCTCTCTTTCTCTCCATATGTCTGTCTGTCTGTCTGTCTGTCTCTCTCACTGGTGTTTGAGTGTCAGCCAGCGCTACATGTCTGAACCTGTCTGTGCTGATATAACACACATACACACACCGAGATGCCTACATGGTCAGAATCCCACACACACCTGAGAGATTTAGCACACCTTCTCTGCGTGTGCAGCTAGGTAACATTCAACTCTGTTTGTTTCTCTCCATCCAGTAATATACTTATCTAATTATCTTTCTGATCTTGCAACGAGTAATTAAAGTTGTCGTTCAGAGACGTGCTTCGTAACTCAGTGTGTGTGTTTTTTCCTGTAGCTTGTTAGCGCCTGAATTAGCAGGTGCATTTAGCTTTTAAGCTGAGGCGCCGTGAGTAAATAAACATACCGCTACTTACGTTATTTACCCAAACAGGAGTTCAAATCATCATGCGATTACTGGAAAAAGCACACTCGCGCGCCATCGACAGCTCTTCAGGAGAGAGATGTGTTGCTAAACACCAAAACAAGAAAAACAGTGAGAGTGTCAGAGAGAGAAAACTTTGGCTAATCAGAAGAAAGTGGAGATCTCTGGGGAGATCCAAAACATTTCACTCATTAGTTTCCTTTAGCGACAGGAAACATGCACAGGAAGCATGGCCAAAAGTATACAGACACCTCACCATCACACCCATGTGAATTTGCCGGACGTCAACGCCTCCTAAAACCATGGCCATTCATGTAGCTGCAGCCCTCACAGCTTCCACTCTTCTGGGAAGGCTTTCCCTGAGATTTTGGAGGAGTGCGTCTGTGGGAATCTATACCCGGTCAAAAAGAGCATTTGTGGGGTCAGCCATTGATGTTGGGGTAGATCAGAGATCATTCTGGTGAGGCCAATCATTCTCTGGGTAGAGAGTTTGGGCTATGTCAGTTGTGTTTGCACACAGAGGAATTCGTCTTCCAAATTTAATGAAGTGATGTGGAACACTCACATATACACACACCAGGGGGCAATGACCAGGAACGGTGGGCAGCCTTATCCACAGCGTGCAGGGAGCAGTCAGGTGCCTTGCTCAGGGGCACTTCAGTCGTTACTGTTGGCTCATGGAATCGAACCAGCGACCCCCCAGTCACAAGACTGGCTCCCTAGCCTCCAGCCCACGACTGCCCCCCTTGCCTCTAGCCCACGACTGCCCCATCATCTCAAAGATGGGGTTGAGGTCCGGATTCTGTGCAGGCCACTGGAGGTCTTTCACACCAAGCCCCTCAAACCATGTCTTTATGGAGCTGGCTTTGTGCACAGGGTCACAGTCATACTGGAACATGAAAGGGTCTTTCCCAAACTGCTGCACGAAGATGGAAGTACATCATTGTGTAAAATGTCTTTGTGTGCTGTAGCATTAACATCACCCTTCCCTGAGACTAAGGAGCCTGAGAAACAGACCCTCCTCCAGCACTCTGTAGTCCTTAAAGTAGCATTCTCCCGGCATCCTCCACACCCAGACTGATCCATCAGACTGCCAGATAGCAAAGCCGGATCCATCGCTCCATAGAACA
>JAMWET010007082.1:45000-80000 GCA_024036415.1 Prochilodus magdalenae | reverse complement strand
AAGGAGAACAGCAGTTTTCAAAACTGGACCAACAGCAACTATATATATATATATATGTATATATACATCAGAAGACGATCATATATATATATATATATATATATATATATATATATATATATATATATATATATATATATATATCCTTTATTGATCCCACATGATATAAATATTGTTACATATACAGATATAAAGATGTTTAGGAAATACATCAATAAGACGATCAAGATCTATATATAAAAACTATAGAAATATATATATATATATAAATATATATATATATAAAATACTAAAAATGTTTATAAGATGTTATCCTTTATTGACCCTCAGTATCCAGAGTGAAATTTGCAAGGTTAAACTGTAGCACAGAGGGCCAGTGAAGTTTTAGGAAATACTAAATAATAAATAAGACTCTTATACAAAAAGCTACAGAATAGTCACCCATATAAATATTCAAAAAATAAGTCTAAATAAAATAAAGAGGTAAAATACTGAGTAGTGTTTAAAAATGAGCATTTACATTTACAGCAGACACTCTTATCCTATGAGTTTTATTGGTTACACAGTATTACAGGTAGGCCAGTGTAGTGTTAGGAGTCTTGCCCAAGGTAGACCACTAAGGGGAGCGGCTGGTATACAGTCTGACAGCGGCCGGAAGGAAGAGTCTGCGGTACCTCTCCTTCACACACCGCAGGTGCACTAAAGGCCAGTGCTTTCAGAGAGTGGTACATGGGGTGGTACAGGTTCTTCAGCATGTGTTTAAACTTGGTCCTCATTCTCCTGTCTCCCACCACCTCCACTGGGTCAAGAGGACGCTCCAGGACAGGGCTGGACTTCTTATAGTAGTGTCTTATAGATAGTGACCCTGTCCAATAGAAAACATATCTCATTTTTTTACTTTTAGGCATTAATTCAACATAGCAACTGAAATTTGAAGTGTGTGGGAATTTTATGATGAATGGACCAACAGAAACGGCCCAAAACTGCTCTGGAAAAAAGTCTGGTGGACTTACATTGAAATAAACTGGGCTTTTGACCTCTCCTGTAATGTTGCCAATGTGAAGATGCTATTTTTTCTTTGGACTGCGATGATATATTTAGTGGTCTTAGTTGGTGTGATGTCAAACCAATCAAACCCAATTAAATACACAATGGTATGTCCCACCCACCTCATTCCCCATCTCTTGTAAGAGCTTGACTTCCATTACTGCCAAAAGCATTTAGCAGGGAGCCGCATTAAGTTCAGTGTTTTGGTGGATGTTTCTCAGTTTAACCTCCCACTCCACTTTACGTGTGGACGTGTTGAGGAATGCTGTTCCCACACGTGCTAGAACAGCCTCTTCTGGCATATATATGGAACAGTTTGTGAAGACCATTCAGTCCAGCTCAGATTGTTATTTCACAAAAAGCCAGCTGTCCTTGGATGTGATGGGTAGCATGCTATTCATCTCAAGGTTTAACTGGTTAAAACTCAACGGTTGTTGAGTTTGTGCTTGACGCATGTGCTTGGATCTGCTTACCCACCAGCCCGTGCATGAGATGTGGCCTGTATGGATGTTGGTACAGATGTCATTAATTGACCAGTCCAGGCTCTGCCCCCAAATGCAGTCTTTCATAGATACCACTGGATGAGCTGTGGTTGGTGTGGCACAACGGATAACACCACTACTCACCAGGAAGCTACCGTCTCATGTGGGAGACTGGGGTTCGATTCCCGTTCTGGGTGACTATGCTGTGCTACGCCAATAAGAGTCCTTGGGCAAGACTCCTAACACTACACTGGCCTACCTGAAATATGATTAACCCTGTAAGTCGCTCTGGATAAGGGCGTCAGCTAAATGCCGTAGATGTAGATGAGCTCAATGGCACACTGGCCAGAATTCCTTTCAGTGGGTAACTGTTCAGATTTGTCCCAGTTTACAGTGCCTTGTTGTTTTCGAATGATTGGGTAGACTTACAGTTTCATTGATCATCCATGATTGAGGCCTTTCCTTTAGCAACCTTGTGTCTCTGTTGTTGTCACAGAGTAGCTTGGCATTATTATTATTATTATTGTTATTATTATTATTATTATTATTATTATTATTATTATTATTATTATTATTATTATTATTATTATTATTATTATTGTCATTATTATTATTATTATTATTATTATTGTTGTTGTTGTTGTTATAATTGTTATTATTATTATTATTATTATCATTATTATTATTGTCATTGTTATTATTATTATTATTATTATTATCATCATCATCATTATTATTATTATTATTATTTTTATTATTGTCATTATTATTATTATTATTAATAATAATAATAATATTTACTTAATTTCTTTTCAATTGCTTCCCTAATTAAGTCATGACCAACTCACCTGCCAGCTTCTCACAGTGCTACCAAACTGGTAGCAAAGACATTCACGTGGTTCCCGTAAGTCCTCTAAAGCTTTGAGTCAAAACTGCTGCTAACGGGTCTCTGGACAGCTCAGTATGCTTAAGTGAGCTAACAGATGCCCATGTTAGCCAGCATTGGACTGAGTGATAAGGACATCCTATCCAACAAGCAAGAGGGAGGCCAGTTATTCCTGGATCTTGATCTTCTCAATATATCTCATACTAGGTCATTCCCATTCAGCTGTGCAACGATAGCCAGGAATGTAGTATATAGCATTAGCACAGTTAGCTAGCAATATTAACCTTTTTCACACTGGCCATAAAGTATCATTTCCACCTGTTTTAGAGGGGTCCCGCAGTTGCATGAACTGGAGTTTATGCGTCTTTACCATCACCCTGTGAAAATCTCATGGTTAAACCCTAGTCCCAGTTTAGTGCTATTATCAATTAAACAATAATAATAATCAATAAAGTGAGTCATCCCAAATCATCCACTTGACACAATACTGACCAGGTGAGTCCTCATTCCTAAATGCCCAACATGGAGCCTCTCTTAATAAACACAAATCTAGAAGCAACTCTATTAAATAAATACAGACCTGTTTCAGATCTACCTTCAATCAACAAACAGATGTTAATGAAATCATTTGCTAACAGCTCAATGGCTTCCTATCATTAATTAGCTGGCTAGACTCATTTTAGTTAGGAATCCAGTCTAATCTAAGTACTGACTTTGATCTAATTAAGGTTATTAATGATGCTTAGTTTAAATTCAGACTCTGGGAAAATGTCTCAGCACTGTCTTTGACGCCATCAAGTTCTCATATTCTCATAGATAGACTGGAGAACTTTTAGATAGACTAGACTAGCCTATCAGATAGATAGATAGACTGGGGCTCTCAGTAATGGTTCTAAACAGGTTAATGGTTCAGGAAGGATCTTGTTTGTCAAAACAGAAAGTAATGTGTGGTGTGCCTCTAGGTTTAATCCCCGGGCAACTTATATTTAACTTGTATATGTTTTATTTCAGCTAATTCAGTTAATCATTTAATTCTTATTCAATCATTTTTTTTTGTATTTGAATGCTTTTTGCCTTGCGCCAGCCATACATAAATTTGTACGCAAATGCCGTCTTCATGGCCAATTTCTTTCTCACTAGCAGCTCAACACAGAATCGCGTTTCTAGTTTATTATAATTTATAATATAATTTAAATCATAACAGATTGTTATGTTGTCACAACAGTTCAATACACGAAGAGTTCATGTCACAAAGTCACAACATGTTTAGTTATTTTATAATGATTACAAACATTAGTCTCTATGTTGCTGGCAGAATGGCCACTAGGGGGCCCCGAGGGAAAAGACCACCCAGCTGATGGTGGTGAACATTCTTTATAGCCTTACAATCAGGCACACACTATAAGAAGTATTTGAGCTGACTGATTTGTATGTTTCTAACATATTACATAGGATTTCTAGCTATGACAAATAAAATATTTGGGGACGGAGCAAGGATATGTCAGTTGGAATCTATAGGAAGCGTACATCCCTCTTTCATAAAGTCTGCTGTCCAGTGTGGTCCACTGCAGGCAGTCTGATCTCTACGAGGCAGCAGGTAGCCTGGGCAGAGATGCTCCCTTGCTGTCCCCCGGCCCTTCACGGGTCATCCAGATGATACGCCTGACTCTCCAGATAAGGCTGTGGAATTATAATGGAGCATGATCCACAGGGACTTGTGTGTGCATGTGTGTGTGTATGGGTTGGACGGGTTAACCTGCCATCGTTTGAAGCCTATAATACAGCTGCCATGATAGGCATCTCCATCCGCTGCCCTTTCTCCTCCCCCTCCTTCCCTCTTGCGAGTATCTGTCGAACACAGAGCGCCTCGTCCGGACAGATAGCGGCTTCTCTGGGGAAGAGGCACCGACACGAGCCCCAGGATTAGAGGGCTTACCCGGATTCCTGATAACACTGCCAGGGTCAGCGGGGTTAGAGGTTGTGGGGTACTGGGGAGGGAGAAAACAGGGGGTTCAGAGGGAATTTGGGTGGGTTAGGGAAGCACACTCACCTAGGAGGGGCCTGGTGTTTTAGAAAGATCTTGTTATTGTAATCAACCTGTTTCTGATCATTTCCATCGTATATATATAATAGTAGTCCTAGTAAGGCTTATAACAAGCCTATAACAACTATATAACAAGTGTATAACAAGCATATAATACATATATAACAAGTATATAACAATATTTCTAGTGTTGTGGTGCCAGCGCATTGCTCCCCCATTGCTACATTGTTGCTAGGCTGTTACTTTGGTGTCCCAAATCAGAACTGGGGTGTGGCTAGGCCATGTTAAGGTGTCCCATATGCTTGATCTTGTGTTGCTAGGCCATTGCTACAGTAATTCCAGGTGGCTGCTAACATGTTGCTAGTGCTTTGGCATCCCAGGTGGCTGGTACATTGTTGCTAGGCTGTTGCTTTGGTTTCAAGGTGGTTGCTAAGGTGGTAGCTATTTCATTCAAACAGTGTCCTGGTATCGCTATAGTAATCCCAGATAGCTGCTGAATTGTCGCAAGGCCAATGATATGGTATTCTAGGTGGTTGTTGAAGTGTTGCTAATCTGCTGCTACAGTATCCTGGTGGTTGTTAAAGTGTGTCTGAGGTATCCGGGTGGTTGCTAAAGTGGTGCAAGTGTATTGCTATGGCATCCCATGTGGTTGCTAAATCATTGCTAGGCTGTTACAATGGTGTCCAAAATGCTAGGGGGTTTCTAGACCATGCTCTGGGGTCCCATTATTGCTATCATAATTCCAGGTAGCTGCTAAGGTGTTGCTAGGCTGTTGCTTTGGTTTCCCAGGTGGTTGCTAAGTTGTTGCTAGATCATTCCTATGGTGTTGTAGGTAATTGCCATGGTATTGCTTTGATGGTTGCTAAATTGTTGCAAGGCTATTAATATGGCATTCTAGGTGGTTGTTAGTGTCACTAAACTGTAGCTATGGTGTTCCAGGTGGTTGCAATGGTAGTGCCTTAGAAAGATGAAATCATTCTATCGTTCTTATTTATCATTTCATTCACAATATTTTGTAGCAGTTACCATTGAATTTTCTCAACATTCATTTCCAAAGAAAACTCTATGTGTGATAATCCCTGATGGCACAAACACACCACTCCTGGAAAGGTTTTAAGATCCCACAAAGTTTCATGGTTCTAGTCACTCTTAAAAACTAAATTAGCATGGTAACCATGCATGGTATTTATTGGTCATTAATTACTAGTCTCGATTATTGTAAATCTAACTGGAACTAATACATAACGAGCTAACTAGTAGGAGTCTTCTTTTTGAGAAGTACTCAGGGAATGTAATTTTACTTCACCACCACTACCACCAGCACCACCACCACCACCACTCCCCCCACAAGCGATGATAAATTTTCACACTTCCTCTCATTCTCTCTCCCTCCACTCACGCAGTCTCTCTCTCCCTGCCTTTCCCTTATCTCCTCTCCTCCGTCCTCTGTAATGATTATTATGTGCAGCGGAGATAATTCGAAAGCTGCGAGGGGGGAAGGAGGGAGGGAAAAGACGAATGAAAGGAGCGGCGGCTGTGGCTTCTTGCGCTGTGGCTCCTTATCTGACCTTGGGCAGAGCCACCCATTGTTAGGCAAATCTCACAAGCGAGCGAGCGAGGGAGCGAGAAAGAGGGAGGGAGGGAGTGTTTTATGGGGCGATAGCAGAAAGAGAGGAATGGCTGGAGAGAGATGAAGGAGGCGGAACAGAGCGAACACAGACGGAGAGAGGGGGGAAAGGAGAGAGGAGGGAGAGAAAGAGAATAGAGGGGCGCTAGAATAGCGGGGTGAGAGAGAGTGAAAGAATGGAGCAGACCCTTTAGCCCAGTGTATTCCTAGTACACTTTATCAATAGAGGTCCACATTCAGAGAGAGAATGAGAGCGAGAGAGAGAAGGAGAGAGAGAGAGGGAGAACGACAAGCCGGATAGGGCTGGTCGTTCTATTTTTTCTTCCCGCCATCACAATCGCCTCTCACCGTAAATGTGTCGCCGGGACACCTGGCTCTCCTCAGGCTCCTTTAGAGCCTCCTTTAGAAAAGCCCCCTGGGTGCTCAGGTGCCACGGCTGCTGTTGTGAAGATGAACAATTCCCTCTGCAGAATGAATGGGATTTCAACAGCAGCAGATGAAAAAAGAAAAACTCTTCTTCTGACCCCATATGTCCATTCACACTCGGAATATTCCATCTGATTGAGTTTGGTCAGGGGTCGAAACCCGAGAACCAGTAAGGATGCCCAATTCTGAACGGGACAATCTGTATCAGTGCCAGTCATGGCATAGTTTACTATAGTATCCTAATTTATCTGTTCACTGGGTTTGATTGAGTTTAGGTGAGCGTAGAAACCCTGTAACCAGTAAGATCTTGTATTGATGATGGGAGATTTGGACCACTGTGCAAAGTCTTCTCCAGCACATCCCAAGATTCTTAATGGAGTTCAGGTCGGGACTCTGCAATGGCCAGTCCATGTGTGAAAATGATATCTCATGCTCCCTGAACCCATCTTTCACAATCTGAGCTCGATGAATCCTGTCATATTGGAATATGCCGTTACATAATATATATCATTGCTGTCCAAAGAAAAACATGTATCTCCATTTTTGTTGATTTCTACTTTTATATGAGCTGCTATTTATACTTCATGGAAATTTCATGAAGCATGGACCAAAGAAAATGGCTCAAAAACGCTTGGAAAGCCGTCTGGTTCCATTGACTTCCATTCAGCTGAAATAAGGTTTTTGGCCTTTCCTGTAAAGATTTCTTTAGACAGTGACGACATATAACATTGCTGAATCTAGACTTGACCAACTGCAACAACCCCAAATCATAGCACTGCCCTCACAGGCTGGTACCCCTTATGAAACGATAATATATGGCAATGTATTGGAAAATATAGTGCAATATATTAAATAATACAATGTCATATATGGGAAACAAGTGCATATATTTTGCATATATTTATATAGTGATAAATATATTACAATATATTGTATAATACATAAGGAATTGCCGCATTTCATATATTGTATGTATGGTAGTATAATATATATTTACTTATATATTGTAATATATTCATTTTATATGTAATAGACATCATATGTATATCTCCATATGTGTTTGCATATATGATAATATATATAGTTTTATATATATGAAAATATATACATACTGTATATTGCCACATGTATGCATGAAAATCCTGTTAAATCATTCTATCGTTATATCGTCTATACTATATATAGTATAGACGATATAATATATATGCATACATGTATATGCATACAGGATATCTGATTGTCTGATTGGGGTTGACAGAGTTTGGTCAAGAGTTGAAACCCTCCACCCCATTGGGATGTCCCTGTCTGATATGAACAATCATTATCTAAGTCAGCTGTGTTGCATCTTAATCAATCCATATAACCAATTGCATGCAGTGTATTTGATAGGATTTGACTGAGTTTGGTCAAGGGTTGAAACCCTACACCCAATCCTGAGCTAATCTGATGTATCTGAGCCAATATATATGACCCTGTCACCCGACAGATGCCACAATCCAATCCGAACTATCCATTAAGCTGATCATGGCATATTTTAATGGATCTGTGCAATGGTTCAAATCCAACATATTTGATTGGATTGAGTTTGGCAAGGGTTGAAACTTTACAACCAATAAGGGCATTCAGACTTAGGGATTGAAACCCCATAACCAGTAGGGATGTGCTCATCCAATAAGATCAGCCTGTATCAAAGTCATGGCGTATTTTAAAAGAGCTATGCAATGGATCTGATTCAATACATTTGATTGGATTCCAGGTCAGGTAAGGGTTGAAACTCTATAACCAATAGAGACACTGTGATCTGATCTGAACAATCTGTATTGTGTTGTTTAAGCCATCTTATTAAATTGGGGCGAATATATGTTACTTTGGACTTATTTAAGTATAGGTCAGGATCAATACCCTTTAAGTACCCAGTCTGGATGTCCCCATCTGATATGAATCACCAGGTTTGGAGTTAGTTGCGGCATATGATCTAAGCACTGGATCAATGTAGCTGGTTGGGTTGTAGCACATCCCATTCCAATATGAGTTATTTGTACTGGAGTTGGATGTTTAAAATTTTGATGGATCAAAGTCTATATTTCTCACTGAATTTGACGGGGTCTGATTTGAGTGAGGGTTTGCAAAACTATTTAACCACTGCAAACATCCCATTCTGATTTGAACAATTGGTATCAGAGATGGTCATCTATTTTCATGGATATACATCATCATCTTTATTGTAAGGATTCCACTATCATTATTTAATTATAATGTCGCAGGTGCACTCATATTAATGAATTAATCATAACTCTCCATGGACGTCTTCAACACTTAATGTGTAATGTGTTATAGTTACACTGTAATGGCTCGAAATGAAGAGTGTGTAATACAGTATTGCATGCAATGCACTTCAGCATAGCAGCGTCATCGATGGTTAAAAATGTCCCTGATAAAATCAGCCACTTTATCTGGATAATTAAGAGCAAAACAATCATGTAGAAAGACATTACAGACAATCTTGCTTCATCTGTAACTGGGACACCAAGGCGACAGCTTTGTAACATGTTCACCACCACCTAGCATACCATACCAATGGCCTTGCAACAATTTTCAACCACTTAAGGTAAACAACTCCCTGGGAAACCGTAGTAGCACATGATCTAGTAGCACCTTAGGAACCACCCGGGATTACAATATCAATGGCCTGGCAACACAAGATCAATCAATCAATCAATCAATCAGTTGTCTTGTAATGTATTGTTCTAGTAGCTGTCAACTCTAGTTCTACCGAATCCCAGAGGTGCTCTATTGGATACAGATCTGACAGCTGGGGAGGCCACTGAGGAGCACTAAACTCATTGTTTTGTTCATAGAGCCAGTCTGAGTTAACTTGCTTTGTCACATGACTCATTAACATGCTGAAAGTGAGCCTTGCTGGTTAAGCCCATCCATGCCAAAAAATGATGTACATTGTCAGCAGCAGTGCTCAGATAGACTGTGGGGCTTTAGCGGGGCTATTGGGGGGTTTTCCACACCATATAACCACCACTACTGAAAAGACAACAACCCCTAAGGTGAATGTACCAGCAGAAGACTACACGGGGTCCACTTCTGTTATCCAGGAACAGGAATGTAAAGCTACATTCCTGTTCTTGTGTGTGTGTTTGTGTTTGTGTGTGTCTGTTTGTGTGTGTGGATTTGTGTATATGTGTGCGTGTGTGTGTGTTTGTGTATGTGTGCTTGTGTGTGTGTGTGTATATGTGTGCTTGTGTGTTTTTGTGTGTGTGTATATGTGTGCTTGTGTTTGTGTATGTGTGCTTGTGTGTGTTTGTGTGTGTGTGTGTTTGTGTATATGTGTGCTTGTGTGTGTGTTTGTGTGTTTGGTTGTTTGTGTGTGTTTGTGTGTGTGTATATGTGTGCTTGTGTGTGTTTGTGTGTGTGTGTGTGTGTTTGTGTATATGTGTGTGTGTGTGTGTTCGTGTGTTTGTGTGTGTGTGTGTGTGTTTGTGTGTGTGTGTGTGTGTTTGTGTGTGTGTGTTTGTGTATATGTGTGCTTGTGTGTGTGTTTGTGTATGTGTGTGTTTGTGTGTTTGTGTATATGTGTGCTTGTGTGTTTGTGTGTGTGTGTTTGTTTGTGTGTTTGGGTGTTTGTGTGTGTGTGTGAGTGTGTGTGCTTGTGTGTGTGTGTGTTTGTGTATATGTGTGTGTGTGTGTGTGTGTGTGTGTGTTGATCTTGTGTTGCTAGGCCATTGCTATTGTAATCCCGGGTGGTCCATGGATTTTTGCTGATTACAGTGAATTCTGAGCCTAGCATGTGCATGTGATATATAGATCAGGTAATGGTTGTTCAAGCTTCGACTGTCCAGATTGTCAGTCGGTGGTCACTGTAGCTTTACATTCCTGTTCCTGGCTGACAGAAGTGGACCCCGTGTAGTCTTCTGCTGGTACATTCATGTCAGGGGTTGTTGTCTTTTCATTTGAGCAAGTCTAGCCATTCTCTGTTGACCTCTCCCTTTAACAAAGTGTTTCTACACATAGAACTGCAGATGACTAGATGATTTTTTCCTCACGAGTTTCTCTGTTAACTCTACAGACTGCAGCATGAAAGTCCCATGAGCTCAGTCTTTCCTGAAATGATGATAAAATAAATGATGTGATGTTGACTCTAGGCTCTGGAACCCGGGGTAGCCAATCCATAGTACTGACAACACCAGAATCTTTGTTTGATGTGTCTGTCTCTGTTTTTCAGTAATGATTTCTGATCATACTGAATGGTCTGAGGGATCCATTCCATTGAGTTGTCCTCTCACAGTGAAGGATTGACAGAACACCTGTGGATGTCTTCTGATCTGAATCAAGAGTGGAGTTTGATGTTCTCCTCTCTCTCAAAGGTGAAAGCTTCAGCGGCTGTTTATCTAAGGGGGATGGGGATGGTGGTGTGGCAGGTCTTCCAGGTGGTTGTTAGGAGGCAGATTCTTTTTTGCTGGATTTAAAGTTGTTTCTGAACTCCAGATTAGAAAATCATGTTTTAACACTTATGAATTATCTTATATCTAATTTCCTCTAGTCTAGTCTCCGTCTTATGTCTTCGTTCTTAAAGTCTGTTTTGATTGGAAGTTAAATAAATGAAAGGTCTTGTCTGTGTGAAGTTAGCTGATTTGGTTTCATAAAGCTCTAGCAGCAGACTTTCTTTGTGTTTGTGTGTGTGTGTGTTTGTGTGTGTGTGTTCGCGTGTGTGTGTGTTTGTGTGTGTGTGTGTTTGTGTGTGTGTGTTTGTTTGTGTTTGTGTGTGTGTGTGTTTGTGTGTGTGTGTTCGCGTGTGTGTGTGTTTGTGTGTGTGTGTGTGCGCGTGTGGGTGTGCGTGTGTGTGTGTGCGTGTGTGTGTGTGTGTTCGTGTGTGTGCGTGTGTGTGTGTTCGTGTGTGTTTGTGTGTGTGTGTTTGTTTGTGTATGTGTGTGTGTGTGTGTGTGTGCATGTGTGGGTGTGCGTGTGTGGGTGTGTGTGTGTATTTCTCCAAGCTGCTGTCATAAATTCCTATCAGCTATGTTCAGTAGTCATCCAGGGCTGATGCCTGCCCTTACTGCCTTCACCAGCACCGCCACATTTCATTCTGCCCGGTACGCACTACAATAGTAGTATGTGTGCGTGTATGTGTGTGTGTGTGTGTGTGTGTGTGTGTGTGTGTGGGATGGGGGGGTTGTGTTAGTGGCATGAATGGGTGAGTAATAATACACTCTTGTGTGGCAGCATTCTTCTAAAAAACAGGACCATAATAATGCCATTTTCTTCTCTCTCACTGTCACTCAATCTTACTTCTCTCACCCCTCTCCCACTCGCATTCTCTCGTTCACTGTATAAATCATATTCCTTGGCAGAGAACGAACCCCAGAAGAATGCCACTGACGGGGGCGTATTCAGAGGAAGCACGGCCTGGCCTTCTCACCGATGCTCCGGGTGAAGAGGTATTGAGCACCAACTGCATTGTCAAAGCAAGACAAAGCCCAAAGCAGCTGCACACATGTGTCCTTCTGTGATTCCGTACTTCATAAATCCCCCACATACCACAGTCCTTTCACCTGAAATACAATTAAATCATCACTGATGTAACAAAATCCCTACAGAACTGGCAACTTTAGAGGAAATGGATAGTGTAGCAAATGAATTCTGGGACCGTTTCTGTCTATCACATGAGGCTAGCAAATACAGAGGACCGAAGGCCAGCATTGGCCATGCTTTGTCCACTTCATCATTCCAGATGGCTGGTAAAGCAGTGCTGTAGAATGGGGAAGTCTATTTACAATGTAATGGGTGAATAAGGAGAGTTCAGTACATAGAACCGACATACCATGAACCTTAAACACTGTTGTTCCACCCTTATTAGCATCACAACCATTAACATTATCTCAGGTGAATCGCAGTGTTAGCAGCAGCTAGCTCTAAACAGTGGATACAGTAATAACAGCCCTGAGGTAAATGTGAGGTAACTGGTCATGTGACTGTATTAGTATACTACACTGAAGGTCAGAACTTGTTACTGTACTGTGTGGGGTTGGGGGGGTGTATACAGTATGTCGTACGCAGTACATAGTTCAGTATGTGGTAGTGTGCCGTTTCAAATTCAGCCACTGTCTCTCTGTTTGTGTAATGTATCTCTCTGCCCTTGGTTTGTTCAGTGTTGAGACACTGTGAAAAATGTAAATCAGGGTTCATACATAACATTTCCAAGACTTTTCCATGACTTTCTGGCCCAAATTTATGACCATTCATTTTCTGAAATGTGTGTATGATTCAATGTCATGTAGACATGAAAAATAAGAATACAAATTCACATTAGAATGTATCATAGTGTGTATTAACTACAGTTAACAAGATATGCAGTTTTATACAAAAATAAACGTTTATATAGGTATAGGTATTTATATAGGTAACTCTGACACAGTGTTTTTAGAATAAACTATTAAAGCCACGATAACTCTATCATGCAGGCTCAAAAAGATGACTTGTGTCGTCCTATGACTTATAGGAATTGTGAGAATTAGCCACCTTTAGTGCCCACAATACCTCTGCAGTTAGGGCTTCGTCTCTGGACACGGTGTTTGAAATGGTCCCTTGTTTGATGGTAGACGAGAGGGAAGCACTGCAGGTGACAGAGGCTGTGACATACATTACCGGGGGTTAAGAAGACGGTGTTGGGGCTAAGTATTGATACACGTACAGCGGAAGCAGCCTGATGCTTAGCTCCATGGCTAGCTAGCGCTGTCTCTCCCATATTCAAAATTTTGCACGTTCCAGGTCCTGGTCTTTCTCAAGCCATGCCTTGTCGAAATCAAGCCGGGCCTTTATAAACCGTCATTTTTTAAGGCATCGGACGAATACTCATCTCGTCCAGGTAGCTAGCAGCTACAGCTCAGGTTGGAGCCTGACGTTAAAGTACGGTTTAACCAATATTAATTTCTCAGTCATTAACGAAACCATTTATATAGGTTTTTCCCAAAGCTAATAATAATGACTTTCCTAAACTTTCAGGGTTTATTTACTTTTCCAAAACTTTCAAATCCAGGCCTGGAAATTGCCAAGTCATGACTTTTCCAGGATTTTCATGACCATACAAACCCTGGCCAATAAACACTGAATGGGATTATCTGTAACTCATTTACAACCCAAAATGTTACTGACAATAGTACTCAGAAATATGACTTTCATATTTGGACATTTATAATTTGGTTCCACAAACACATTTCAACATTCCTAACAGTGGCCTGTGCAATCTCTTCAACATATTGCAGGGAAGTTGCCTTGATGTGCGAATCAGCATCATCATAAAAATTAGTTATCAAAGGAAAAATTTGGCATGAACATTCAAAATCATATTTGACATGTTTCTGGAGCTTTAGCTTACCTTCATCACAGCACAGCGTTTTTTCAGTATTTCATATTATATATGTTATATAAATATCTATATATTTCAGTCCCTATATTTATTGTTTCAAGATACACTAGATGATAGACATGTCTCTTGAATAGCTGACTTTCTCAATATAGTTTTTATAGTTTGCTTTTTTAGAAACAGTGATATGAGAGATATAATATCTTTTAACAACAATAAACCGTTCTGTTGTTTTCAGGAGTACACACAATGTTCCAGATGTTTTAGATTGTTTTTTGTCATTGAACTAACCAGAATACATTCAAAGCAATGTGAAGAAATGTATCAAACAAGCAGCTGCCAGATTCTTCATTTGAACCGGAACCTCATTTTCCCCGCTAATTTTGAGAAAAGCCCTGGATTACTCAACATCATCCTGGCAGGCTGATATTTCCTACAGTTAGGCCACTGGCATATACTCATCTCTATAAACCATGCATTATGTATCTTAGTACAAATGTTAAAGAGGTACCACGGCTGGTTAACTATGCTTCCTACTACAAAGCATTTGAACACAAAGGCTTTGTAATTACAAGTGATCATCATTCAGTGTGTTTCTTAGTATGACTGCACACACACACACACACACACACACACACACACACACACACACACACACACACACACACACACACACACGTCTTAAGTGCTGCCCCTATTGCCCTCCTCCCCAACTAAAGCACCTAAACTTTCCTCCTTCACCCCCACCACCTCTTTTCAGTGTCTATCTATTAATCTCCCCCTCCCAGCACGACTGTCTCTTTTCAAGCCTGACGTCCCTAAGTCCAGGCCAAACAAACAGGAGGTTCCAGGGGTAATGACGAACACAGGCTGGGTGAAAGGAAGACCCTGAAAGGAAGATGCCCTCTCATTGATGTGGGATTGAGCCATATTGATGAAGAAGTATTGAGTTGATGGAGAAGGTTTCCACCCTCCCATCTTTTCTCGTTCTAAAGCCATAGGTGACAAAAACACTGACCATTGGCACCAGGCTTGGTGTAATGATCTTCATTGGGCCCTTTGTTAGAAAAGTTGTTCTCTTTTTATCAATGCCTGTATTGTTGGGCAGCGGCCGACATGTTTTCCCACACTTTGGGGCTGTCTTTCTGAGCCTGTCCTGATCTTCTTCCATAGCTTTGATTAGGTTTGGTGTATTGTGATCAGCTTCAGATAGGCCGCCAGCTTAGTACAGCTTGGAAGCTTTTGTTGGTGTCTGCTGTGAATGAGTGCTTACGTACGCTTTGTGTTTGAATGTTGGGTCTTTAGAAAGATAAAGGTAATTTAATCAAAGATGGCCAATAGAATCAGTGTTCTCTGTGAGGTACTTGGAAAGACCCTTTTATTACGATTATATGTGTCATAATAAACATGTCCCCCCATTGTTTCTATGGTGATTTACTGGTGGTGTTCCTCAGGGGTATATCCTAGGTCCTCTTTTGGTATTTGAATTACCTGGTACCTTCACTAGATTTAAATTAGTGATATTATTACTGGAGTATATCCTAGGCCCTCTTATGGTATATGAATCTGGTAGTTTAGTTTTGAAACTAACTAATAGATTAATATTAATTATATTACTACAGTATTACTACTAACATCACTTCCGGTGCCAACGCAAGTGGCTGCCTGTTCCAGTATCTCGGTCCGTATTGTGTTTTTCTTGAGTTTTTTACTTTTTACTAGATCTTTCTATCTATCTATCTATCTATCTAGACATTTGTCATTAAAGAAATCCAAACCTCCACCCAGCTCTGAAGGAAGATGAAGGTTACCAGAAACAATATATGATGATAAAATTTCCCTCTGGGATCAATAAAGTATCTATCTATCTATCTATCTATCTATCTATCTATCTATCTATCTATCTAGACATTTGTCATTAAAGAAATCCAAACCTCCACCCAGCTCTGAAGGAAGATGAAGGTTACCAGAAACAATATATGATGATAAAATTTCCCTCTGGGATCAATAAAGTATCTATCTATCTATCTATCTATCTATCTATCTATCTATCTATCTATCTAACCAATAGATTAATATTAATTATATTATTACAGTATTACTACTAACATCACTTCCGGTGCCAACGCAAGTGGCTGCCTGTTCCAATATCTCGGTCCGTATTGTGTTTTTCTTGAGTTTTTTACTTTTTGCTAGATCTTTCTATCTATCTATCTATCTATCTATCTATCTATCTATCTATCTATCTATCTATCTATCTATCTATCTATCTATCTATCTAAACACTCGTCATCAAAGAAATCCAAACCTCCACCCAGCTCTGAAGGAAGATAAAGGTTACCAGAAACAATATATGATGACAAGTATATGGCAATATTCACTAAGCTACACTTACAGAAGTCTCTCAGTATGGTGTCTGGCCGCCATGTTAGCTAACACAACATGTCCGGCGTCTTAGCACACAGTTCTAGAGGTTCCTAATACTGACCTGTGATCCATCCCATGGAGCTTGAATATTCCCACAGAGTTCCTGCAAATTGTGCGGTAGGGGTGGAGGTGGAGTGACACCAGGTCTTCTGGACGTGTGATGCGTGACAACAAACCGCTTATCTCGGCCCTGACCACGGTGTCTGCACCAAGACAAACGCGGGACTCATCAACCTGAGTCTCTCCATGACTGTCCGGCACAATACGATTGCGATCTTTGCCGATGTTGACGTGGTGCCGATGGTGCTGGCAATAACAGCTTTCTTCGTGGAGGGCATCACTGCTCGCTGAATGTCCGCAATCGTGGCTGTTGGGTCACTCGGCACATCTTGAACGATCTATCAGTTTTCTCTTTCCGTGGTTCATTTAGGTTTCCCAGATCATTAATGTCACTGGTGCATGCCTTCTTCTATCCACTGTCGCCAACATCCATCATCGTTGTTTTGCTGAGTGGCTATCATATTTCTTCATTTTCTTGACTGCTTGATCCTTTGTATCTAATCTAACTAATGGATCCAAGTAAGCAAAATATGTCCACCATTCCAACTTTTTAACCATCATCGATAAAGCTGGCACTCTCTCACTTTGGCAAAAACCTTTTTTCTTTATATTGAGCTTAAGTTTAAATGCTTGGATTTGGTTTGTGTGTATTGTAATCAGCTTCAGATAGGACTTTGGTCTTCTTTGTAAATGAAGCACCTTTTCATCAAAGTGATATGTCAAAATGAAGGGCCATGTTAGACACCTCTTTTCCACCGTTTAAATAAAGATTAAGTAGTGGTGTTCCTCAGGGGCATACCCTAGGGCCTCTTCTGATATCTGAATTATCTGTCTTAAAGCTTAATGACTGGTTTGTAACCAGTATGTTCTGTAAAATATACCCTGCGACCGCCCAATATAAAAGTTAATATAGCATACAATCTGTAACGCTTGCGTACGGACATGCACACTGAGATTCTTTTTCAGTTCTCTGATGTTACAGGACAGGGAGTTGCCGCAGACAGAGTGCTGGTGCAGCTGCAGTAAATGAGTCGCCCAAACGGCTCTTGGTAGTAATTACCTAAATGGGCTCATTCAAAACCTCTTCATTGTAGAATCAGTTAATTAATTAGCTGTTTCACTGACAGGATAATGGTGAAAGCATGCTAAATAGATTAGTGTGGAACTTGATTTATTGTTGAAAACCACCCCGCCCCCCTCCTGTTTATCTCTTTCGCTCAATCTGTTTTTTTCTCTTGCTGACACCCATGTCGTTTTTCTGTCTCTATCTCCCACACGCAGTCCGCGAAGCCCCCTCCCACCTTTAATAATCACAAACACGAAATTAATTATCTGATGAAATACAGTTTTCTCTTCGTGCTTTTAATGTGATATAGAGGGTTCTATTAATATCTCCCGTTTCAGATAATGTATAGATGTCACTGTGTTAGGGGATTCGTTAAGCTTGGCAGATGTTTGATCATTAAATTGTTGTCCACTAGGTTAAGGTAACTGCCTATGTTGCTGTTAGCTGTCAGGACTGTACGTGAGGTTTCTAAAATGTATTGTGTCTCTTAATATCTGTTATGCTTTGAAAAGCAGAGACTAAACAGCAGGCCTGCATCAACTATATTAACCTCAGTATTAGTCCATCTTAGCAGACATCTTGCTGAACTTGAATTAGTTGGATTATTTGATTTTATTTATCATAATCTGAATGCACACTGCGCAATACAACAAGCAGGTTTTATTAAGTTGATTCAACTCGACTAACTTGACTAATAGATAGTAATTGTGTCATATTTAAGTTTCCAATAGAGACTGTGTTAACGTGTTCTCAACAAAACGTGTCGTTTGACCAGGCCTGTTACCACAACACTTTAAGTAAGTCAATTAATTGATGTAGTACTCTAAGAATTAAAGTTTTTAGAAAAGTGGTGTTAATGGGCTGAACCATGTGTGTGAATGTTGAGTCTGTAGAAGGCTAAAGATCAAAAGCTTGAAGCTGGTGGGCTTTTTTAGTGACGTATTTGTGTGAAAACAGTTACACCATTTAACATGTGGCATGGTACAAATTTGTTCCCCGTTGTTTTCTTGGTGATGTATCAGCGGTGTGCAGCAGGGGTCTGTCCTAGGGTCTCTATTCTGTGGAATATTCTAACACCCCTACCAGAAGCAACAGCACAACGTGTGATTGTACAGGTTTCATTAGGGGCGTCCTACTTGTCTCTTTGGAAAGTTTAAACAGACCATTTAATTTTGGTCTTATTTCAAACATAATTTTCCCAAATGCAGTAGTAGCATATAAAAATACACGTTTATTTATTTATTTATTTATTTATTTATTTATTTAGCCATTGTTTAATTGCCAACAAGACCATTTCTGTGTCATTTTTGTGCAGCACAGTGGTCTATTGTGTAATGGATAGATAGATAGATAGATAGATAGATAGATAGATAGATAGATAGATAGATAGATAGATAGATAGATTGATTTAAATTTAGCAGCCAGTCGCGGTTTTACAAAAAACAGCACAGATATATTGAAAACCTAAATGTGTCGGTACCGGCAGCAGTATTATTAACTGTTAACTGTAAACTATACATAGTACAGGTCACTATGGATAAATATCTAAATAGAAATATATCTCACTTCAAAAGGGGGCAAGAAATATAGATATACCTGTATACTGTAGAAAAGACAATAATAAATAATAGATAGATAATAGATAGTAATAAATAAATGTGCATAATTGTGCAAGGGGCACAGTTATCAGCAGATAAATGACTGAATTAACATAATAAACATGTGCATATATTGGTATTTAAGTGGATATTGGTATTTAAGTGATCCGACTGAGCTTCAAAGAGGACAAACATGGTAACACTGTACTGTAAATGATAATAAATAATACACATAACTTGGAAGGCTTTTACTTATTACTATTTTACTCAAACATTTCAGTGTATGGACATATCTTAGCTAGATATAGCACATTTTGATCTTGGACCTAAGAAATTCTGGGCTTTTGAATTCATAAATCAAAGTTTATAAAAATTTTAATGGAATTCCTTCTGATTTACGAAATGTAACTTTCTTCCCAGAGAAACAGGGAACGCATTATGGTGGTGATGGGAACGATACAACTGAAAAACTCTAAATCTCCTAGCCAGAAAGCTATTATATGAAATGGTTAAAAATACACTGAGACATAATTTAAAGTACAGTATATATATATACTGTACTTTAAATTATGTCTCAGTGTATTTTTAACCATTTCATATAATAGCTTTCTATATATATATATATATATATACATACACATATGTATGTATGTATAGATAGATAGATAGATAGATGATAGATAGATGGATGGATGGATGGATGGATGGATGGATGGATGGATTGATGGAGGGCATAATGGGGCAACAAAGTCCACAAATATTTTCCCATCCAGATGGCATGTGTAAGTTCACTGGATAGGTTTTCAGTACTAAAGAAAGACAGTGGTGTTATTTGTGTTACAGGTTTCACTATTTGCATCGCTTAAACAAAGTCAGCATGTGTTTCCATGATGGAACATTTACAGCCATCTGAAAGACTTTCTTTACAACTCAAATACTGAATTATAAGAAACTGTGAACAAATTCTAGATTTTTTAATTCAATGTCAATTTGTAGTCCTATCTTTATTTACCTAGAAAGGGGGGTATTTTCTCAAAGTTTATAAAAACCTACAGGTTGCAGAGTTTAAAAACTGAGCTCTGTAGTATTTTTTACATTGTTGCATGTGACCAAAACTGTCAACATGATAATCAACATGATTGTCAACAAGACAGATAGGTTCATTTTCTCTGTTGTTGTGTGTATATTAAGCATCTGGCGAGCGTGAGCAACAATCACATTTAAAGCCTACTTGATTTATTGAGGGTTGAACCTTTTCATCAGGGTTTTAGGGTTTGTCTTTTCATCATTTGAAATCCAAGGTATTCTGAGTTCTGTCTAAAATCAGAGGACTTCAGATAACACAACTAGTGGAACTTATGTCCCTACCTAACTTGGAGAAACTCAAGTTTGCTGTGGCACAGGAAACCAGCTAAATGAAAACCTACCAACCTCTGAGTCACTTCAAGGTCCCCGATTGAACCAGCCAATAAACCATCCGGTGTTTTACCTTCTCGGCCACTGCTTTGGTGATATCAGTTGTTTGAAAGTGTGTCAGATGATGTGCTCACTCGATACACTACTGCGATTCTGGCTGCTCAATGAAACTTGCAGCCTGAGTTTCAAATGAGCCCCAGCACGTTTAATATCGCACAGCATGTAGGTTTCAAACCAGTAAACTGGCATGGGCGTACCAGAGTGTAAATCCAGCTTTAGATCTGTAGTGCCCCACCACTCTGGTTTCATTATTAACAAGGCACGCAGTACCGTTAACGCCTTAAGCACACTGACGAGGCCGAAAGCTCTTCATAGGAGTGAATAAGAATCACACTTGTATGCACACATATTACCAAGAACATCAGGAATTCTTAATGACAGCCTATCCGAGATAAACAGATGACACTCTGCCCGTCTGTTTATTCCTGGCTACGCTGTGCTTTATTTTGGTAGTGCAAAATCACACTCTTTCATTGAAAGTGTGCTTCCAAATTAACACCGCAACTGATTCGTTAGAGCGTTATTGTGTTATTGTGTTTTTCTTCTTCTGCTTTTTTTCTAGCCTGTTGTCATCCGACGCTGCTGTAATTTCACTTTTAAAGAAAGTTCAGCCATAATTTCAGCCATAAATCCCTATTTTTAATTTGTCATCGTTATATACAGTGAATGTATATATCCCTGTTGTCCTTTGGATCGTGTTTTTTAATGCCCCGAAGAAAACTGTTCAAAGGTACTTGGAAAGATGTCTGGTTCCATTCACTTCTTCTATAAAGTTATTGTTTTGGAGATACAAGGTTTTGTATATCAGTCATATACTAGCATATATGTGTAACACATATCGTCGCTGTCCAAAGAAAAACAGGTATCTCCAAAATGGCAACTTTACAGGAGAGGCCAAAAACCTCATTTAATTTGAATGGAAGTCAATGGAACCAGACGTCTTTCCAAACAGTTTTGGACCATTTCTGTTGGTCCATTCTTTTTGAAAATTCCACATGGTATAAAGAGCAGCCCATGTGATCAAATAATGCATAAAAGTAAAAATCAACAAAAATGGAGATACATGTTTTTCTTTGGACAGTGACGATGTATTTAACCGTATAAGGTTATTTATGTATGGCAGGCATTAGCACTCTTCATCATCATACACCCAGAAGGAATCAACCGCCACCAATGACATTTACTGGGTAGGTTTGTGCATCATGAGACGTGTGAATGATTCATGTTTCACACCTGGCAGAACTTGTGACGTAAGCAAAGACGAGCCTTATCGTTGTACCTGACTGACTTTATAAGGTCGTCCTGTTGGATGTGCTTTCCATTCTGACTCGTGTTGTTGTGTTGGAAGCGAATATCCCTCATAGATAGTCCCAAAGCAATTTGAGTAGAATCTGAGTTGCAGGGCTCCAGGAAGCAGGATGGTCATGCCATATTACTATAGCACCCTGTTGCCAGTGGATCGAAGAAGGCATGCACCGGCGACATGAAGGTTCTGGGAGACCTACAGAAATTATGGAGAGGGAGAACTGCCAGATTGTCCGATGTGTGCCGAGTGACCCAACAGCCATCATAGCAGACATTCAAGGGGCAGCGATGCCCTCCATGGGTCATCCTGTTAGTGCCAGCACCTTTGGCAGATGGCTACATAACTGAGGGCCGCACATACGGTTACGGTGACTGCCCCATCGAAGTGGGTCATCGTGCCAGACTGTTATGGAGTGACTCAGAATGGCAGTGGGTCATCTTCAGTGATGAGTCACACTTTGGTCTTGGTGGAGCGACCAACGAATCCGTGTGTGGAGGCACCGTGGTCAGCACTGAGATGAACGGTTTGTTGTCACACATCACACATCCAAAAGACGTGGTGTTCCTCCACCTCCACCCCTACCGCACCATCTCCAGGTACTGTGTGAGGATATTCAAGTTGCATGGGATGGATTATCACAGGACACCATTAGGCCTCTACCTTTACAACTCTATGCCGAGACATCTGGTTTGTTGGGTTAACCACCACTTCTTACCATGAATTTACAACAAAAGTATTTTTGTCATCTTCTGTTCTCAGATATATCCGATTTCCAAAAGGGTATTGCGTAATAGTAGAATTTGTAGTCCATTTCTAGAATTGGACTACACATTTCTAGAATCTGATTAGATTTGATTGTTACCTATTGTCAGAAACGGTTTTACTCGTTTTGGTGCTAACTGGTTTATACATTTATTGTGCTATTAAGTCATATCAGAAATATCATGTTTACAGGATGAGTGCGCATCAGTGCCACCAGTGTTTAATGAGCTCTGAGTTTCTGAATTGAGGGGGTATCAACAAAAAACAATGATAGTCACTGATACTTGTATACTTCTAAACAGGCGTTCAGTAGCCACACAGGCTAAAATCACCCACACGCAAAAATCCAAACACAGGTATGTGTTATGTGATGCTTCTAACTGGACTGGACATCTAACAAGCACCATAAATGGTTAGTATGCATATCATTCAGTTACAAAGACAGAATCTATAACGAAAGAACAGGTAAACGACTAAGAACGTTATTTTCAGCGGTTCTATCTAGTTTTCATTGTGGAGAACAACATGCAGGGCAAAATAGTCCACCCCAGGAAAACATGTCTTCAGACGTATCACTGTTTTACCATCAGAAGCAGGACTCGGAATTGCCAGAATTCCTATTAAGATGAGCACCTTAATGTAAGCTAGCTTTTCTATCAGGCCATTTGATTAAATTTGCTCAAAATCTGCTCAAAAAAACTCAAACTGGTAGAACGTGTTGGTGTAGAGGGAGTAAAAGTTGGTGTGGATGAGTGAGCAAGAGAGAGAGAGAGGGAGAAAGAGAGAGAGAGAGAAAGAGTTGGAAAATCTCTTGATTAATCAACAAAAGGAGCGGGAGCTCTCCTGCTGAAGCCAATCAAAGTGAGAGCGGATCAGGTTTTAGCACACCATGCCAAATCCTCTTGTTCCTCCGGCGGAGGCTGCTTTTGTCTGCACAAAGCCAACCTAACATGCTTTCACAGCAACAAGGAATAGGAGGGCTGCTTTTTGGGGGGCCTCGAAAACAGCCAACAAGAGGTGTGAATGGACTGCCTTTCTACTCCGCCGCCTTTTACACTAATTCCCGCCTGGAGCCCCCCCCACCCCCACCACCTCACCCCACCCTCCTTTTTCTTTCCCCACGTCTGGGCCGCCACAAAACAACAAACACAGGGAAGAACAAATGAAAACAAGGGATCCTGAAAGGCTTAGCGAGCTTGTAATCCTTTAGCACTTCTGACCCCATGTTGCCGTGTAAGACCCTGACCCCTCCACTACCCCCCCACCAATTCTCGGCCTGCTGATGTGTCTATATTCAGACCCTCCAAACACCAAGGCACCCGCCCTCCCACGCCAATACGGAGCACCTCTCTTAGCTCTTAGCGGCCCTCCAACACGTCTTTAAAAAGCGGCGGGCAGGAATCCGTGCTTTGAAACACCTCATGGGCATTGAAGAGGTTAGAGTTGGTGGGCTTGTTGAAGGGCGGGGGGAGTCGTAAGTAGCCTAAGTAGGAGAGGTCCAGTCGTGTTTCTTTTCTCCACACGTTTAATTCATCTTTAGAGGCCGTCTCGTTAACGCGATCTTTCCCTCGCTACTCCTTCTCCTCCTTGCTTTCCTCTCCTCTACTGCCCTCCATTCTTTCCCTCATTCCTTCCTTACGTCATGCTAACTTCAAAGGCCCTTTGCCTCACCGAAGGAGAAAGTCATCTCATTCTTTCGCCTCCCTCCTTCTTCTTCTCCTCCCCTCTGTTCGCCAAGGTGCTCCTTCATCCCCCTCCTCTGTAAGTAGCTGAAGAGAAATCAGCTCACTTTCTCCGTCTGCTTTGCATTTGAAAAAGGGAGTAATTAGTAGAGCGGGGGGTTGGGTGGGTGCATGTGGTGGGGGAATCAACAGCCCTCATGTTAGCTGTGATCTTGGCACCCATCAAATCTACCTGTGCTTGGCTGCGAAGCCAGCAGTTCCCAGAAATATGGGATTCTGCAAAAAAACACCCATGATGCATCTTAAGGACCTTCTAGCTGAATTCCCACCGGAGAGCGTTCGTCATATATTCACTCTGACTTACACTAGGGGGTTTAGCACTACCATAGACCCTTTCTCACTTCTGGATCCAACTAAGTAAAAGTCATTATAGTAAAGAGGACATTATGGCAGCATTCGTGGACGGGAAAGTCAGCGAGGTAGTTATCTAATGTTCTCATGAAAGGCATCTTTCATTCGGTGGAATCGTTTTTCGAGAGGAGCAAGCTTGACAAAGGTTACAAGCTTGCCCCTGAGAATTACCCATGTGACTAGGTAAGGACACAGTTAATTCTTGAGTCTGAATCATGTATCAAGTCTCTAAGGTACAAGTCTGAGTCAAGTCTTGAGTCACTGTGGTGCATCTGAGTTTGAGACAAGTAGCGAGTCCACATGAGTCTTGAGTCTCCCTACTCCCTGTACTATGAGTGAGAGTTGAATCTTCTCCTGCCTCTAAAATGCAAGTATGAGATTCTCAGAGACAAGTCCCAAATTGAGTCATATGTCCAGTCTAGACACTATGAGTCAGCTAGTCCAAGTCTGAGTTGAGTCTTAAGTCTTTGAGGTGTAAGCCTGGGCCACGTCTCAAGTCTTTAAGACGCAAATCTGAGTTGAGTCTTGAGTCTCTACCAGACTGAGTTGAGTCTTGAGTCTCGGACTGTGAATCTAAACCAAGTTTCCAAGGTGCAAGGTCAAATCAAGTATGTAGTATGAGTTGAGTCTTGAGGCTCTGGTATGCATGTCTGAGTCAAGTCTCAAATCTGTGAGGTGAAAGTCTCTCTGAGATTCAAGTTTGAAATGAGTCTCAGGTTTCTAAGGTGCAAATCTGAGTCGAGTCCCAGTCTATGGGATGCAAGTCTGAGTCAAGTACACAGTCTCCAACAATATGTGCAAGTCCAAAAGAGTCTGTACTTGACTCAGACTTGCATCCCAACAGTTCCTGTACTATAAGTAATACCTTAGTCTTGGGTCTCTGGAATGTCTTGGGCAAAGTCTAAGGCATGTCTTGAGTCAAGTCTGCTAGAGTCATGAGTCAATTAAGCCTGCATCCAGGTTGAGAGTCAATTAAAGGTGAGTCCAAGTCGGGCAGTGAGTCAGTTAAATGTGCATCTGCATTGACGAGTGTTGATTAATGATGACTGAGTTAAACGAATGAGGTCATTGATCAGTTAAGGGTAAATTCAAGCCAAGTCACAGGCGAGTCTGAGTCTGGCGAAGACTCATTTAAAGACCAATTCAAGTTGGGTCCTGAGTCTTTTAAAAAGTCAAGTCATGAGTTATCTCCAGTCAGTTAAGAGCAAACTAGTGTTGAGCCATGAGTCAGTTAAAGATGAGCCAGAGTCATGAGTCAGTTAATGGCAAGTCTGAGTCGCAAGTCAGTTAAAGGTGCTATTCTAGTTCGTACCAACGTACCACTTCACAAAGTCAGGTCTCTGATTGACATCTTCATCTCTGGTTAGTGCAATGCTAACTGCTAGGGTATAGGCTTACATTACTGAACTACATCAGCCTCATAGCTCCAGTAAGAACGCAGCAAACATGTCTTAGCTGTGCGGCTGCATACGGGGGGAAATGGGGGGTAAAACTATGGCTTTAATATTTGATGGAGGTTTTCTGAAGCTCCGCTGTGTGTTTATCAGGACTGGTGGTGTCGGAGCGTGCTGATAGAGCCGGGAAGGGTGGCAGCATCAGGGAGCATCGATGAGGGGAGAATAGCGCTAAGACAGTGTCAGAGGTTTGCAGTGAACACTGCTTGTCAAAGCCCCCCTGCTTTCCGAGCATCGTGAGAGGAATGTGTGAGCCAGAGATATGCAGAGCGGTGTGTGTGTGTGTGTGTCCACTGAGTCCTCAGGCGAGATGGAGCCGATAACAGACTTCAGCATTATCACAGCAGAGCAGACGCACAGACGGGACTCACCTTGCCCCGTGCATGCACTCACACACCAGAAGGTGCTCATGTGTGCAAAAGCACATTAGTCAGATTTCACACACACAATTAGCTCCATACACAAAAAATAGAAAAGACATTTATGGTTTATTTATTTATTTATATTTCGGTTCTGCACAAGGCAGAGAATCATACATCAAGTTGTTTCACCTTTTCCTGGAAATACAGACATTTTTATTAATTAATAATAATTAATTAATTTTTTACATATTTAAGCAATATAAAGAAACATCACTGGTTTAGTCACACTTCATCTTTATTACAGCTCCAGTCTCAGTTAAAAGTCAGATCTCAATTCAGTTTAAAGCAAATCTAAATCTGGGCATGGCAAGGGCCCAAGTCAGAGTCAGGTTATGAGTCAGTTCAAGGCCAGTCTGGGTCAGGTCATGTGCCTGTTAAAGTCCAGTCTCAGTCGGGTTGCGAGTCAGCTAAAAGCCAGTCTGGGTCTGGTCATGTCATTGTTTGCTTCCTCGAGGCAGTGGCTGGCCTTTGAGGCAGGAGAATCCAGTGGGGAAGACCAGGACTGAGTTTACCATGGACAGTTACGTGAATTTAAGTTTGCCGTGTTTTAAAGGGAAGAGAACTCAGTTGATATGAGCCATACCTTTGGTTACAGGGTGGCTCAGTTAAGAGGTTTATTGGCCAGTGGTGGAGAGATGGTTAGGTCTATGTTATGTATGCATGTAAGTGAACTGTGTTTAATAGTCATATCCTCCCACACTTGGTTTCCTGAAGTTAGGTGTTTCTGAACTGTTCAGCTAGTTCGTTAGAGACTAGGTTGAGTGTTAGAGCTATGACTCTGATGTCATGTGGCTGTCATGCTTCTCAGAAAGACAGTTTAGGGACCAGAAAGGAATGGAAGGCAGGGCAGGGCAGGGCAGGGCAGATGGTGATAGTGTTTAAAATATGCATAGATTATTTTGCATCTCATTTATATATATATATATATATATATATATATATATATATATACAGGGGTTGGACAATGAAACACCTGTCATTTTAGTGTGGGAGGTCTCATGGCTAAATTGGACCAGCCTGGTGGCCAATCTTCATTAACTGCACATTGCACCAGTAAGAGCAGAGTGTGAAGGTTCAGTTAGCAGGTAAGAGCACAGTTCTGCTCAAAATACTGCAATGCACACAGCATTATGGGTGACATACCAGAGTTCAAAAGAGGACAGATTGTTGGTGCACGTCTTGCTGGCGCATCTGTGACCAAGACAGCAAGTCTTTGTGATGTATAAAGAGCCACGGTATCCAGGGTAATGTCAGCATACCACCAAGAAGGACGAACCTCCACCAGCATCACATAGTGACCTGGCCACTATCCTGCAAGAAGAATGGCTTAAACTCCCTCTGACCACTGTGCAGGACGCAGTATATGTCATTCCCAAGACCAACTGACGCTGTATTGGCCGCAAAAGGAGGCCCTACACCATACTAATAAATGATTGTGGTCTAAAACCAGGTGTTTCAGTTTCATTGTCCAACCCCTGTATATATATATATATACTTATGATGGTTAAATTTTTTCGATTTTGTGCTGGAATGTAAGGGGGCTGAATAAAAGAGCCAAACGTGTAAAATGTTTAGAAGTCCTCTGAAAGAAGACAAAGACATACCGTAGCTCTTAAAAGTAATTTAAGGAAAGTCAAAGACACATTGTGAGTCAGTTTAGAAGAGTAAGTCAAGTCAGTTAAATTTGAGCGTCAGTTGAGTCACAAGCTTCTTCTGTGTTTGATGGGTCTCCAGCATTTTGACAACTGCACGTCCTTTTAGACCCATAGACTGTTTGGGGTCTGAGTCTGAGTTAATAGGATGCAAGTCCAAGTTGAATCCTTGTCTATGGGTCTTTGGGTGCAAGTCTGAGTCCAAACCAGGTATCAAGGGTCAGAGTCTTTAGTCTCTGGGTACGAGTCTAAGTCTCTAGTGTTCGAGTCAAGTCTTGGTGGGAGTCCATATCGTTCCATGAGGTTTACCTCTCTACGAAGTCCCAAATAAAAGCGAGGACAGTCACTACCACACTTCACCAGTCTTTCCAGCTGTGTCTATTAAAAATCTGGTTAAAATCTGGTTCATCCAATTAGGCTCCAAGATGTTCTATTGTCTAATATTTCTAATAATAAATTTGCTCTTATTTATAGTCCCATTATAGTCCCACAGTAGTCAATTTCACAACGGTGGAAACCTGAATAAATGTTTATACATTCATACCTCAATGTTTATGGCACGTTTATACATTGTGTGCCATAATAAAGGATCTAATTGGGTAGCAAACCCTTTGAATGTAAATATTGGGAATCACAGGGTATAAATAACCTTGAGGACATTTATAATCAGGACAGGCTCTGCAGTTATCACAACCTTAGTCTTGTGTTTGACATCCTACCGACATCAATCTTTCAGTGTTTGAGTTTAGAATCTGCATTTGGAGCATATGGGTAGCTTGGAGATTAGAATTGACAAGTCATCCTGTTGTAGGAAGCATGTTGTTTCATGCAAATTTGCTTGGTTGATTGAAATGTATCATACTGGCTTTAAGATACAAAATCGGTGGGAAAGGATTTGGTGATTGAACCAGGATCTGGTTGATAGGGTGGTGGCTTGGAGAAACACCAATTGATTCACACTTGGCTCTTCAAACCATATGGATATGAGGTGTATTCGTTTTGGGAGCAGGTGACATCTATATTCTCTGAAGTCCTGGGGAAGGAAATTCCACTTTAACAAAATGCATTGCTCTGTGACGAGGATTCACATCTACAGGTTTCTTGCAGGTTCGACAAGAAAGCTGATTATTTAATACCCGCCTCATATACTGTGTAGTAGAAAGCGTATTTTCTATGATACTCATAGAAGGCTATAGTCTTAACAATGAAATTATGGGAAAGCCTAGCCAATAACATCAGAGAACTGCTTCATCCATGAGTATAGAGCCTGAAAACTGATTCTCATGATGTACACTGTAACACATATAGGACAGTATAACAGACCTTTCTTTGTGTCATTGTTTCTTTAACTCCAGCAGTAAGTTTGTTTATATGTGTAGTTTTGTAAAGGGTTGTGTATTTAGATATGTAACATATGGGAATGTGTATGTAGCTTTACGTGCATCTGTGATATTTATTTGACTGCATCTTGATTTAAGTAATTTAATATTTATTTATTTATATGCATGTATTTGTTTATTTTTCTTGGGAGCAGATTTTGGTTGGGCTCTACAGAAAACTACAATACAGGGTTTGTATGTATAGATATCGTTGCTGTCCAGAACAACATGTATCTCCATTTTTGTTGATTTTTCTTACGTTTATGCCTTATTTGATCACATGAGCTGCTGTTTACACTGTGTGGAGATTTCATGAAGAATGGACCAACAGAAATGACCCTAAACTGCTTGGAAAGACGTCTGGTTCCATTGACTTCCATTCAAATTTAATGAGGTTTTTGGTCTCTCCTGTAAAGTTGCCATTTTGGAGATACCTGTTTTTCTTTGGACAGCGACGATATGCTGAGAACAAGAACCAGAGTAACTGAGAAGGGGCGGAGATACAAACTAGAAACTGGTGAGGGGCATGACGAGAGGGCGAGGACGGGAGGAACTATAAACCCAAACAGACAGAAGCACAGGGCACAGTATAACTAAAAGCACATGGACAGAAACAGAGACAACCAGAGACACACACAGGCAAGACAAGACAGTAGGTGACAGTTACGCATCCTTTCAGGCCCATAACACTGAGTTGTCTTCTTACAGTAGAACTTTCGTAAAAAAAAAAATATAAATAAAAAAATATATATACATATATATATATATATATATATATATATATATATATATATATATATATATATATATATTATTTCCACTTCCCTTTCACTTTTTCATATATATATATTAGTAATATATAGTAAATATAATATAATATTTATTTTTTTTTATTTTTTTGCTAGAAATGGTATTCTTCCATAAACTGAAACATAATGTTCTATTTAATGCCAGACAACCCTCAGTCAAAATCATCTTCAGTCATGTCCAGTCAGTCAGGACACAGCATCTGGTGGTGAAGCTTGGCCGGGGAATTTCTTCACCTGCACCATGATTGACTGGCATGTAGAAGTTAATTAAAAGTCCATTTGAGTGCAGCTAATGCAGAGGGAGACCAGCAGGAGGACAATGCTGTGTTCACATTATGAGTAGATGTAAACAGAGTTAGGCCTTTGATGTTTATCTTTTTTGGAGAGGGGATTGATGTGCACAGGTGGCTTTTAAACAACATCCAAGCAAATGCCAGTCAGGAGGGCTAAGAACATGCTAACATGAAAATGATCTGAAGTCAGCCCATGTTCAGTTTCTGGGGTCCAAGCCAAGTCTTGAGTCTATGAGAGTGAGTCTGAGGGGAGTTTCGAGTGTACAGGGGTCAAATCCAAGCTGGGTTTTTGGGTCTGAGCCTTAGGTTTCTGGTAAGTGAGTCTTGAGTCTCTGGGTCATGAGTCCAAGTTGAGTCTTGAGTCTCTGAGAAGCGAGCCCCCCATACACCAAGTCCAATCTTAAGCCTCTGTGGTGCATGACCAGGTCCTGGGGTCTGAGTAAAGTCTTAAGTCTCTGAGTGTAAGGCCAAGCTTTGGGGCACAGATTTGAGTCGGGTCTATGCTCTTTGGGCGTGAGTCTTTTAAAAATGAGTCTGAGTCAGCTAAAAAGTAATTCAAGGAAAGTCCAAGACACATTGGGAGTCAGTTTAGAAGAGTAAGTCAAGTCAGTTAAATTTGAGCATCAGTTGAGTCACTAGCTTCTTCTTTGTTTGGTGTGTCTGTCTCCAGCATTTTGACAACTGCACGTCCTTTTAGACCCATAGAGTGTTTGGGGTCTGAGTCTGAGTTAATAGGATGCAAGTCCAAGTTGAGTCCTTGTCTATGCGTCTTTGGGTGCAAGTCTGAGTCCAAACCAGGTATCAAGGGTCAGAGTCTTGAGTCTCTGGGTACGAGTCTAAGTCTCTAGGGTTCGAGTCAAGTCTTGGTGGGAGTCCATGTGTAAACTAGAATCTCTGGGGTTTGAGTCCAAGTCGAATCTGATGTCTTTGGGGTGCAACTATATTTATAAATGGGGTAGAGATTCTCTTAGAGTCAGTAAAGGGTCACCATGTGACTCTAGTCTACTAGTGTCTACCCAGAAATAAAATGACAGTCCATTATCTCTATAATTTAGGTCAATTATATACATAAAAATAAAAATCTAAATGTGTTTTATCTTAATTTTTTATTGTCTATGCAGGTTAGGACTGGGTTAGCAACATGTACACACCCCGTTCACACACCAGTACACGCCATTTGCCATGCTCACCGACCTCGTATTGATTTTTCCAGCATTATAAGAGAAACAAAACCGAGAGATTTACACAGATTTCATTTCACACCCTTTCATGTTTCAGTGATCTATTGTAAATGGGCTCTCTGAGTGTGCCCACTTCACACGACCTAATTAACAAAAGCCATCTTGCACTTTTTCAATGTAGGCCTTCAGTGTTGATTCAGTCATATCTGAGGTTTCTGTTTGATATTGTGCACGGATTTGCGCTCAGTGTTGATTCAGCCCGAAACTGCTGTTGATTTTGTCTGGCGCTTTGCGTTTTGTTCAGTGCTTGACGTTACTGTTGATTCAGTGTGAGGCGTGTTTAGTGTCCGCTTTTGATTTGATCCCTTCCCTGCCGCGGGCCTTCCAGCGCAGGCTCCCTTTTGCCGGGGGGGGACCCACTGTTTGTGTGTTTCCAAACCTATCGATTGGCTGAGGAGAGGAAAACATTAGCGCTGGCGTGGGCCAGAGCAGGGAGGCATTGGGTAAATAGCTTTGTCAGGTGTGGAGAATCTACTGGTGTCGGAGAAATGAATGGGAGCTGTATTTGCGGAGAGCTCACGGGTGGCAATCTCACAGCGAGGCTGAGCCGTGCTGGACTGATCGACGGGGTGTCAGAATGACTCCATGCTGGGCTCTGATGGACTCACAGTGCAGAAGCACCATTTGCTTTGTGGGGCTCTCTATATATATCTTTATGTGTGTGTGTGTGTATTCTGGCCATATTGCATATTTTGATCAGAAATGAAAATAAGCACACACATCTCTGTAACAAACTATCGTCTGCAAACATGCATTTTTACTTTGCATTTGGGAAATAAAAAATAATAATAAGTTGTAAGCGTCGCATACACAAAAATTGGGAACTTGATTAACTCGTTAGGCCTTAATTGACTCATTAGGACTAGTCAGGCTGGTTAGGAATAGCTCAGTAGGAACTGTCAACAATTCCAGAGCATAATTAATTATCTGACCCTTTTGCTAACCCTCCTCTAAGCAGCCAAATGAGGACCCTTATGGGAATCTGACTGACACCTGCCAAGCAGGATACATCTATAAATAGATATCGGAGTACTTCCTGGTTGCTGTCCAAAACCTCTTTAAAGGACTATGTAGAATCAAACCTGTCAGTTCTCACTCCAAACAAATAAGGGGCAAAATATCACCGGAAGGACTTCACCCTATTATAAGAAACAAGGAAATTCACAGTCCCTCCTCCTCCCTCTTCACTCCTTTCCATGCTAGAAGAAATGCCGCAAGTTCAGGATGAAATGGTCCAAGGGCGTCCACAGCGGTGGAAAGCAGCACAAATGCTAATGCTAATAAACAAACGCTAATGCTAATAAACAAATGCTAATAAACAAATGCTAATGTGTTTTTGCTGTTTGGTTTGAGCAGGCAGCAGGGGTTCGAATTATTGCATCACAAAAGTCATCTGTAATCAATACAGCCATTAGCGACGTAGACTGGCATCCACAATCAGTAGAGGCAGGTTTGGGGAAAAGGCATTTGATGAAAAGAACACCCTGCTGACTGTCAAGCTGTTGCATCAGTCTGTCTATCTGTCTCCCTGTCCATGGGCTCCTTGTTGTCTTTCTCCAGGTGCTTCTGTTTGTTTTGGTCATGTGCTCCTCCTGTCTCCACCCTCTAGTCAGGTCCCTTGTTTGTAGCCCCGCCCCTTCCCAGGTGTTCCTAGTTAGTCTTGGTTCATTTATACTCCCTGTTGTCCCCTGTGTGGTTGCTTGGTGTTTTGTGTTCATGGTGCATGTTTGTGTTCTTGTTGGCTGTTAGTTTGGTTATCCTGTTTCCAGTCCCCTCTGTTTGCTTCTATCTTTGGTTTTGTTTTGTCTTTTTTTTTGTATTTCATTAAATTACTTGCGTTTACATCCTGCCTCCTCGTCCGCCACCCTTTGTGACACAAGCATGGAAGTGGATCTGTTATACATTGTGGTTGTGTGGCAACCAGTGGCACAGGTAACACTGCACACGTAGATGGAAATATGGATTCTGAATATCAGCGAATTCTGCAAGCAGATGTCACCGATGTTAACTATTACAGGACACTAATCCAAAACTCGCTAAACTAAAGGTTTCAGAACATCATTAAAAATGGTGGATTTTAATCTAGACGGACACTGAATATCACAGTGGGGCTCAGTAAGCCCAAAACTCTACTGCAAGACCAAACTGTTAACAAAGTACTTTTCTGAAAATACATTTATCCCAGTCAGCATACATACTGGATGTTGCCCTTATGTAATTCAATTCAAGCGTTTATTGTCATATGCACAGAGAAACAAACACTGTACAATGAAATTCTACTGTCCATTCTAGACCATTCTAGTGACAGCTAGCCACACTGTCCCAGTCGTTTTCGTTGCTAATACCTTTAGCCCTATTTGAATAGGATTTGTTTTACCAAAGGAGGTCTGGCAATATAATCTGTGCCTGATTTGGCTGCCTAGTTCGTACGAGGTAAAGGAGCTCTGTCGCTGTAGAGGCCGAACGATTCTTATTCTTATAATTCGCCCATCACCAAAATTGTTTCAGTAGTCCAGTCATGAATTTAAGAGAGGAATCTGGTCTAATCAAGGTCCATTTTAGCTCTTGGCCTCGTCTTCTATAACCTGGTTTTGTTATATTACTGAGATGTTGACTGGAATTGGACTACTATAACTGAGGGAGGTCTGATTTTGGTGAATTACAGGTCATTTAAGATTCTTACTTAGCAGACTAGTAAAAACTACAAACATGGCGGATTCTGGATACTGGATTATATTCACAGAGCTTGCCATTATGTAGAACAAAATGGTGCTATTGTTGCATTTTCACTTGCACATCGTCAAGTATAATACACTGCACTGAAAGCGCTTCACCGGGGCAGTGGTGTGACGGTTAGTCCCAGCTTCATTTTTAATTAACCATGCAACCCCTGAGAGTCTATCCCTGTACCAACTTGACTTATGGGTGAAGACTCTATGATAGATTAATTTAGCTTGTCAGATCCACTGCGCCCTGTTTTGCACGTCATGGCTTTGCCATTTAAAGGGGAGGTGCCAGTGGGGGTTGGCATTAACACTGGGTTCCTAAAGGGCACGTCATTAATCACCGTCCCACACT
>JAMWET010007082.1:32500-40000 GCA_024036415.1 Prochilodus magdalenae | reverse complement strand
CTTCAGGTTCAACTTGCCAGAGACTTGCACTACATCAGAGCCTCGACTCAGACTTCCACCTCAGGATCTAGACTTGGACTCCAGACTCAACTCTGACTCGCACCCATGAGACTCCAGACTCAACTCTGACTCGCACCCATGAGACTCCAGACTCAGCTCTGACTTGCACCCCAGAGACTTGAGACTCTACTTAGACTCACACACCAGCAACTAGGGACTCTTTCACTCACACCTTAGAGACCTGAGACTCAACTTAGACTTCCACCGCAGACTTGGACTAGCACTTCAAGAGATTCAAGGCTCGAGGCTCTACTCTGACTCAGTGTTCCTCAACCTTTCACCCTGCTCTGGAAAGCAATAACATGTTCAGTACAAAGTGCTTCCAGGACCACGTTTGGGAAACACTGCCATAGAGAATTAAAACTTGAACTGAGGTACACTCTGAGACTTGACTCAGACTCACATTCCAGAAAATCAAGCCTTGCGCCTTAGACACTTGAGGTTCAACTCTGTCTTGCATCCCTAGAGACTCCAGACTTCCTTCGGACTTGCATACTTGTACCTCAAATACACAACTCTTGAGGTAATTTAGTGCGTCAGGAGCCATCTTCAATGTATTACCACGCACAGCAGCTGATTCACCAGTTACACTCAAATCACTGCTTGTTTTAGCATCATATGACAGTCTCATGAATCAGACATGGAAGAATAAGGGTCACTAAGGTCATCCAGTCCTCCTCAGTCATGTCTTCTACACATCCATCCCAGTCCCGTCCCCCTGGTCACCTCTCTCACTGCGCTGCTATTGGGAGTCAGAGCTATTTAGCTAAATGCACCTTTGGTCGGTCCATTAGTGTGGGGGGGGGGTGGGTTCCGTGGTCATGGCGTGTGACCCTACCCACCCTGCTGTGATTAATGGAGTAGATGGGGGCACACACACATGCGCATACACACACACACACTCATTACCTCATTAGGATGTGTCAGGGGATGCAGGTAATCTCCCTCATTAAGTTGCGGTGACAGCGCCTGGAAGTGAGTGTGCGCACACGCACACAGATACTAGGCCTGTTATGGTTTGACATTTTCACGGTGTGATAACCTAGTCAAAAAACATCACAGTGTTAAGCAGGTGGTAGAAATGAAAGGAAAACTCATGATAAAATATGAACATCACCACTCACACATGCATTCAGTCCAACACAGTACACTGATGTGACCTTGTAGATGAATATTAATACATCAGAGGCTGCGGCCCTGACTTGATGACCAAACAGAGGCTGTGTTTCTGATTTGTCAATGAAGCATGTTGCTTTCCCAGGCTTTAGTGTGCAAAGTTCCTGAGATATGTAGACGTTTACGTATGACAACTTTGATATTACCTATGACCCTGTGGACCTGAGAGCGTGAGCTATGATTTTTTTTTCAATAGGAAAAATTCAGCATATTTACAGGGGTTGGACAATGAAACTGAAACACCTGTCATTTTAGTGTGGGAGGTCTCATGGCTAAATTGGACCAGCCTGGTGGCCAATCTTCATTAACTGCACATTGCACCAGTAAGAGCAGAGTGTGAAGGTTCAGTTAGCAGGTAAGAGCACAGTTCTGCTCAAAATACTGCAATGCACACAACATTATGGGTGACATACCAGAGTTCAAAAGAGGACAGACTGTTGGTGCACGTCTTGCTGGAGCATCTGTGACCAAGACAGCAAGTCTTTGTGATGTATCAAGAGCCACGGTATCCAGGGTAATGTCAGCATACCACCAAGAAGGACGAACCTCCACCAGCATCACGTAGTGACCTGGCCACTATCCTGCAAGAAGAATGGCTTAAACTCCCTCTGACCACTGTGCAGGACGCAGTATATGTCATTCCCAAGACCAACTGACGCTGTATTGGCCGCAAAAGGAGGCCCTACACCATACTAATAAATGATTGTGGTCTAAACCAGGTGTTTCAGTTTCATTGTCCAACCCCTGTACATGGCATCATTGAACTCATAGCAGGCTGTTCTGAAACCTAGCGTGCTAATGTATCATTGTGATGATGTAAGGTTCCTTACACGTCACAGAATACCTACAGATTGTAAATATTTACCTGTGACCTGATGAACTGTGTACGTAATGCTCAAAAGAGAACTGAAGGGTTCACCTTAGTTTTACCTACCTGGTGAGTCCAACCCCTGCAGAAGAGTAAGGGAAAAAACCCGAACAGCTAAGACCGGCCAAACTAATGTTGTGAACTCCAGTATTACCCCAGGCCTCTAGTGGTTTAGTCCAGGGGAGGGGCAACCCACTTATATGTGACGTTACTGGGGATACTGAGGGGGCGGGGTTTGGTATAGACAGGACTGAAGGTGAACAGAGTAAGATCTATATGACTTTGCTGTCATTCGATCTTAAACCTCCAGCTCGTACAGAGTATGGAGCAGGTAATATGGAACAGGTAATGCTATCATGGTGGGATGAAGAGGAAAGACTGTGTAAAACTCCAAGTGAATAATCCAGCACTTTAAGACCGGTGTTTTTCAGCACTGCGTGTACAAAAGTAGAGATTTTAACACCTACAGGTAATAACATTATTGACTGGGAATCTGGAGAAACCTCTGTGCATAAAGGACAACGCCGAAAAGCAAAACTAAACACCCATGACCTTCAGACTGATCCCTTAGACGGTATGAATATCACCACATATGCTCAGGAATACCCTTGTCATAGTGTAGTTCAGCACTGCAGTATAGTTCAGCACTGCGTCTACAAATGCATATCATTGCTAGAAATCAAGTATCTCCAAAAAGACAACTTTACAGGAGAAGCCGCAAACCTCATTTAGTTTTAATGTAAGTCAATGGAACCAGATCTTTCCTGCTGTGTTCAAATAATGCATAAAAGTACAAATCATTAAAAAAGGAGATACAGGTTCGGGGGGCCAAGATGTGCAAAACAAATTTATTTCAGAAAACAAAATTACAAAAGCAAAAACAAATTTACAAGACGTGAAACACTTTTACCAGCACCAAACTTTTACAAACTGAGAATTCTGAAGGAAAGGGTAGATCTAACACACAGGAAGTGCTTGTTGTGGACGTTTTTACTTTTGTAATTTTGTTTCCTTGAATGTAATTTTTTTCATTTGTAAATTTGTTTTTATTTTTGTCATTTTATTTTCTTGAACTTAATTTTGTGCGTTCATAATTTTGTTTTTATTTTCGTAATTTCGTAATTTTGTTTTCTGAAGTAAATTTGTTTTGCACTTCTTGGCCACCAACACGTTTTCTTTGGACAGCAACAATATGTTTGTTTTACCTTTTCTGGCATTTAGCTGACGCTTTTGTCTAGAGCGACTTACAAGGTTAATGATTACAGGTAGGCCAACGTAGTGTTAGGAGTCTTGCCCAAGGACTCTTGTTGGTGTAGCTCAGCATAGTCACCCAGACTGGGATTCGAACCCCAGTCTCCCACATGCATATCTATATGTCTATAAATACATATGCTGAGGTAGAGGAGGTGGCATATATACAATATTTACATATGCAAGACTAGGCAAAGTGGAACAACCTCAAAACTGGAGTCTTAGGCCTAAAGCTCATCTAAAAGTGTAGTCTGACGAGCCAGCCTTTCAGATTATTTATGGAAATAATGGACCTTGTGTTCTCTGGGCCAAGGAGTATTGTTGCCAGTGTAAAGTTTAAAAATCAGCATCTGTCATGGTGGGGGGGTTGTTAGTGCAGAACTCACACATCTGTAAAGGGATCACTGAGGGGTACATATACGTCTGCCGCCATCTAGATGCAGTGTTTTCAGTCATTGCTGCTTGTTTCAGGAAGAGGACCCCAGGTCACATTAAGTTGGCCTGACATCTATTTTACGGGATTAGTGAGAAGTGATTCTGTAGACTCCTACTGTACCTGACACATGCACGAGCGCTATACACCACCTACTCTACCTGTTACATACACAGACACTGTACACCACCTACTCTACCTGACATACTGTCTCTCACAAGCACGTTATACAACCCACCGTTCCTGACATGCCTTTTCTCACATACACATAACACAACCTGCCATACTTGACATTTTGTCTCACCGCACATATACCCCACCGAGCCTGACATAGACCTTCTTCACAGTCTGTCACGGCTGCCCTCTCTCTCTCTTTAACACTCTCGCTCATATCTATGTACACACAAATGATTTGAGCTGACTGCTCAACTCAAACTCTATACTGTACCACTGACACAGGGGCTTTGGACTGGTGTGTTGCATGAAAACAAAAGTGAATGAGGAAACTGGGGAAGGCAGTAACACCTTTATCTGGTCAAGTTGTAGGGGGTGAAATTGGAAAAAGTAAAAAGGTTTGCAAACTTTCTAACACTATATATATATATATATATATATATATATATATATATATATATATATATATATATATATATATATATATATATATATATAGTGTATGCGTGTGTTGGGGTGTTGAAATTGCACACTGATGGTCTGAGGCTGGTCTTGGTGTTAATGGAGAGTGCTTTAATTAGCACAGATAAGTGAGATGGACAGCACTGTCGATGAATGTGTGTGTGTGTGTGTGTGTGTTTCAGAGTGAGAGTGTGTGTGTGTGTGTGTGTGTGCACGTGTGTATGTGCATGCACATGCTACTATCTAGCTGTAGACAGTCTCAAATATATATATCAGAAATAATACAAAAACAATAGAACAAAAAAAGAATAAAGTATTTATTTCAGTATTAGATGTTTATGATGATTATGTTATGATCCATTTAAATACAAAACATGAACAGAGTTGGTAATATATGAAATATAATATTTGTATGAGACTATGTGCAAAAACCAAACCAACAAAGAGTTGTTGGAATGTAATAGGTCTTTGTGAATCCCTACAATGTAACCATTTATACTAAACCCTAAACCCTACATTTACACTAAACCCTAAACCCTACATTTACACTAAACCCTAACCCCTACATTTACACTAAACCCTAAACCCTACATTTACACTAAACCCTAAACCCTACATTTACACTAAACCCTAAACCCTACATTTACACTAAACCCTGACCCCTACATTTACACTAAACCCTAACCCCTACTTTTAGACTAAACCCTAACCCCTACATTTAGACTAAACCCTAACCTCTACATTTACACTAAACCCTAACCCCTACATTTACACTAAACCCTAACCTCTACATTTACACTAATCCCTAACCCCTACATTTACACTTAATCCCAACTCTGAAATCTACAGCTTTATATTTTGAAGTGAAGTGGGATTGTTTTGATTTATCAAGAGTTTCATATTGAAATTAAAGATTGTGTTTTATAAAATGTGATGAGCATCATCTTTTTCTAGGCTGCCACTTTTAGTCATATACTGCCTAGTGATATCGCGAATTGAGTTCTGCTCAAAATTACCTAAACTGACGCCACCAGCACAGTCACTACTAGTTTAGGCTGGGTGATAGTTCATGATTGTTTTGCCAGTGTAAAAGGAAACACAGTCGTTTATTTCAATAAAATAATTATTATATTTATTTGAGCCATATTCTTTTTATGAACAGGAACTTTACATTATTTGTTTGTTTGTTTCTTGTTTGTTTGCATGTGATGGTGTCTCTCTCTCTCTCTCTCTCTCTCTCTCACATCTCTTCTCTCTCTCTTCATCTCTCTCTCTCCTCGTTAAGATTGTGTTTTATAAAATGTGATGGCATCTCCTTTTCTGGGCTGCCACTTTTAGTCATCTCTCTCTCTCTCTCTCTCTCTCTCTCTCTGTGTGTGTGTGTGTGTGTGTGTGTGTGTGTGTGTGTCACCCCCACCCCCGTGCTCTGACGGTTCCCCTGACAGCCCTCAGTAATGGTCTCTGTGATGTGTGTGAAATTGGCCGACCGCTCTCAGCAGCTGAGGACCCACAGGAGACAAACCGCCATTTAATTCCCTTCCAGCCCCGAGGAGAGAGAGCCCCCCGCCCCAGGGGGAGCCACCAATCAGCCATCCATCACACACTGACCAACACACACACATGCCTGCACCCCTGCAGTGGATGGATGAGTTTTGAAGGGAGACCGGAATAGTAGTCGGAAAAAGGACTGAATGATTTATTTATTTATTATTAGTTTGTTTATTTGTTTGTTTATTTGTTTGTTTATTTGTATGTTTGTTTGTACATGTCATTCATTGCAGCATGGTCATCTCCGAACATTCTTTGGAATGTGCGGGAACTGAACATCGCTGACCAGACTTTTGCAGGGAAATGTAAATATATGTCCTTTACAGCCTGACAGGCCTTTCCGTGCATCTCCATGTAAAGCAGTTACCTAGTACCCTGGGTAACCCACTGAAGCGGTACCGTATAACGTGCTGGTCACATTTCCCAAGTTATAACTTTACAGAGGAGGCAAACGACAGGTAGAGACTTTTGTGTGCCCTACAGTCTCATGAGGTCTTGAAATTTAGCAGGTTGTTGTGATTGTACTAGCTAATAACATGTTCTAGATCTTGTCAGGTTCTAGATATTAAAAATATATCTCATGATTAGCTTGTTATTTGAAGTGGTGAGTGTACTTTAGTGTGATGTCACACCTTTCAGAGAAACCAGACACATTTATTCACACTGTATGGTAAATTGTTCTATGAAACTGAATCTGGTCTTATGGTTTTACCAGCTCGTTACCATCACCTTACAGATATTTCTGATTTCAGCTCTGTCCTGCTTTCAGAGGAATTCTGCCCTAATAGAAAATCTCTGCATAATCAGACTCAGTACACTTCTATACAGTCAACCACTTCACATCAGACCCCTCTAAATGTCTCCACCATCAGACCCCTCTAAATGTCTCCACCACTGAATTATGAATTATGCAGGAATTGTCCTCATGACATCGTACTGAATGTTACTGTGGGCATGTTTGTTCTGACTTGTGGATCCAAATCCTGAATCGTTCATATGTCCTTATACATGTACTATGTCCTTAATCCTATACTTAATCTGTAGGACCTGTTAGGCACTTCGATCTTATTTAGGCAAGGCAAGTTTATTCGTTTAGCACCTTTCATACACAAGGGCAATTCAAAGTGCTTTACATAAACAGGAGAAAATACAAAGAAATAATAAAAACAAAATAAAAGCAAAATAAATCATTTAAAAATCATTAAAATATAATTAATATGGATAATCATTCAAATCATTAAATAAAACATAAGTAAAAGTCAGCGTAAGAATGAGGAATGAAGAGTGTCGTTACAGGAGGGTGTTTTAATCTGAGTGGAAAGCCGGATCAAGCAGGAATGTCTTCAGTCTGGATCTAAAACTGTCTACCGTTGGGTCTTTTCTAATACCCTCTGTCAGCTGGTTCCATAGAAAGGCTTTGTACTTCTGTGCTAGATCTAGAATGACCTAGAACTGCTGGTACTGCACAGCTGGCCGGTTACCAGCGAGAGCATGTGGATTCCTCTCTTCAGCAGTCGTTCTCCTCACT
>JAMWET010007082.1:20000-30000 GCA_024036415.1 Prochilodus magdalenae | reverse complement strand
ACAACACCTTTTATTCTCCGCCCTCGGATCCTCTTCCAGGTGGATGTCCTTCAGTGTTTAAAGACGGACACTGGAAACCACCAAATCGCCGAGATGAGAAATATAATTCAATTACCGGTAATTTGGCACCGTGCAACGTGACGAGTGAAGAGAGCCGGGCGAAAACAAAACAGGCCTGGCATTGAGCCACAGCGTGCTGCAGGTAGCGGCTAAGGCTGTAAATTGAATCACGCAAATTGACCTGCATCCGCCGAGAGAGGACACTGGAGTTCAGGAGTCATTCAGTCGCTCTGCTTCGCAGTCTGCACGAATGCAGATGGCTGCTGTTTAATTGGACCATAATGCAACGTATTCACCTTTCCCTCTGCTGCGTTAAGGCCCCGCCCATTCTCTTTTCTGAACGAGATCCAGCACCGTTAAACTAGACTTCAATTCACAGGTCATAAAAAGAAGCCAGGTCATTTCTTACCTTCAGCACCTTGGACAGATCCCTTTGGTCTCTCAGGCTCACCTGTATGGGGCTGTTACCTGAGGTCTCTCAGCTCTGCTTAGAGGTTTAGGGCAGAAGTCTGAGGGTTTCCCTGGTGTGTTCACCAGTGTAGGGAAGTTACCTGAGGTCTCTCAGCTCTGTTCAGATGTTCAGGGAAGTTAGCTGAGGTTTCTCTGGTGTGTTCAGCAGTTTAAATAGTTACCTGTGGTTTCTCAGGTGTGTTCAGCAGTTTAAATAGTTACCTGTGGTTTCTCAGGTGTGTTCAGCAGTTTAAATAGTTACCTGTGGTTTCTCAGGTGTGTTCTGCAGCTTTAGGCAGTTACCTATGGTTCCTCTGGTGTGTTCTGCAGTCTTAGGTAGTTATCTGTGGTTTCTCAGGTGTGTTCTGCAGTTTAAATAGTTACCTGTGGTTTCTCCAGTGTGTACTGCAGTTTTTAAAAAGTTACCTGTGGTTTCTCAGGTGTGTTCTGCAGTGTTAGGTAGTTACCTGTGGTTTCTCAGGTGTGCTCTGCAGTTTTAAAAAAGTTATCTGTGGTTTCTCAGGTGTGTTCTGCAGTTTTAGGTAGTTACCTGTGGTTTCTCAGGTGTGCTCTGCAGTTTTAGGTAGTTACCTGTGGTTTCTCAGGTGTGTTCTCTAGTTTTAAAAAGTTATCTGTGGCTTCTCAGGTGTGTTCTGCAGTTTTAGGTAGTTACCTGTGGTTTCTCAGGTGTGCTCTGCAGTTTTAGGTAGTTACCTGTGGTTTCTCAGGGGTGTTCTGCAGTTTTGGGTAGTTACCTGTGGTTTCTCAGGTGTGTTCTCTAGTTTTAAAAAAGTTATCTGTGGTTTCTCAGGTGTGTTCTGCAGTTTTAGGTAGTTACCTGTGGTTTCTTAGGTGTGTTCTGCAGTTTTGGGTAGTTACCTGTGGTTTCTCCGGTGTGTTCTCTAGTTTTAAAAAAGTTATCTGTGGTTTCTCAGGTGTGTTCTGCAGTTTTAAAAAGTTATCTGTGGTTTCTCAGGTGTGTTCTGCAGTTTTAGGTAGTTACCTGTGGTTTCTCAGGTGTGCTCTGCAGTTTTAGGTAGTTACCTGTGGTTTCTCAGGTGTGTTCTCTAGTTTTAAAAAGTTATCTGTGGCTTCTCAGGTGTGTTCTGCAGTTTTAGGTAGTTACCTGTGGTTTCTCAGGTGTGCTCTGCAGTTTTAGGTAGTTACCTGTGGTTTCTCAGGTGTGTTCTGCAGTTTTGGGTAGTTACCTGTGGTTTCTCAGGTGTGTTCTCTAGTTTTAAAAAAGTTATCTGTGGTTTCTCAGGTGTGTTCTGCAGTTTTAGGTAGTTACCTGTGGTTTCTTAGGTGTGTTCTGCAGTTTTGGGTAGTTACCTGTGGTTTCTCCGGTGTGTTCTCTAGTTTTAAAAAAGTTATCTGTGGTTTCTCAGGTGTGTTCTGCAGTTTTAAAAAGTTACCTGTGGTTTCTCAGGTGTGCTCTGCAGTTTTAGGTAGTTACCTGTGGTTTCTCAGGTGTGTTCTGCAGTTTTAGTGGTTACCTGTGGTTTTTCAGGTGTGTTCTGCAGTTTTAGTGGTTACCTGTGGTTTTTCTAGTGTGTTCTGCAGTTTTAAATAGTTACCTGTGATTTCTCAGGTGTGTTCAGCAGTTTTAGTGGTTACCTGTAGTTTTTCAGGTGTGTTCTGCAGTTTTAGTGGTTACCTGTGGTTTTTCTAGTGTGTTCTGCAGTTTTAAATAGTTACCTGTGATTTCTCAGGTGTGTTCTGCAGTTTTAGTGGTTACCTGTGGTTTCTCAGGTGTGTTCTGAAGTTTTAGTGGTTACCTGTGGTTTTTCTAGTGTGTTCTGCAGTTTTAAATAGTTACCTGTGGTTTCTCAAGTGTGTTCTGCAGTTTTAGGTAGTTATCTGTAGTTTCTCAGGTGTGTTCTGCAGTTTTAAATAGTTATCTGTGGTTTCTCAGGTGTGTTCTGCAGTTTTAGTGGTTACCTGTGGTTTTTCAGGTGTGTTCTGCAGTTTTAAATAGTTACCTGTGGTTTCTCAGGTGTGTTCTGCAGTTTTAGTGGTTACCTGTGGTTTTTCTAGTGTGTTCTGCAGTTTTAAATAGTTACCTGTGGTTTCTCAGGTGTGTTCTGCAGTTTTAAATAGTTACCTGTGGTTTCTCAGGTGTGTTCTGCAGATTTAGTGGTTACCTGTAGTTTTTCAGGTGTGTTCTGCAGTTTTAGTGGTTACCTGTGGTTTTTCTAGTGCGTTCTGCAGTTTTAAACAGTTACCTGTGGTTTCTCAGGTGTGTTCTGCAGTTTTAGTGGTTACCTGTAGTTTTTCAGGTGTGTTCTGCAGTTTTAGTGGTTACCTGTGGTTTTTCTAGTGTGTTCTGCAGTTTTAAATAGTTACCTGTGATTTCTCAGGTGTGTTCTGCAGTTTTAGTGGTTACCTGTGGTTTCTCAGGTGTGTTCTGCAGTTTTAGTGGTTACCTGTGGTTTTTCTAGTGTGTTCTGCAGTTTTAAATAGTTACCTGTGGTTTCTCAGGTGTGTTCTGCAGTTTTAGGTAGTTATCTGTAGTTTCTCAGGTGTGTTCTGCAGTTTTAAATAGTTATCTGTGGTTTCTCAGGTGTGTTCTGCAGTTTTAAATAGTTACCTGTGGTTTCTCAGGTGTGTTCTGCAGTTTTAGGTAGTTATCTGTAGTTTCTCAGGTGTGTTCTGCAGTTTAAATAGTTATCTGTGGTTTTTCTAGTGTGTTCTGCAGTTTTAAATAGTTACCTGTGGTTTCTCAGGTGTGTTCAGCAGTTTAAATAGTTACCTGTGGTTTCTCAGGTGTGTTCAGCAGTTTAAATAGTTACGTGTGGTTTTTCAGGTATGTTCTGCAGCTTTAGGCAGTTACCTACGGTTCCTCTGGTGTGTTCTGCAGTTTTAGGTAGTTACCTGTGGTTTCTCAGGTGTGTTCTGCAGTTTAAATAGTTACCTGTGGTTTTTAGGTGTGTTCTGCAGTGTTAGGTAGTTATCTGTGGTTTCCCAGGTGTGCTCTGCAGTTTTAAAAAAGTTATCTATGGTTTCTCAGGTGTGTTCTGCAGTTGTAGGTAGTTACCTGTGGTTTCTCAGGTGTGCTCTGCAGTTTTAAAAAGTTACCTGTGGTTTCTCAGGTGTGTTCTGCAGTTTTAGGTAGTTACCTGTGGTTTCTCAGGTGTGTTCTCTAGTTTTAAAAAAGTTATCTGTGGTTTCTCAGGTGTGTTCTGCAGTTTTAAAAAGTTATCTGTGGTTTCTCAGGTGTGTTCTGCAGTTTTGGGTAGTTACCTGTGGTTTCTCAGGTGTGTTCTCTAGTTTTAAAAAAGTTATCTGTGGTTTCTCAGGTGTGTTCTGCAGTTTTAGGTAGTTACCTGTAGTTTTTCAGGTGTGTTCTGCAATTTTAAATAGTTACCCGTGGTTTCTCAGGTGTGTTCTGCAGTTTTAGGTAGTTACCTGTGGTTTCTCAGGTGTGTTCTGCAGTTTAAATAGTTACCTGTGGTTTCTTAGATTTGTTCTGCAGTTTTAGGTAGTTACCTGTGGTTTCTCAGGTGTGCTCTGCAGTTTTAGGTAGTTACCTGTGGTTTCTCAGGTGTGTTCTGCAGTTTTGGGTAGTTACCTGTGGTTTCTCAGGTGTGTTCTCTAGTTTTAAAAAAGTTATCTGTGGTTTCTCAGGTGTGTTCTGCAGTTTTAGGTAGTTACCTGTGGTTTCTCCGGTGTGTTCTGCAGTTTTAGGTAGTTACCTGTGGTTTCTCAGGTGTGTTCTGCAGTTTTATGTAGTTACCTGTGGTTTCTCAGGTGTGTTCTGCAGTTTTAGGTAGTTACCTGTAGTTTTTCAGGTGTGTTCTGCAATTTTAAATAGTTACCTGTGGTTTCTCAGGTGTGTTCTGCAGTTTTAGGTAGTTACCTGTGGTTTCTCAGGTGTGTTCTGCAGTTTAAATAGTTACCTGTGGTTTCTTAGATTTGTTCTGCAGTTTTAGGTAGTTACCTGTGGTTTCTCAGGTGTGCTCTGCAGTTTTAGGTAGTTACCTGTGGTTTCTCAGGTGTGTTCTGCAGTTTTGGGTAGTTACCTGTGGTTTCTCAGGTGTGTTCTCTAGTTTTAAAAAAGTTATCTGTGGTTTCTCAGGTGTGTTCTGCAGTTTTAGGTAGTTACCTGTGGTTTCTCAGGTGTGTTCTGCAGTTTTAGGTAGTTACCTGTGGTTTCTCAGGTGTGTTCTGCAGTTTTATGTAGTTACCTGTGGTTTCTCAGGTGTGTTCTGCAGTTTTAGGTAGTTACCTGTGGTTTCTCAGGTGTGTTCTGCAGTTTTATGTAGTTACCTGTGGTTTCTTAGGTGTGTTCTGCAGTTTTAAATAGTTATCTGTGGTTTTTCAGGCGTGTTCTGCAGATTTAGATAGTTACCTGTGGTTTCTCAGGTGTGTTCTGCAGATTTAGATAGTTACCTGTGGTTTCTCAGGTGTGTTCTGCAGTTTTATGTAGCTACCTGTGGTTTCTCAGGTGTGTTCTGCAGTTTTATGTAGCTACCTGTGGTTTCTCAGGTGTGTTGTGCTGTATAGGGCAGTTACCTAAGGCTTCTCATATATGTTCAGCCATATTTGACAATTACCTAAGGTCTTTGGCAATTACTTGACGTTTTATGTTCACCATAGTGAATCATTTTCTCTGGTTCTTTAGATTCCTTTAGACCCTAATGCATCTCCACCTTGGACTAATTTCCGAAGTTCCTTAGTTATGCTCAGGACCTCGGACAGGTCCTCTGTGTTCCTTGAGGTGTGTTCAGCACCCCTGACAGTTCCATCTGGTTCCTCAGGTGGGTTTCTGTCTTTTTGGGTGGGTTTTGTTGTCTGAAGTGCTCGTGGTGCTCTGCAGTCTGGCACTGGGCGCACTAGCCTCTTTTAGGAACTTCTGAGATGGTGCAGTCTACTGGTTATGAAAAGAAATAAAAGACACCCCTCAGAAATCACACCCAAGAGTCTTGTGTCCCAACTGCTATGTTTCCCACAGCCTGAGAGACAGCGGTGGGCCTGACAACACAAAAACAGGTGCGGGTGGCGGGGGGAAGGTGGGTGAAGGCCTGGGGGGGCGGGGGGGCGGGGGGTGTAAAAACCTTCTGTAAGGTATTATTGTCAATACCTTGTTATATGTTCACACCGACTGAAGAGCGTGTCTCAGGATCAGAGCGCGCGACTACTTCCCAATTAAAAAAGAACGAGCACAAAAATAAAGCTTATTTAAATAAAGTTTTATTATCCGATTTATTATTAACTGAAGAGAGGAACGTGGATTGGTATCCGTGACAGCTTTGAGAGCGAATGCGCGGCTGTAATGCGGATGGATTGGTTTAAATAGCGGCAAAATAAGATGAATGAACCCTTTAAAAAAAAAATTTAATATACATTTTTTTTATTATATAGCCCCTATTGCTGATTCAATCAGCTAATATCAATATACAATACTTTTATTTTGACGCCAACTTTACTACTACTACTACTAATAATAATAATAATAATAATAATAACAAGGTTACCAAGCGTTATTTTATATATTTTAATATATTTTATATTTAGTTTGTTTAGTCGTTCTCTATGACTCTATTTAAATCAAAGAAATAAATAAAAACAATCACCAATAAATAATAAATAAACAAAACAAACTACACACCTTAGAAAGATGGGGTTCCTCGGGGGTTCCTTAGTAAAGAAAATGGTTTCCTATAGAACCATGAGCCCTTACACAACTCGTGGTGTGGTGAAAGTGTTCTTTAGACTAATGGGGAAATTACTGTAGACCAAACAGGGTTCTTCTATTGTAAGGGTCTCAAGTTTGTGAAAACAGAGGAACCCTTCGCAAAGAGGTTCAATACAGAGTCATCTACCGCACATTTTATATTTCAGTTTTAATTTTGATCATGCACACGGTTCCCTGTGTGTTCGTGGTTCTATAGAGAACCATTTTCTTTATTAAGAAACCCTAGAAGAGATTTTTTTTTCTTCGTGTGTAGAACATTAAACGCTTTTTATATAAATACCAATAATAATAATAATAATAATAATAATAATGGAAACTGATAGAACACGGTTATATACTTTGCACATAGATCATTTCAGTGTGTGAAGCCGATTTATTTAAATTTGTTCCAGATTTATATTATACAATTCCATTACAAAGGGCTATACATTCACACTGTATACATTTCCCAGCTGTATGTTTCCCCGCCTGTATGTTCGAATGTGTATTTGGATGTATTTGCTGACCATAAACAGAGAGCTGTATGAACCGCTGCAGTGCTGTGGGAGCCTAATGTAACATAATGACCACCAACATTTACCTTAGACCGATTAAACTCGCGCGCACACGCGCGCGCGCACACACGCCCAGCTGCTAAATCGTTGTTAATTCACTGTCCCTGAGCCTGTACATTACCATGTGAGTGATATTTGCATTTCCAGCGCTAAGAAAATGATGAGCTGAGTAAATATTTAAATTCCCTTCCATCGTCGGCCACTCGGCCAGGCCACCATTGATGGAGCTCCGCGTTTAAATCCCGCACATTTCCCTGTAAATAGCTGCATACATGAGAAAAGACTGAGACCCCCCCCTCCTTCTCCCTTATCCCCCCACACTGCCCCCCAACCACACACCCACCGCACGCAGCATACACACACAGAGCCCCGGCGAGCACCGCTTCAGCCTTTACCTTCATCATCCAGGGCCTTAAAATGCCCCGCTCCGAAACGGCCGGAGAGTCTAACAGCGTTCATGTAAAAAGTGTCCGCTCTGAAAGAAAAGAAAGACTCCGTCGTCCTCCAAACTGCCTCCTTTCAGCGCTACTGATTGTGAAAACAACAATAAACGAAAAAGAAGAAAAGGGGGGAAAACACAAAGCAAAACAAAAAAACGAAAACAACACAAAAACAAACAAATAAACAAACCCCGAAGAAACTCTACGCTCTGTTTGTTTCTCCGGCGCCCTCGACATTTTAAATGTTTTCTTAACCGTCTCCGGCGCGCGACTTTCCCAAAAAAGGGCCGTTATTTAAATCCGTTTCCAAGGCAACAGCTCTCTGATTGGCCGAGCGCGGCGCCAATTAAGCCGGAGAGCGTCACAAAAAATGATCAGAGCTGCGCGAGCTGGAACCTGGAGCGTGTCAGTGTGCGCGCGAGGGGCGTTACAGCGCGTGAGGCTGGGGGAAAACGAGACAAATAAACGGAAAGCTAAAAAAAACAGAGAGAATCGCAGAGAAAAAAAAGAATACAACGGAGAGAGAGAAAAACAGAGTCTGTAAAGTGAAGAGTGACAGCCTTTCCTGCCTCATCTCCTGTTTTATTTTTTTCTTTCTTTCTCTTTTTTTGTTGGGGGACTTGGATGGCAAGGAACCGTACAGCGCGCGCACCGGAGTAGCGCGCGGGCGTGGCGGGGGGAAAGTCCTGCTCGGCGAGGCGGAACGCTTTGGCGGCCCACGCGCCACGGCGCTCGTGCCCCCGCTTTTTCTCTACCCCGTCCGTTCCATCCAAAGCAGCCGCGACGCTGCCGCGCGCCGAGCGTCCGCGCGGGCCGTGCAGCGCGAGGCGCGGCGTCCGTCCGGGAAGCATGGTGCAGTGCGCCGGGTGCGCGAGGCCCATCCTGGACCGCTTCCTGCTCAACGTGCTGGACCGCGCGTGGCACGCCGAGTGCGTACAGTGCTGCGAGTGCGGGCGCGCTCTCACCGAGCGCTGCTTCTCCCGCGAGGGCAAACTCTACTGCAGGGAGGACTTTATCAGGTGAGGAGCGCGCGCGTGAGTGTGTGTGTGTGAGGGTGCTGGGGGTGAAACTGCCGTGCGCGTGAAAAACGCCACTTTGGAGAAAATATGTCTCTGTTTTATATGTTAATCCGCGCGCCTGGATTTTGTGGATTAGCGCAGTGTAATTGCTGTAAGAGCCCGTGATTGACGGTTTCAGCCGCGAGCTTACGGGCGAGAGTTACACATTCGCAAAGATGCGAATATTAATAATTAGAGCGAGACGTCCCGAGTTCCCCGTCTGAGGCGTTTTCCTGTTTCCTGCGTTATTACTCGAGAGACACGCCGAACTATCAAAGCGCCTCTTCTCATATTTATTCCTTCAGTTCATTTATTTCTTATTTATTCCGTTTATTTTTGAGTGCAAATATTGACCTACAGAGTTTAATAAATACACTGATGAGTGCTGAATAAATGGGATATAAATATCATATAAGGAGGACAGAGTGCTGTCAGCTTGTACACAGTGCAGTCCTTTTATTTATCCGGTTATAAACGAATCAGCCCGTTAATATTAATATCACATCAGTGAAATAACGCAGCGCATTACGGCGTATGAACTGATGCAGCGCGCGCCAAATATCAGTGCCATACCGCACAGCAGTCACCTTTAAAGCTTAAACATCAGCTCGAGGAGTCTATACAGGCAGTGTCAATGGAGCGTCTGCGCGCGTGCGGGATATACAGGTTTAGATAATATGCTGAGGCGCGCGCATTCTGCAGAGAGGGATAATAATAAAAACACTCAGCATAAATATCACATACGCCCCACAACAGCGATAATAATAATAATAATAATAATAATAATAATAATAATAATAATAATAATAATAATAATAATAATATTGTAGATATTGTAGATGTAGAAATTGTAGAAATAAAATACACAGCCCAGCACGCGCCTTAGCAATAATTTGTGTCCCATGTTACGTTTTATTTATTATTATTATTATTATTATTATTATTATTATGTTCCTCGCGCAGTTGTCTTTTTTAATCTTTTAAATATCGAATTATAGAATAATGCATCTCGTCTCGCCCGTTTAACGCGGGGTTTCTGTCCCCCCTGTGCTGTTTAATGTTAAGTGCTGTGACTTGTTGTGGACAGTATTAGCTGTATGTTGGTGAAGGCTGGTTTGTGTTGGTGAAGGTTAGGTAATGTTAGGTATTTGGTCTATTGTGTGTAAACGGCCTTGACCATCCGTGTGTGTGTGTGTACGTGGGGGGTCACTAATCAGCCCTAATGCCCCATTTGGGGTGTGTAAGTGCTGCTTTTGGCCTTTCAACAGAACACATGCATGTGAAAAGGAGTAGAGAGAGAGAGAGAGAGTCCATACAGCATAACAAATGGAGGAAGATCTGCTGCATGCCGGAGAGAGAGAGAGAGAGAAAGAGAGAGAGAGAGAGAGAGAGCCCGTTGAGAGCTGCGCTGCCTTTTATTTTCTTGTTGTTTTGTTTTGTTATTGTGACTGATATTATATTATATTATATTATATTATATTATATTATATTATATTATATTATATTATATTATATTATATTATATTATATTATATATTTGATGATGTGGTTGTGGTGCTAAGTTAAAGTGGATTAACAGCTGCTAATAGCTGATAAATGAGCTGGGTGCTCGGGTAGTAGTGAGGAGAGAAGCTAAACACAGTGAAGGTTCAGTGTTGTTGTTGTTGTTGTTGTTGTTGTTGTTGTTGTTGTTGATGTTGATGTTGATGTTGGTAGTGGTGGTGGTGGTGTTGTTGCTCT
>JAMWET010007082.1:0-15000 GCA_024036415.1 Prochilodus magdalenae | reverse complement strand
TCATGAAGATATTATAAATAATAACGGTGAACTAAAACATTTAGCCTTTGTTTGATGTTAGGATTTATTCTGAGGACATGCCTTTAAAAATATTTTACAGAATTTATTATTATTATTATTATTATTATTATTAAATATTATTATTAAATATTATTATTATTAAAGGGATTCTTTAGCAAGAACAATGGTTCTATGCCTATCTACATATATCAAACTTTTGTTACTTAATAGTGTTTAATGGCTGTATAGAAAACCACAAAGAAAACCTGTGGCATGCATACACGGTTCTGTACATGGTGATGTGGTTCTTTACATGGTGATAAGGTTCTTTACATGGTGATATAGCTCTTTACATGGTGATGCGGTTCTTTACATGGTGATACGGTTCTTTACATGGTGATGCGGTTCTTTACATGGTGATGTGGTTCTGTACATGGTGATAAGGTTCTTTACCCGGTGATACAGTCCTTTACATGGTAATAAGGTTCTTTACATGGTGATACGGTTCTTTACATGGTGATATAGCTCTTTACATGGTGATGTGGTTCTTTACATGGTGATGCGGTTCTTTACATGGTGATGTGGTTCTTTACATGGTGATGCGGTTCTTTACATGGTGATGCAGTTCTTTACATGGTGATAAGGTTAGCTCTTTACATGGTGATGCAGTTCTTTACATGGTGATATAGCTCTTTACATGGTGATGCGGTTCTTTATGGTGATGCGGTTCTTTACATGGTGATGCAGTTCTTTACATGGTGATGTTGTTCTGTACATGGTGATAAGGTTCTTTACATGGTGATATGGTTCTTAATATGGTGATGTGATTCTTTACATGGTGATGCGGTTCTTTACATGGTGATACGGTTCTTTACATGGTGATGTGGTTCTTTACATGGTGATGCGGTTCTTTACATGGTGATGCGGTTCTTTACATGGTGATGCGGTTCTTGACATGGTGATGCGGTTCTGTACATGGTGATGCGGTTCTGTACATGGTGATGCGGTTCTTTACATGGTGATGCGGTTCTTTACATGGTGATACAGTCCTGTACATGGTGATACAGTTCTGTACATGGTGATGCGGTTCTGTACATGGTGATGCGGTTCTTTACATGGTGATACAGTTCTGTACATGGTGATACAGTTCTGTACATGGTGATGCGGTTCTTTACATGGTGATGCGGTTCTTTACATGGTGATGCGGTTCTGTACATGGTGATGCGGTTCTTTACATGGTGATGCGGTTCTGTACATGGTGATGCGGTTCTTGACATGGTGATGCGGTTCTGTACATGGTGATGCGGTTCTTTACATGGTGATGCGGTTGTGTATTTGGTTGTGTATTTGGTTCATATAGAGCCTTTTGGAACATGGTACACATCACCGAAACTGTTCATCGTGCTATTCAGAGCCCCGTTCTCTATACAGCTGAGAAAGCATTTCCCCATGCACCTGCATTAAGGATGAAGCGGAGACCTGGATCTGAATGTGGAGGACCTGCAGGGATAGCTCAGCTAGCGTGCAGCAGCAGCAGCTGTGTGAATGTTGTTGTTAGCGCTGAGGAAACAGGCATGTTTAGATACATTCAGCAGTAAATTAGCTTTACAGTGACATATGCCATGGTTATCAAGTGTGGGCGGAGCTAGACCCTCATCAAACTTCAGACAGATGCGGTTGATCAGAGCTCCTGAAGCATGGTTGCGTGGTGCTTCCTGGCTGCAGCGTCTCTCAGTAAGGTCTGGTTTACAGCTGCGGCGTGTATACCAAACGCTTCTGCTCTGGGTGGGTTTATCTGGAGCCAAAATGGAGGCGGCCCCCCGACTCCTGCGCTGGGTGTTAGTGCAGACGGCCCCTGCGGAGCGCGTGTGTGTGCGTGAGAGTGTGTGTGTAATCCCTCGCTCCGGAGGAGGGCGGACATTTCCATACAAATGTATTCAACTGTTAGACGATTGTTCTCAGTAAGCAGGTGCTGCTTTTACCGAGCAGGAGGAGGAATGAAGAGGTTCACATACAGAACACATTCTCTCTCTCTCCCTCTCTCTCTCTCTCTCTCTCTCTCTCTATTTTTCTCTCTTCCTCTCTCTTCCTATCTCTCCCTCTCTCTCTCTCTGTCTCTCTCTATCTCTCTCTCTTTCTTTCTCTCTCTTTCTCTCTCTATTTTTCTCTCTCTCTCTCTCTCTCTCTCTCTTTCTTTCTCTCTGTCTCTCTCTCTCTCTCTCCCCCTCTCTCCCTCTCTCTCTCTCTCTCTCTCTCTTCATTTTTCTCTCTTCCTCTCTCTTCCTCTCTCTCCCTCTCTCTCCCTCTCTCTCTCTCTCTCTCTTTTTCTTTCTCTCTCTCTCTCTCTCTCTCTCTCTTTATTTTTCTCCCTCTCTCTCTCTCTTTCTTTCTCTCTGTCTCTCTCTCTCTCTCTCTCTCTCCCTCTCTCTCTCTCTCTCTCTCTCCCTCTCTCTTTCTTTCTCTCTCTCTCTCTCTCTCTCTCTCTCTCTCTCTGTCCCTCTCTCTCTCTCTCTCTCTCTCTCTCTCTCTCTCTCTCTCTCTCTCTCTCTCTCTCTCCCCCATCTCTCCTTTTCTTTTTCTTCCTTTGTTGTCTAATTCTCTTTTTCTCTTTTTTCTCACTCTTTTTTATTCTTTCTTTTTCATTTCTGTTTCTCTTTCATCTTTTTACTTTTCCCTCATTCCTTTTTCCCTCCTATGTCTTTCCTTCCTATTCTCTCCTTTCTATTTTATTTTCTTTCTGTTTTCTGTCTCTTTGTTTTCCTTTTCCCTCTGTTATCTCTTCCTCCGTTTCATTGCTGTCTGTTTCTCCCTTTTCTCTCTCTCGCTCCTCATCTTTCACTTCTTTCTCATTAATATCCTTCATTCCAACTCCTTTTTTCTTTGTTATTTCTTGTTTTTCTTGTCTTTTCTTTCTTTCTTCCTTTTTATATTTCTTTCTTTCTTCCTTCCTTTCATTCTTTATTTTCTTTTTTTTCGTTCTTTCTTTTTTCTTACTTTTTCTTTCTTTCTTTCCTTTTTTTTCGTTCTTTCTTTTTTCTTTCTTTCTTTCTTTCTCTTTCTTTCTTTCTTTCTTTGCATCCTTCTCTATCTTTCTTTATTTCTTTCTTTCTCTCTGTCTCGTTCACCGTGTTGTTTGTTTTGCAGGTTTATGTATTTCTGTTGTTTGTTTTTCTCCTCCTCCACTCCGTGTCTCCTCTCTCTCTGCTCTGTCTGTCACTGTCCCGTCTGAACCTCTGACTGTGTTCTTGCGGTGATAGAGCAGAGTTAGTCATGGCCGTCGTTCAGAAGCACAGCATTATGCTGGACATTCTCCTCCTCCTCTTTCTCTCTTTCTTCTCCTCCGCTGATCACGTTTCAGTCAGCGTGAGCCCCCTTCACTTTGTGTGAATTCACACTCGCTCAGACAGTTTTCCAGCGCCAGGTTATATTTGAGCATCGCAGGTTAACTGCTGTTTCTGTGGACATGTTAGAACATCACACGCGTGTTTGACAGCAGAGCTAGAACATCAGCTCAACTCAGCAGAACCCTCACACTCCAGTTCTCTCAGGCTTTTTTTAAACATACACTTAATACTGACGCTCCGAGTGAACAACCATATGTATGTGTGTGTATATATATATATATACATATGATTTTATATATATATATGGAGCAAGAGAGAGGGGGAGGGAGAGAGGGAGGGAGAGGGAGAACTAAATAAGATAGATAAAGATAAAGAACAAAGAGAGAAAGAAAAGAGAGTAAGAGTGAGAGACAGAGAGAAGCAAAAAAAGCAGAGATGAGAGACAACGTGAGAAAGAATAGATCAAATGAGAGAATGTGACAGAAAAAAGGGAGGTAGAGAAAACAAGAAAGGGAGAGAGAAAGTGATAAAAGAAAATATGGGAGAACATAAAAATAAAGGATAGAGAAAGAGAAAGAAGAGAAAGATGAAAGTAGGAGATACAGGAGAGAGAGATAAAGGAGAGAGAAAGAGAGAGCTAAAGGAGAAAGAAAGAGAGAGATAAATGAGAGAGAAAGAGAGATATAAAGGAAACAGACAGACAGAGAGATAAAGGAGAAAAACAGAGAGCGAGAGAGATAAAGGAGAAAGAAAGAGAAAGAGAAAGAAGAGATAAAGGAGAAAGATAGAAATAAAGGAGGAAGAAAGAGGGAGATAGAGATAAAGGAGAAAGAAAGAGAAAGGAGAAAGAAAGACAAAGGAGAGATAAAGGAGAAAGAAAGAGAAAGATAGGGATAAAGGAGAAAGAAAGAGAGAGAGAGAAATGGGAAAGAAAGGGAAAGAAAGAGAAAGAAAGATAAGGAAAAAGAGACCCAGAGGAGGAGGCGAGTGAGGGAGATCTGGAGGCAGATGGGATGTAACAGGTTGTAACAGTACTTGTCTGTGTGGGACCTGAAAGGAGGAGTAAAACCTCCTGTCATCTATTAAGGCTTTTCCGTTTTTGACATGCTCTGAAAGCGCCTGCTGTCCTTTACAGCGCCTGCACATTTCATGATGAAAGAGGACCTGAAATTACTAAGACATCCGGTTCCACTGACTTACACTCAGTACAGTACGTTCTCCGTCCCTGTGAGGTCATCATCTCAGAGACGCGGGCTTTAGTTCCAGCAGCGGTTTAATCAGACAGCAGCGCCATCCTGCGCAGAGAGCACACGCCGCTAAGGCTCTGTGAACACATGTTGGAAAAAAGTATAAACATATTAAACATACGGCCTCGTTTTACTGGTTCCTCCCTCCCGTATGCGTAATCTGGCTCCGGTTCTCATTCAGAGCCTGTTTGTTTACTTCTGCGGGATGAAGAAAAGTTTCAAACTGAATCATTACTATGATGATAGACCACACGAACCTTGACCTAAAGGGTTACACAGTAAAGGTGTAGGATACAGGTCCTCACACTACATTAGGCAGCCACGGTGTCGCGCTATAGCGCCGATATGATTACCAGGCCGCTATACATACAGTAGCTACTGGGTCAGTCAGTTAGTAATGCATTCACATCTGCCTCCTGAATCAATCAAAACATTCACAGCCATCACGAAACTATAATTATTAATTATACTCATATATTTGAAGACTTAAACCCCAGGGAGTGAGAATAGAGCGTTTGGGATAGGTTGTAATTAGCATTACATGGCACTGAGGAGGCACTGAGGAGGCAAGCTAGAGCTCAAGTAACATCGACACAAGACCATCACGCTAACATGCCCTCTATCTTTAAACCACCACCACCGCAGACCTTCACATGAGGTCCTGTAGAGTGCATTGTGCGTGAACAGTTGGAAAAGCTATTAGCATGCACTATATATATACTATATGTGTGTGTGTGTGTGTGTGTGTGTGTGGCCTATATGTATACCTGGCCTACAGTGTATGTTGGATAAAGTGTTTTATTATTTTTAAATGTGCTTTATTCCAAATACTCTACTGCTTGTTTGTGATTTTACATGTCGGCTGGATGTTACTTTACTTTTTACAAAGTAACAGCTGTGCAGTAAGTGCTACAGGCATCACACTATTAATAAAATTCATCCAGCCGCCATAAATTAAAGCCAGGCAAACATTCATCGCATGCTAACTATCAGCATACGGTATATTGCACTAGGCTAACTGCATAAGTATTGATAGAGGACATCCTAAGGAATACACCATTTACAAACATGTAGTTTATTCAAAATAAATTAGACCTGTATTCGCTATAAGCGTGTACAATATTCCAAAATCTGCCTTAGCGGTGACGCTACCTGTTAGTATTAGCCTGTCTAGAAAAACATTCATCATTCATCAGCCATTCATCTTGATTGTCGCCCCTAATCATATCGTCGCCGTCCAGAGAAAATCAAGTATGTCCAAAATGGCAACTTTACAGCAGAGGGTAAATACGAATTCATTCATTAAAATGTAAGTCAATGGAACCAGACTTTCTTCAAAGCGATTTGGGGCCATTTCTGTTGGTCCATTCATAAAACAATGTTCACACAATGTAAACAGCTGCGGTGTTCGTATGACACATCAAAGTACAAACTGACAAAAATGGAGATACGTGTTTTTCTTTGGACAGCAACGATATGCTACATAGTTGAAGTTCTGGTTTTATTAACTGTCAGTAAAAATAAGAAAGGTTTGGCATTCCTGTTACCATTATATTACTATATACGTTATGACACAGACAACCATATATATATATATATACATATGTATAGTCACACAATTTATCATTCTCTCTCTGTGTGTTCTGCAGGTGTGGTTTCAGAACAGACGGTCGAAGGAGAGGAGGATGAAGCAACTGAGTGCTCTAGGGGCCCGCCGGCATGCCTTCTTCAGGGGTCCGAGGAGAATGAGGCCGCTGGGCGGGCGTCTGGACGACCCCGATATCCTGGGCCCTGGGGGATACAGCTACTATGGAGGTATGAGAGTAGAAATACTTTATTTTCTTTCTCTTTCTCTCTCTCTCCCTCTCTCTCTCTCTCCCTCTCCCCCTCTTTCTTTATTCCTTTATGCTTTCTTTTTAATAAACACAAAGAACTGTCCTTCGTGCTACACACAGAACCACACATTTCCAGGCACTGCTACGCTTCGTCCTTCCACACCCACGCTCCGACTGTGGGCCTTTTCCCTCCTCACCTTGAAACAACAAAAGACCCCCCACCACACACACCGTCACCTCTCTCTCGCTTTCTGTCCCCCGTCTTCCTTTCTTGCTTACTCTATTTTTGGCTCTGTTCCCCCTTTGCTGCTTCTGCTTTCTCTATCTCTCTCTATTTTATACCATCTCTGTTTCCCCTGCGAGGCAAGAGGCTACAGAGGATAGAATCTAGTGTACTGCAGTGAGCTGGTAATTTAACTTTAGCTGTAACAGTGTAATTACATAGTAGTTACATAGTTACTACAATGTAATTAGCATTACATTCAGTATTGACAGGTTCTTGAAAGCACGTCGGACTTTTCAATTGTTTAGATGCCAAATAATCACAAATGTCAAAATGTAAAGTTTTTGTAAAATGAGCGCTATTGTTACGATGAGTGTTTATGCTACCGCTGATTGAAACCTGAACCACTGACAGGTGTATGCAGGAGCTGTGAGATGGCAAATCCATTACTATATGCAGAGTGATTGGGATGAATCAGGCAGAGCCTGCTGGGAAATGAAGTCTGGAAACAGATGGCTGTACGTTGGCAGGCCGGACAATTTGTTTTCCAGCAGAAAGTTGTATTTTCGTATTCGTTCATTTAGTTATTTACTTGTATAGCATCTCGCCGCTCTGTAGCCGAAACCGTGGTTAATTTTTCAAAGCAGAGTGGAGTGTAATCTAACCGCGGAGCTCTGCAGAATTCCCCGGGTTGCCAGTTATTGAGTTTTTGTGTGCGCACGGTAAATAAGCCACATTAGCACGGATGCACGCCCAAAGCCAGAGGCACCGAGGAAGGGAATATATTCCTACCAATTTTTTTTGCGTGCTCTCTGACACTGGCTCGGGAGATACTATGTGTTTTGGTGTCAGAGGGAGGTAGAAATTTAGGGCATGGGAAATGTAGTAATTGTGTTTTTGTTTGTGTGGAATAGACAGCAGTCGGCGTACGTGCTGATAAAAAGAAAAGGACATATAAAAGGAGTGCACATCCCTTCCCTCCCTCCCTTCCCCCGATTTCCGCTCAAGGTCTTGTCACCGTTTCTCTTTCCACGTTGGCTCGGTTTGGTCGTTCATTAATAGCTTTTAATTATTATTTTTTTGCTTCTTTTATAGAGCTGCCTCTCAGACTCGAGCCAGCTGAACGTCTGAACCAAACCAGCCCCCGTCCCAAGCGTGTTAATCAGATTAGGATTAAAAAAGCAGCACACATACGCATGACAAAATAAAACAAAAACAGCTAAACAGATTGGGTTAACTGGAGCCAAAAACCTCCAACAAGAGAGACGATAATTTGGTTTCCTCCACTGAGTATTAGCGTTCGCTATGGCCTGGGGTCATTGGGTTATTACTCAGAGTCTACATGCCATCACTAAAGGGGCCAATTCTGGTCTCTATTCTTTTAGGTTGATTAGCGGTTCTAATGGGCAAACACTACTGTTATCCAGTGAAATCCCTTCTTACTTTACTGGCAGATTTAAGATGTCAAATCTATTAGAACCTTGGAATGTTTGGAATGTCTGATCAGGAATGGATCAGTACTTGTACACAACTTTTTGATTGTACTTACGGTTCTTAAACAATGGTCATGAAATTAATGGTCGTTTATCCATAACAAGAATGAATTGTGTAAGAAAACCACTAATATTATTATAATTCAAGAATACCATGTAGGATACCAAAGTACATACATTGTATATACGTATATACATATTATAAACATAATATATACACATGTTGTAATATATACATCATTTATATACATAAGTTATATATAGATACCTTAACATCCTTGCAGCCACTTGGAACACCATACCAGCCTAGCAACCTAGCAACGCACTAGTGACCATCTAGGACTTACCAACTGCCTGGCAACACCCTAGAAGACCATTGCCTGTAGAGAAGTGATCATCCACAGTACCCATCCTTCCAGAGAGCTGTTTTTCTGTAGAGTCTAGAACCTTTGTCTAACAGGAGGCCCCTCCCCTTTACCTAATAGCAAAGTATCTGATCCAGCCAATCACAGAGTTCTTAAGACGTTAATTAGCAATAGCATGGGGTGGCAGATAATTGTTAGAGCCACACTGTGCTGGAAGGTAGATCTATGAGACCAGGTTGGTGACCACTTCCGTAGGGGGCCTGTTGGAAACCAGAACCTCCAGCCAACCATGTGATAGCAAGCCTTCTTCACCCTGTTGATAAGATGTCCTCTTGTTTTCCTTTCTCTGCAGAGTACCAGGGCGACTACTACGGCCCAGGTGTTAACTACGACTTCTTCCCCCACGGCCCACCCTCCTCACAGGCCCAGTCTCCGGCAGAGCCCGCCTACCTCCTCAACTCAGGCTCCGGGGCGCTGGATGGGGGTCCAGGCTCAGGCCACCACCCCACGGACGACCAAAGGTTCACGGACATGATCTCTCACGCGGACACGCCCAGTCCTGAGCCTGGCCTGACCGGACCCCTGCACCCCAATACACAGGGAGAGGGGTTTGGAGGGGGGCCGAGTCCTCCCTTCCCTTTGGCCAACAACACCAGCTACAGTGGTCCGCTGCCCCACTCTGGCCAGGAGATGGGGGAGAACACGGTATGGTAGAGGGGCTGAAAGGGGTGTGGACAGAGAAAACGAGTGGGTGCCGGATAAATGGACAATAGACTGGAAACTCACCCGCTGGCTCAAAAACTCAAGTTCCACCGGCTCCAACCCCCGTCTTGTCCAGTACCGTACGAAACTGCTGCGTAACCCGGTCGCCCCGGTTAATCAAGACAGGACGAAGAAATGTCCAGCGGTCCAAATGGACAGAGGATATGACCCGGAAAACTGGCCACGGGACAAACTTTCAAAACCTAGCAGGGACGCCCCTCTGTTCCCTTCTACAGGCCCGGCCGCAGTCATGGCGCTTAGCCCACGAATCCATACAAGTTCTTTTCCATTGCGTTGGCTTCCTTCCCCCAGCCGAGCATTATGGCATCCCAATCTACGTTTCTGCTCATACCTGTTACCCGTTTATTTCCGTACTTCTTTTTAACTCTATCATTTACAGTTTAGAAATGGGTGTCGCAGATGTGGGGACGACTAGTGGGTGGTCAATGGATATATTCATATCCATTGAAAAGCTGAAACTTAGCCATGTTGGCTTTGGCTGTTTCTTTAGATATTGCATTTGTTCCATTATGGGCTGCTGTTTTTTCCCCTGGCCTGTTTGTACCATACAGTATTTGGTTCTTTCATTCATCGAAAAAAAAAAAGAAACATTTTATTAAAACATTTTGGTGAACACTGAGTTTGTGCTCAAGCCCGTCCTTGCTTTAAGAGGTACTTGAAAAGTTGTGCCCAAATGTTTCCATTGTGCTGTTTTTCTCTTTTTCCCATTTGGCTTCACAATAAACAACTTTGGGTACAGACGCTTCCAATTCACTTCCAATTGAACCGCTAAATTTACCACACTGTGGCTGGCTTTCAGTAGTATAGAGCCAAACTGTTGAGGATGTGCAACAATCGTTGAATGCGGTGTAAAGGGTAGAGACTACTGGTCATTTATTAAACCTTAAGACAAAACAGAGAGTGCAAGATATGTATTTTTCAGCATCAGAAAAAAAGCAGAAAGCATATAACAGAAGCCTCAATATTTAATTATAATATCTAATATTCAGTGTGTATTAATTACAGATATTCTTTTTAGAACACTCACTTTCATCAATCTGGGTATTTTTCCAGATCTCCAATATTCAGTCACATCTTGATCAATGTTATTCCAATCTCAGATGTCCAGCTTTGGTGTTCTGGATATTTCCATTTCAAAAAATAAATAAATGAAGGGTGGTCTCAGACACAGGTGGTCTTTGCACAGTACAGTACAGTACAGGTAGAACATGACTTTACATTAAAGTCACTACAAGCATGGAGACACTTACAGATTTGTCGACAGGCCTAGCTTCTCCAAAAGCATCTTAGATCAGAGGTGACCAAAGGTGTGGACAGTTCAGCAACGTTTGAGAAAGCTGTATAAACAGCGTGAATGAAGAGTATCGATAACGAGCGTTAGTTTAGAGAATTATTATCCAGAATGCCTCATATTTATAAGTGGTGCTCAGTTCCCGAGGCAGAAAACAGATTGTACAGTATATACTGATCATTTGAATAATAATTTACCTTCTAGGAGTTCACAAACACCTTGAAATATTAAATATAACATCTTGAAATACCTTTTGTTATCTAGGTATTGAATTTGAAGTAAAATAACAAATTGTTTATATAAAAAGCAATTTCAAACATAAAACCAGCGCGTGAGAATTGCTAATCAAGTGCTGTTGCTAATTGCCTAGCATTGACAAGTTCTTCCGTTATTTGCAAGGAGGGGTTAGCTCTATATGCTAATGCTAATAAAACTGAAAGTAGTAATTGGTGAATTCTGCATTAAGTTGATGTCAATAACATGGTAGTTGATGTTTTATTATATAGACATATATAAAAAATCGCTAATTCATGCCATTTTAAAATATACCATACATTTTTAAAGGCCGATAGTTCTGCTCACTCTCTGATTACACAGCCGTGCTGTTGTATGACGTGCAGAACTTTGCTTGGTGTTGGTGGAGTTGAAATAATCATGGGCGTCTCTGAAAATGAGGGTGTCTAGAACACAGCATATCATCTCCAAAAAGTGTTCAGCATTAGCAGTGCCTTCACAGGGGCCGGATTACTTCCACAAACAATTTGAAAGGTGGACTCATCAGACCACAACACACGTTTCCACTGAGCATCAGTCCATTTCAGATGAGTCTAGACAACCTACAGGTCCAGATGGATCTCTAAATCTCTTCTTTCTGTCGTATTTGTATTTTTATATATGCAAGTTTCTGTAGTTCCAGTTTTGGAGTTGAGGTTTGTACGTAGAGCTGCTCAATACTGCCGTCAGATTTAGCTATCACTAACTAGGCCCATGAGACTGGTTCATATCTGCATATCTGGTACAACTGACCAGAACTGAGTTGAACTCTCAAGAACCATAATTCTTAATGGAATGATTGGTCTGGCACTGGCACTTACTGAATCGGCTGTACTGTAAACTCAGCACTCATCTCTGTTAAGGCTTTCAGGGCATCTAAAGGACATCCATCAGCAATAATGCTTTAAGACAGGTTCTTGCTATTTGTAAGATGATCCAACATATCAAATTCATATTCCAAACAATAGCCGGCAACACAACCTGCAAACGCAATGTTGTTCAGCATCACACTTTATCCTGTTACCCTCCAGCGGGGGGAAGCAGCACCAGTGTTAACTCTTGTTCTGCTACCACCTATCACTAATTTTGTTTGCTGGATGTGGTTTCTTGCCAAGAGCGTGCGGCAGCGTGCACTTGCTAAGAGCTTCAGTCGTTGTGGTGTTTCCTGTTTGCTTTTATTGGCTACCTGTCCTTAAATGATTTCACCAGGAGCTGAACCTTTAACATGATTGGCAAGAGGTAACACAGTCAGGGCACCAGCACCACTTCTTCATCCTCTAGTGTTGGACTGATTCCACTCAATGCTACAGTGATTCACCATTACCTCTAGTGGTACAAAGTGGTATTACAAGACAGAATGAGTTGGGGCTAGCTGGCTAGCATGCTAACTTCAATAGATCTCTCTACCAATGATTTTCACAGAGCTTCAAAACTCTTTTTCCTCACATTCTGATAGTTTTAGCTCAACTCAGCTTTTAAAAAAAATAACTACTTAAAAATTCATTATTGGCTCGTTAATGCATAGAGGTGTGTAGAAGATGTGTTAACTAACTGACATAGAGGGTCAACAAAAATAAAGATAAGTAATCATTTAGATAATGCATTTTAATACAATTTTAATAAATAACATTTTAATAAATTTTACTATTTTAATACAATAGTATTTATGATTCTATATATATATATATATATATATATATATATATATACACACACACACAAATATATATATGTATTTGTATATATTCATTGAATTTAAAAAAGCTGCCTCACAGGAAGTTACTATATGGAATGGTCACAAATATGTACAGTACTTTTGTGAACGCCTTTTAGAGGCCTTCACGTTAAAGGGGAACATGCCGTCCCAAAAGGAAATTAGATCAGAATTAAAATCTTACCATCTTTAACAATTCATAATCCATATAAATTCAGAGACATTAAAGACGTGTGATTTTGGACAGTAATTAAAACGGCTATATTGGTGTTTGTAGATACCCCAACCCCTGATGAACCTCCTATTCTGTTTTTCTTGCCTTGTGTTGTAAAAGACTGATGATGATACTACACTACAGATATCCCCATCCTTAAGGCCTTTATCAGTTCTGTGCATGCGCATTTGGGATGCTGTGTGCACCACCCATATCAGCATGAACATCTGAGTCTATTTAGTCCTCCCGACGTGAGCACGCTAATAAAAACAAACCCGTGCAGAACCTCTCTAAAGCCGCCGTGCTTGATTGAAGTCCCGGCCCACACGGTGATCCCTCATCGGGAGTCTTACAGAATAGCCTGGCGAGCCTGCGCCGTGTTCAACTTCATTTAACCTTCGTTTTGTTACCTTCCTTTGAAAGGGAAAGAAAGAGGCTTTAATGGAAATGATTTACAAAAGAACATTGAAGCCATAATGGAGAATCTCCTTCAACAGCTGAGGTCTCCTCCATCAATGGAGGGAAAACAAAAGGACAGGACAGACAACATCTGTGCCTCACCGTCCGCTTGAAGGCCTGTGTGCCCGCCTGGTGGCCAGAAGCGGAAGCGCAGCGTGGCCTGCAGAAGGACCAGTGCGTTTTGGGAGACCTGTAAATGAGTTGGACCGAGGTACAGGAATGAGATCCCAGGGCAAACGTTTTCTTTATATTCGTTGAGACTCTGAACTCCAGAGTGCATTTGTCCACACTGCAGAAAATGATTATCCATAGTCTGTATATATATATATATATACACACACACACACACATGCATATACTTAAATATATAAATATAAAAACGTATCTCCATTTTTGCTGATTTTTACTTTTAGGCCTCATTTGATCACATGAGCTGCTGTTTACACTGTGTGGAAATTTCCTGAAGAATGGACTGACAGAAATGGCTCAACTCTGCTTGGAAAGATGTCTGGTTCCATTGACTTCCATTCAAATTAAATGATGTTTTGGCCTCTGCTGTAAAGTTGCCATTTTGGAGATACCTGTTTTTCTTTGGACAGCAATGATACATATATAGACAGATCTGTTCATCTATCTATCTATCTATAGATCTTCTAGCTTCTTCACATCACCAGGAAGGTTCTATCTAAGGGCTGTTTAGATTTAATCATGCCATTTTTTTTTATTTTTTTATTTGGAATCTATTTAGATGTATATGTATGTATATATATATTCCAATAACGGCTTTTGAATACATACATTTCATCTAACGTCCACTCTATCAGTTAAAACATAAAGGGGAACCCCCTTTTTAGTTTTGCTTCTGGAGTGTTTAAATACTGAGTGCACTCTATTAGACGCTCCTATCTTGCTGGTCCACCTTGTAGATGTACAGTCAGACACGACAACTGATCTGCTGCTGCACCATTTATATTGGTCATCCTACAGTCCTTTATCAGCGGTCACTGTTGTCTGAATGTTTTTGGTTGGTGGACGAGTCTCAGTCCAGCAGTGACACTGAGGTGTTGAAAAACTGCATCCCTATAACACATAATTCCGTTTTTCCTACAGAGGTTTTACAGGTGCCCTTAGGGTTCTCCAGGTACTCCCAGGACAAGACCTCGCATCTGAGATGACTTCAGAACACATGAACCAGGAATAAAATGAAATTAATTTATTATTGAAAGTATTATTAAGATGCAATGTGCAACGTTACAGACAACGAATGCATAAAAGTCTTTTCTCCATTAAAAACCTATTTATGCTGCTTCTTTTTATATTATCCTTGTTACTCTTATTGGGGTCCCAGCTTTAGCTTTTGAAGCCAAGGAACCATACACTTCTGTAATGATGTGGTAGGTAATTTCATTAACTTTTTGTCATATAATAAACTTATAATAAACATCTAAAAATACATTTAAAAAATACATGCATCAAAATATAGCGCTGCTTGCCAGATAAGTACCCGGACAACCATGCTATAATGTCCATTAACGCCTCAATGTTAATTTCGATTGTATTTAGCACCAAAGCTTTCACTGTTCCTCCATACCGGACAAACAGTGCACCGTTGTGCCAAGAGGTCAGACGTCCTGAACTTTATTGTATTGTAGTTGTAAAATGAATTGCACTGTATACAGTAAGAAGTTTATTAAAGGTCTGGGATATTACTGGAGCAGGTGTTTAGCCTAATAGCTAGCTAATTAGTATGGTTCTAGTT
>JAMWET010007081.1:170000-182253 GCA_024036415.1 Prochilodus magdalenae | reverse complement strand
AAATTAGTGGATTATAAGCTTCCACCACCTGCAAGCTATATTACCACTGTAGCTCCAGAAACATTCCGCAAACATGTCCTGGCTGACCACCTGCATTTTGCTGTACAGATGAACATTGTGTACATTTGATTTGCTGTCAGATTATCCCTTTAAGCCAGCTTTAAGCCACCTGCAATCGAGGCAGAGGTTAAGGATGGGCAAATCTAGGAATAGAAATGCAGACAAGGGCACAGTCTAGTGGTTTTCCTGGTCTAATGCACCTGAAGGACTCAACAAATTGGCAAAGTGGTCTTCCAGGGCTGATCCTGATCCATCAGGACTGGATTAGGGACTGGACCCCAGAGTAAAAGGTTGTTTTTTTGGGACTGGGCCACATTTTCTCATCACTAACTGCTAGAATGGAGTGCCATTTGCGTCTCACTGACATTACACTTACTTATATGAACGTAAAGTGAAAGTAAAAGACTTTTTAAACGTAGCTATGTAATGTCCTTCACAGGAACCTTTGTATATGCAAGTGTCAGATGAATATCTTGAATATTAATAAAAGCCAGCTAACCTAGCCCACTAGAACTATAACAACACGGGTGCTATATTAGCCTCTGTCAGGACAGGAAGGCCCGTTTCACAGCGTTTGGCTGGGTTGAGTTATTAAAACTATATACCACCCCAATACACCACCACAATATGAGTTTGAGGCTTATGTTGAAGCAAAGAAATGATTTGCTAAAAGCTTCTTGGCTTGGAAACCTTGGGGTGTAGAGTGAAGGCTGAAGTGAATGATCTGGGATTTATCCACACGCTTCTGCTGTTTACCTGGTGTAGAGGGCGGTGCTGGCAAAAGGCTCAAATCCCGCCTGGCTGTCTGTGTGTGAGCAGTCGCTCTCAGAGTAGGATCTGTGGCGAGGTTGCGGGATGGCCACCGTGCGACCCGTCAATGAGGACGATAATATGGCTGCTGCCAGAGCAGACCTGGGACAAGAGACAGTGGTTAGTTGAAAAGGACATACCCAGTGGTGCATAAGCGTACGCCAATGATGATCTGTACGCCAATCTAGGTTGTTAGCACTTCTATCATAGGGAGCGTTCTACTGAACAATAAAACAACTTGTTATTCAGGATTAAGATATTAAAAAGGATTCTGTTATGATATATTTAAACCCAAGCTATTAATATACAGTACATCATAGTTTAATATATACAAAATCATCATTTATAGGGTACTCTCTATTGGGAGGGAGCTGCCCTTAATGCTAATCGCTAAATTTAAACTTTAAAATGTTTTTTTTCTAATTGCTTTGAAAAGTTGAACCTGCTAAGATCTAAAAATGTTTCCCCATATAAGACCTGTCCCTGTCCTTCATGGCCGCATTGTGAGCAGGTAGATCCCACTGTTTTGAAGTAGGTATGTCTGAATCAGTGTCTGACACGAAGCACTGTCACTACTGTGACATGTTTTCTGCAATCGAGTAAACTTTGTGTTAGAAAAGGATTTTATGTGTGTAACTGTTTAAAGCTCTGTTCGCTAATCAAATAATGGCTTGTGCTGTTGAATTCTGAATTCTACTCTAAAGTGGCCACACCACCGGAGGATTTGGAGAAGTTTGCGTCTTGTTGTTTTGGATAGACACAAAATGGAATTTTTGGAACCAAGCTATACAGGTATTGAAGTTTGATATTCATTTGAGGTGTAATGGATTATCTGATGTTCTAATAATACTAGAACCTGAGCTTCTTGTCCACTAGTGTTTGTCTAGTGCTCCCTATGCAGTATATCTCCTACCCAGCACCACAGACTCTCTGCCATCATAACACTTGCCTTTGTCCTGCTGCTTTCTTCCATGGGCTTATCAGAAAGGAAGCTCCAGTGTGACTTTCTCAGACTTCAGACATTATATGGGTCATCACTATTAAAAAAGTTACTTCCTGTATAAAAATGGCTTTTAGACACCGTCATGGTTATTCCAGTATTCAGAGATTCTGACCCATTCCCGTTATAGGACCTGTTTTCAGTGCTTTAAAAACCCAGTTCACTTTAGGAAGGGCTTGTTTATTAGGCCTGCATTCGGAGAGTGGGAAAGATGCTTCCTTCCCATTTGATTAACTTGGTTTTGCTCAATCTGTGACCCACTGGCTCACTAACACTATAGGCAAAGCCTACCAGCATGAGGATCCACACAGCTACAAAAGGCCAAACCAATGTAAGCAGACAGGAGAGGGAGAATTGGATGTAGCTCAGTTCAGAGCATCAAGTGTGTTAGGAGCAGAGGGACAGCTAAAATGTGTCTTGTCTTGTTGTGTTGGAGGAGCGTATAGAAGCTAATGTATAGAAAGAATGTCAGCTTGCAATTGAATCAAAGCAATCAAACAAGAAAAGAAAACGTTTAGCATACATTTCCACGAAAGCTGGAAAGAAAACCATGGTGCTTTTGACTTGCTATGGAGAGAAGGGCTGTTCTGAATGGAACAGAAAAAAGAAGTAGGAAGAAAAAGAAAAAGGTAAGAGAAAACGGATGATAAAGAGGAGAGGAAAGGAAAGGAAAGGAAAGGAGAGAAGAGAAGAGAAGAGAAGAGAAGAGAAGAGAAGAGAAGAGAAGAGAAGAGAAGAGGAGATAAGAAGAGAAGAGGAGATAAGAAGAAGAGAAGAGAAGAGAAGAGAAGAGACGAGGTGAGGAAGAGAAAAGAGAAGAGAAGAGGTGAGAAGAGGAGAGGAGAGGAGAGAGGAGAAGAGAAGAAGTGAAGGAGAGAAGGGAAGAGAAGAGAAGAGAAGAGAAGGTCTGGGCCACCAGAAGGTGTGTGATGGGTGTATGTACCTGGGTCTCTCTGGCGAGGGGTTGGGACTGCGTGGGGGAGGGGTGCGGGGGACGGCAGGTCGGGGGGCAATGGTGGCAGCGGGAATCAAGCCATGAGCTATGTGCTTCTACAAAAACGATGGAAAAGCACAACATACATGAGAACAATTAATGGAGGACAGGTGAGGACAGGTGAGCTCTTTCCAGCAGTCTAACCCTAGTCCAGTCCTGGTTCTGGACATGCTCCATGGCTCTGTCATACCTCTTCCCCTAATGTAGCATGACTGGTTCAAGTCATCAGCCAAAGCCACACCCTCCATTAAGCTTGGACTGGGTTCTCTTTGAAGCCGTTCATCAGAATCATCCAATGTCCAATGCACAACGGATGTCACAAAATATTCTTCTGCACATTACATGCAATTATACATGTCCACCATATCTTACATACTGCAGCTTTATGGAATATAACACTGTACATATACTGGCTCATATACATGTGGTAGTCTGGATCTGAAATCAATATGCAGGCCACGCCACGTAGCATACATGTAGCAAAATTCCGATGTCAGCCATTTCAGGACCCCCACAGGACCACCACAGAGCTGGTTTTATGTGGGTGGTAGATAATTTTCAGCACTGCAGTGACACTGACAGGATGATGTGAGGGGATCAGACACATCAGCGTCACTGCTGGACTAACAACCATCCACCGTTCTGTGGGTAGCGTCCTGTGGGCACTAATGAAGGACTAGAGGATGACCAACACTGCACTGTGCAGCAGCAGATGAGCTATCGTCTATGACTGTCCATCTACAAGGTGGACCAGCGAGGTAGGAGTGTCTAAAAGAGTGGACAGTGAGTGGACAGCAGCACTGCTAAGTCTGATCCACTCACACCAGCACCACACACACTAAGACACTATCACCACAACACTGGCACTGCAGTGCTGAGAATGATCTACCACCCACCTCATACCTGCTCTGTGGTGGTCCTGTGGGGGTCCTGACCATTAAAGAACAGGGTAATACAGTATACAGAGAAACAGATGGACTACAGTCTGGACCTGTAGAACTACAACTAGAGTGTCCTATATGTACAGTGGAGCTGATACAGTGGACAGTGAGTGCAGATAAAAAGCCAGAAATGCCATTTTAATCTTTGGCAACAGAAGGGAAGGTTCAATTTAGCTAGCTATGAGTTTAGCTAATCTCCAGGGAGTTAGCCGCGTAGCTAGCTTAGCATCTCAGTGGAAAACAAAGCGAAAAACATCAACGCAGAGCAAACCGTGAACGCGAACGAGTTCCAGATGTGACAAGAGTGAGACACATGCAGAGAGGTTTAGTGGAAACTCACAAACGCCTTGCGCTCGCTTCTTCTCCTGAAACTCAGGCTGAATTTTGACATGGCGAAAAAAAGTTTCTTCTCGTTTCTGAGAGACCAACGCGCGAGCGAGACCAGTTCGGTGACCCGGAAGTAACTTGGAATAAGTCTACGCAAAATAAAAAGGAGATATCCAGATCATTTTAGGCGAACAGCCCGGCTTGTGTTGTGTACGCGGCTCATACAGGCGGCTGGTCTCTCTAAACTTCACGTATCCAGACGCTCTACATCCTCGTGCACATATAAACAACCGCGCGTCCTATTGGCTGAGAGATTTCCGAATAGCCAATCATGGCCGCGCTTTAATCCTCTTAGCAACGCCGGTATGGCGCCTCCGGCACCGTGCTTAGTGCCCGCCAGAGGGCGCTCTAAGCTAATCTCCATCCACCGCACAGCGAGAGGCAGCGCAGCACTGCTCTGCTAACCACATGGTCAATTCAGCCTCGCTAGAGGAGCACTGGCTCTTTTTTGCAGTCACCGAGAAAGTCGGTCGGAGAGGTTTGACGTGGAATGGTTAATTGTAGAGAACCTACAATTAACTCTACAGGAAAATAACTCTACAGAGTTCAGTGATTGAGTTTTTTATGGTTCCTTTCTGGATAATCCTGTCCACAGAAGTGGTGACAGGGTCCAGTGATGCTGACGCAGGAGTGTCTGAGCATTGATGTTGTGGCCTACATCCAGAAACGTGTCCAGCCCATGCCAAATCCAGTCCCAGCTGGTGCTAGTGGAGGTATTGCATGGTATTAGGTATGTCTAAATCACAGGGGGACTCGGTTTGTGTCCTCCGAGATTGCAATATAATAGGACATGTTGATGAACAGTATAACTGTAAAAATGACAAACTACAAATCACAGCTACAAACCACGTGGCTCGGTTCGTGCTTCGTGGGCTATGTGATCACAAGCAGCGTGACTTTGTTGTCCTGTTTTAGAGGAAACTCTGTTTTTGCCATTTACTGTCAGCCATAAGATATTTACACAGCCTGAACCATAAACAAATATGAGCGTGCATGTTTTATTGTCCGTATTGTGCACGTGCATCACATCCAGTTCATTGTTGACCCACATTTGGAATGTAAACTGACTGCTTCCTTATGTCTCTTTCTTCTGTCCCTCCGTCCAAATGAAGGTAGCTGTTGTGACATTTGTTGTTTTTTTAAAAATGCCGTCACGGATATTTAAATCCAGCAGTGGGTGAGGGAAACATATCAGTCACGGGTAACACTTTACAACTACATTAACAACTATTGCATGTTTACTTAACATCATTTAGGCTTTGTAACCATTGTTGATGCATCCCTTCATGTTAGTTAGTCAGCTCTTACTATACTTAATTTATGGCATTTAGCTGACGCTCTTATCCGGAGCGACTTACAAGGTTAATCATATTACAGGTGGGTCAATTTAGTGTTGGGAGTCTTGCCCAAGGACTCTTATTGGTGTAGCACAGAACAGTCACCCAGACCTGGATTCGAACCCCAGTCTCCCATACTTAGTGGTGGCTCCCTGGTGGGTAGTGGTGTTATCCGCTAAGCTACACCAACCAACGGTCATGTTTATGTACTTGTGCACTGTCATGTATAGCACTGGTCAACTTGTGCATCTTGGTTCCCAAACCGTTTGGGATACAGAGCTCCTTGAAAGTGTATGAGCCCTTTACCATTTCGTGATTTGTATATAAGCATGACCGAAAATGTGTTTAGATTTCATGTACTTCATAACAATACATAAAGACACAAAACCCAAAAAGTAAACAGCCTTTTAATAGTGTGAATAGTGTCTGCTAGCACCATGTGATTGGAATAGCTGGGGGTGGATTGGGCATGGACTGGACAAGTTTCTGGATGTAGCCACATCAGTGTTCAGACACTCTTCATCTAAGAATTGGTCAGTTGGGCCAGATGTGGTGGATGCCTTCCCTGGCACCATTCCGAGGAGAATTCCCTGTAGACTGGGATTTTCCCACTGCTGGTAGACCCGTATGATCATACGCTCCATACACCTGCAGATTCAGCTACTTCCTTCACACTATGGTCTTTGGCCACACCCACATGCAGTCCCTCCTTTTAGCCAATCATTAACATCTGCTCTGGAGCCATTTTCCACACATGGAACGAGACATTCCCTGCACTGTAGCACCTCTTCCCAATCTATGGATCCCGTCACTCACACCCCGCAGGTATTTACCTCACTTCTGCACACTGACCTGGACACCTCTTGGCCCGTTCCTGCGTACAGAGCTGCTTCAGCTCAGTTATTTGTTGCTCAAATGCCACACCTTAGGTAGAGCCTTAACAACAGCATGGAAGTGCGGTCTGGAATTTGACTCTTTGACATTCCAAGGTGCAACATTACTTCTGCCTTCGCCATACTTTGTAAACAAACTGGCGTTTATTGGTCTTTGTCTTTCTGCAGGGCGCACCTTCTGGAGGTTCAGTTCATGAATGGATGATCTAAATTATTTTTTTCTTAAACCGTATAGATTTTTATTTATCTCCATTAAATCATGGCAAGCAGTCCGTGTCCAGCAGCTGTAAAAGTGTCAAGTGGCTTTTATTGTCGTTACAGCTCTGTACGAGTACACAGTGTAATGAAATTACGATTTTCCAGAACAAGGAGCCACATGGAACAAAACGAGAACGTAAAACATTACAGAACAGGACAGACTGCAGAACGTGCAACATGCAAGACAATAAATACAATACATAAGACTCTGGGCAGAGGTATAAGTGTAAGGTGTATAGAAGGTGCATAGAAATTTAACATGCTGTGACGTATATGCAGACAGCATACATCGCACATGAACCACAGCACTGAGGTAGTAAAAGTGGAATGTGTAAATAAGATAACTAGGATGCGACAGATTTAAAATACTAGAGGTCGTGGTTGTGGGGGGCTCAGTCACTGTTGTTTAAAAGACCCCCGATCTATAATACTGCCACCACCATGTTTCACTATTGAGATCTATATTCTGCCTTTTCTTTACTCATAGCATTATTTCAGTAGACCCATCCAGGTGGTCCTTAGGAAACTCCAGGCAAACGTTATGACCTGGTAGAAAGGTGGCTTTCTTCATGCTATCATTCCATCTGTACTATTCTTCTTTAGTGTTCGTCTTATTGTGGGCTCATGAACACATTAGCTAGTGTAGGAGAGGCCTGTAGATCCTTGGATTCTGAAATAATTTTTATTGGATGACCACTCCAGTAACGGGTAACAATGGTGTTGGATTACCTCCATTTGTACTACGTCTACGACTATGGATCAGTAAATGTCCAAACTCTACAGAAGTAGTTTTAAAACTGCTTCCAGCCTGATGAACATTTAAGAATAGGTCTCCCCTGTGACGTTCTGGGGATGTTTTAATTAGGTTTTCTTGGGTTGAGGTGACAGTAAACTTGAACCAAACTGCCTAAACTGACCTGGACAGCCTGGTTTTACCTTTTGCTCATCATGTTCTGAACAAGACTGTGTTTCTCCAAACTCCGATGTTCAAATGTAAAACACATGAGACATACTAGTAACATAACAGTGCAGACGAGACATAAGTATAAATATAGAAGGGGGCGGAGTAACAAATAGGAAATTATACATTACACCTACAGAAATATTGCACATGTATAGAAAGATATTGCTATGTTTCCAAGTGATGATATTATTGCACACTGTAACATGCATGTAAACATAACACTGTAGCTGTAAACGTAACACTGTAGCTGTAAACGTAACACTGTAGCTGTAAACTTAACGCTAGCTGTAAACGTAACACTGTAGCTGTAAACTTAACACTGTAGCTGTAAACTTAACACTGTAGCTTTAAACATAACACTGTAGCTGTAAACATAACACTGTTTCTGTAAACGTAACACCGTAGCTGTAAACTTAACACCGTAGCTGTAAACGTAACACTGTAGCTGTAAACTTAACACTGTAGCTGTAAACATAACACTGTAGCTGTAAACAACAATGTAGCTGTAAACATAACACTGTAGCTGTAAACGTAACACTGTAGCTGTAAACATAACACTGTAGCTGTAAAAAACACTGTAGCTGTAAACGTAACACTGTAGCTGTAAACAACAATGTAGTTGTAAACGTAACACTGTAGCTGTAAACGTAACACTGTAGCTGTAAACGTAACACTGTAGATGTAAACAACAATGTAGCTGTAAACATAACAATGTAGCTGTAAACGTAACACTGTAGCTGTAAACGTAACACTGTAGCTGTAAACGTAACACTGTAGCTGTAAACAACACTGTAGCTGTAAACGTAACACTGTAGCTGTAAACTTAACACTGTAGCTTTAAACATAACACTGTAGCTGTAAACATAACACTGTTTCTGTAAACGTAACACCGTAGCTGTAAACTTAACACCGTAGCTGTAAACGTAACACTGTAGCTGTAAACTTAACACTGTAGCTGTAAACATAACACTGTAGCTGTAAACAACAATGTAGCTGTAAACATAACACTGTAGCTGTAAACGTAACACTGTAGCTGTAAACATAACACTGTAGCTGTAAAAAACACTGTAGCTGTAAACGTAACACTGTAGCTGTAAACAACAATGTAGTTGTAAACGTAACAATGTAGCTGTAAACGTAACACTGTAGCTGTAAACGTAACACTGTAGCTGTAAACATAACACTGTAGCTGTAAACAACACTGTAGCTGTAAACGTAACACTGTAGCTGTAAACAACAATGTAGCTGTAAACATAACACTGTAGCTGTAAACGTAACACTGTAGCTGTAAACATAACACTGTAGCTGTAAACGTAACACTGTAGCTGTAAACGTAACACTGTAGATGTAAACAACAATGTAGCTGTAAACATAACACTGTAGCTGTAAACGTAACACTGTAGCCGTAAACATAACACTGTAGCCGTAAACGTAACACTGTAGCCGTAAACGTAACACTGTAGCTGTAAACAACACTGTAGCTGTAAACGTAACACTGTAGCTGTAAACATAACACTGTAGCCGTAAACGTAACACTGTAGCTGTAAACGTAACACTGTAGATGTAAACAACAATGTAGCTGTAAACATAACACTGTAGCTGTAAACGTAACACTGTAGCTGTAAACATAACACTGTAGCTGTAAACGTAACACTGTAGATGTAAACAACAATGTAGCTGTAAACATACACTGTAGCTGTAAACAACACTGTAGCTGTAAACGTAACACTAGATGTAAACAACAATGTAGCTGTAAACATAACACTGTAGCTGTAAACATAACACTGTAGCTGTAAACGTAACACTGTAGATGTAAACGTAACACTGTAGCTGTAAACGTAACACTGTAGATGTAAACAACAATGTAGCTGTAAACATAACACTGTAGCTGTAAACGTAACACTGTAGATGTAAACGTAACACTGTAGCTGTAAACGTAACACTGTAGATGTAAACAACAATGTAGCTGTAAACATAACACTGGAAAGTGATAAAGTGCTTGATAATAATAAACAGTGAGATTACTGCACATAATTTAGCAGCATTAAAAAAGAGATGTGAGTTGAAATAAATATTATATATTAATAATACTACATACCGTTATAATATGCATGACTGAGTATTTGACATTGCGTGTGTTCATTATGTGTGTGTGTTCAAGAGTTCAAAAACCGCCAGAGAAGGCATCCACCCAATCTGGACCAACTGACCATATCTTTGATACCAGTCCATGCCCACCCAATCCAATCCCAGCTGTTACTGGTGCTTGTAGGGGTATAATGCTATTAGGTATGTTTTAGTGACAGTTGACTTCTAACTGTCGGGGGTCCTCAGAAACCCCTTTTTACTGATATACCATGTGCTAGTAAATGTGTATGTGGTAAAGAGGTGAAGACCCAAAGAGATGTTTTTTTGACAGGCTAAGGTCACCCACACTCACATCTGATTGTCATCCAGTTGAATAAACCTCCTCACCCTCATGGCCACCTACACCAAACAGAGACCATTAATGTGGACTCTATAAGACAAAATATACTAAATCAATAAATGATCATATTTCAGGGCACATGTATCTGGAACATCACAAAATGATGGCTCCCCAGCTTTTCATTCGGCGCACTGTACATTGCTGACTCATTGTTTAACAGCTTTACTGGAAGTCTATCCCGATAAAAGTACGGGTAGGTTTACCAGTGGGGCTTCATCCGATTAGGATCTGTTCCTCACCTCTAGAAAGAGGCCTTATGGGTCAGTAGAGAGGTCAGCAGCGGGCCTAGTCTAGGTTTAACACACTTCTTAATCCTATTGTCCAGCAACAGTAGACTCAGCCAGATATCCCTTTACGATACATTCTATTTCAGGTTACACCCTTCCGGGAACATGGCCTGTATATAACCTGGCTCATTGCTTATGATAAATATAGAGAGTGACGTGGATTTGTATCCGTCCCTGGCTGCTATATCCACAGCAGGAGGGTGGGGTGCAATATTTACGTGGTTATTAATTGTCAGAGGATATCAGTTTATAACTCATTAACAAGGTCAATAAAGATGGCGTAGTTTAGAACGTACATGGTAGGTTTTATTTTCGGATGTGTTTAATACAAATTTTGAAATAGCTGCTTAATGCTCCGCCCACAAACTCAGCCATTGGCTCCCTACCAAAACAGCGATAGAGATACCGGCAGGCTGAAGCTGACTCATGATATGTGCTCTAAGTGTCTCTTGTGTCCACATAAAATGACCAGCTGTGTGCGGTAGGGCTGGGACCACTTCAATTATGAATTACAGCCAACGTTACAGTGGCGTTGGGAGTCGGGTAGTGCCACCAGTGGACTGGTGAACTCAGGTGCAGACAGTCAGAGAGGCAGAAGCTGTTGAAAGGCCATGATGGGTGGTACAGCACTGCAAGACTCCACAGGAAGTATGACGTGACGATACGTGAAGGCCTAACAATAAGGCCAGCACTTGCACCTGGAGTGCCACATCATCGACTGGAAGACAACCATCATCCAGCTTAGGTCAGTATTCATGCCAGTGTTGATGGTGCTGTTGGTGGAGAAGAAAGCCTTGCACAGCTGGGGTGACAGCTGCTGTAGGAGCGAGAGACCCGTGGCGTTGGGCAGTCGTGGGTTGGAGGTTAGGGAACCAGCCTTGTAACCAGAGGTTTGGTAGATCGAGTCCCTGAACTGACAGTAATGACTGAAGTGCCCTTGAGCAAGGCACCTAACCGCACCTGCTCCCCGGGTGCTGTGGTTAGGGCTGCCCACTGCTCTGGGGCTGTGTATGTGTGTGTGTTCATGTTAAATGTGGTAGACAAGAAATTGCGTAATGCCACATGCCCTCCAGCTTGGGGACCACTTGTTGATGCTATAGGGGTGTCAGGAGTTCCCCATTCCAAGCTGTTTGTGCTGGGCTGGGCCTGTACCTGCTCTACAGGGCAGGTGAACTTAAAAGGGGGTTTATGTGGTGACCCCCTACTGGCTGGCACTGGCCTATAGGAGCTTGAGAGATGTGGCGATGATCACTACTGGATGCTTGAGGGCTATTCAAAGCATCAAACTGCATTCTCACACCCAATACCATTGGGATGGTGCCTAGACCACCATCTGCAATGCCAAGGGTCAGCTACAAGGGTACAAAGGCCTCAGCATTGGACTGTGGAAGAGTGCTTCAATTGCACTGTCAATTCCTGACCTCTCTCATGGCCTTGTCGCTAAATGCAGTCCAGTGCTCACAGCACCCTAACCCAATTTGACGGTCTGTGTCTGTCTCTCTCTCTCTTTCTCTCTCTTTCTTCCACATAAGTAAAACCACTATGACATCACTATTGGCTTGAAGAAGATCCTTCTTTAATAGCCAGCCCACAGTCCAGAACTTCCCTGCCTGGGAATCATTTTAAGTCCATTAGTACACCACATGATGTTCAGTGGTCCTCACTCTCACATTGAGGAGAGAATGAGTGATGCTCGGCCGAAGGACAGGAGAACGTTTCTAATTGGGTTGCTAAGGTCGTCCGGAAAAACATATTACTCTTATTAGACTCCTGCTACAGCGCGTTTCAGCGCAGACCGAGTCTTCGCTGGCAGAAATCTGTTTGAAGACAGTCA
>JAMWET010007081.1:150000-160000 GCA_024036415.1 Prochilodus magdalenae | reverse complement strand
GTGTGTGTGTGTGTGTGTGTGTGTGTGTGTACACTCACAGCTGCATGACAAAGAGGGTCCAGCGACTGGATCTGGACAGGTGCGTCCCCTTTCAGAGTGAAGCCCAGGTCTCTATCCTCGACCTTCAGTCTGACCGTGCGCGGTGCTGTCCATCTCTGCTTTGCCGAGAACATGGACAGTGGGCCCTGCACGACAAAAAGCACCACAGCTGTCACCATGATCATCGGGGAAATAATGATTGTTACTGTTGATGCTATTGAATATATATAGTTTTAGGCTATTTTCAATTTATTTGTTTGTTTTTGAGGACTTTGATGAAACCACAGTGTGAGCCCTCGTTCAAGTTTGGTCATTCTCCCACATCAGCTTCTCACCGTTTTGACAGAGTGAAGGCACTGGTTGTTGTTTACGAGCTCTCTACGATTGTCGTAAATGCAGTTTTACAGATGTTGAAACTGATAATACTCGATACCTAGAGACAAGGTTTGTAATGACATAACATTGGCCCATCCTGCCTACTCTACACGTCATTGTTCTACCTGCTCAAACACATCCGCTGCTTCTCAAGAAAAGCTTAAATTTAATTAGCTGATAAGATCTGAAGAGTTACAGCATGGCCCAGGAGCAGGACTGGAAACCATTACATTATGGCAACTTGTTCCAAAATGGGCAGCCTGGCAAAAGGCTACTGCATCTAGCGCATGCACCGGTCAGCTGGTAAAGTGCTTTGTTTTTACAGCCTCTAGAGAACACCAGGCTGCAATAAAAAATTAACTTTTAACTGACCTGGGAGGGAGAAAAACAGAGGTCCTGTTCAAATAAAAACATCGTTTCACATAAAGAAAGTTACAGCCTTGTGTTTTATACCTCAAAACAAATAAATACCAAACAGTGCAGGACAAAAGCTGTGGGTTTTATTTTAAGGCAGTTTATAAAATATTTGCTACCGCTAGCCAGCTTCCTTCATTAACACGTTTCTGCTGACTGTGTTTTATGTTAAAGGAGATTGGATGGATCCATCAAAAAAAGATCAAACCCTTACTGTTGGGGAATACTGAACGTCTGAGGTTATCAAAAAGTCCAAAGACTCATGTAAAATATCAGGTCATTTAAGCTCGAGGATGTTATCACTTTTAAACTTTTCTCTGCGAGAGTTCTCAGGTGCCTGCAAAAGGTACGGAGGTACTGTACTGTGGAAAAATCAAAGCCCACCTTATATATATTTCATTCACAGTCAAAGTGGCCTTTAGTACAAGATGGTCATTTCTTTGACCCTACTGTCGTTAACTGATGGTAAAGATTTTGCTAAGTTTTGGCTTTTTGGTCAAAGGACACAGGTAAGATGGCAGACGTGGTGCGTCCGAGGTTGTGTGCGTACCGCACACTCACATACTAACAGTACGTACTTCTTTAACGACAACATCCAATTCAGTACGTACTGAATACAGTAAGTATTCCATTTCAGACGCAGCCCTTCTGTTGGAATATGAATGGATTGTTTTCCACACATCCGGGTGAGCAGTCTGTTGTTCTGAAAACACTGTCACTGTTTCTTTGTTTGGTTTGCAAAGGTTATCCCTTTTTATCCCTACACATCCTTTCAGACTCGTAGTGTTTATGTGGAAGGATAAGCAGACACACCTGTGAATTTATTCAGATCTGAAGCAAGAGTGGAGCTCAAACATCTCTTACAGATGGAATCTTAAAGTACTGTTTGTCATGGGGACAATTTTGGTGGTCTTGCAAGTCCAGGTCCTCAAACTCCAGGTTGGGAAACTTCTCTTTTCCCTTATCTTCCTTTGCTTTCTTCTTTACTTTTGAAACTAAATGATCTTACCATATATCTAATCTCCTGAGAAATATCTAATAAAAATAAATAAGCTCATAAAGAAATTGATGCTTTGGCAAGAAATTAAGCAGAAAGTACATTTATAAAGGGTGGTCTCTAATTTTTGCACAGTATGGTAGTTAAGGACAGTGACCATGGCAAACACCAGACCCTTCACCTTGCCTGTTCTGTCTCCCAGTGCCATTTCAAGTCAATACAACCTCTGGAATACCATAAAAAAACTTATGTAGAATCACAAATGAACTTAATCTGGGTTTGGACTAGCTGTGGCACAAGAGACAGAAAAAAAACAACAAAAAAAAACACAATAAACAGTAACAAGCCAACCTGTTTGTCTGGCTTATGCTGTGTCTGGGTGTGTCTGTCAGCCATCCACACACTCCCAACACACTGCTCACCCCCCATACCCACCACACACATCAGGAGCCTACTTTTAAACTCAAGGTTAACTTCGTGCACTCCTATTGTGTGAAGAAATTAGGAGGTTCATCAGAGAGTTTCAGAGTGCACTTCTAATGGAGACCTCGTGTTTCACCACTGTTATTCATGTTAGTACAACCACAATGCCTTCAAGCTTTTTCATACGGCCCAAACAAACTCAGTTTCAAAAAGGCTTAATAAGAAACTAGAGGTTTATTTTAAGCCTGTCCACAGTAGGACACGACCTCTGGCGTGCTGTAATATGAGTCTGTATGAACCGTGTGGAAAATGCTTTGTAATGGTCTATTCAACACAGCACACAAGCCTGGGAAATAAATAGAATCTCCAAACTTCCAATTACACATCTTAATAGAGCATTGCATTGCTGTGAACAGACCCCACAAATGGTGTGAAAAGGAGGGAAATGTTAGGAGGAAAAATTAGTATCCCACATACCAGTCGGTGGAATATGTCTTTGACTTTCACCTTAATGCAGGCAGGGACTTCCATTTCAGCCTTCTGCTCAGTTTTAGCTGGGGGGAGAACACAGAGCGTTACCTTACTGTTTGTCCTATAAACAAAACTGACATCATTGCCATCTGCTGAGGTGTACAGCGTGTGCTCCTTCTGTATGAGCGTTAATGAATATTGATGGTTCTACAAGACACGTTTTTGAAGGAGGGCAAACATAACTGAGGACATAGGAGTTGTTACGATAGTCATCCTCATCATCACTTCTGTCACAGAACATTCTTTGTGAGAGACTTGGACTGTAGTCAGGTTGTGTTCAAGGACAAGGTAAACATGAGGTCAGCGTTAGAATTTCTTTTCTTATCATGGCTACGATACGAGCTGATTACCTACATCCTGTGTGTAAAAATAAAGAAGGGAAGGAAGATATGGAGCGTTTAGCTCATATGGAATTATGCAAATGATCTTGAGACACGTGGTAACCGGGTAACATTGATGTTAATATTCCCTATGAATTCCATTCATCTCTAATATGTTGGGGATAAAGTTGTTGCCCACAAGGCTTTACATTTTAATGTTTTTGTAAGTTGCTAACAGCAGGATTCATACGTAACAGTAATGTGTAACAGTTTTGACCCCTATTGACCGTTTCTGGCTTTGTCTTTTACACTCACAGATGATGTCTGGTGCCTCCATGTAGTCCGTAAACTCGTCTTCCTTGTCATACTGCTCGAATTTGACCAGAGACCGCTTATGGCTGGCCTGCAGGATGTTGTTGAGCATGTCTATCTTTCGGAGGTGACGGCAAAGCCCCTGGATGCGCAGCGCTTCCTCCTGGCCAACTATTGCACGCTTCAGGTGAGCCTTACCTGTGGGAGGTAGGGCAAAGGAAAAGTCCATGGTTTTATCATTTTCAAATATTATGCAGCATTTTATTACCTAAAATGTACATCCCATTTAGTCCTTTTTAAAGAAATTTAGATGAAACTGGATGTTCTACTAGCAGAAGAAGAGTTGCTAAGTGTCTTACCTACGCGGTGCCTCTCCTCTTTCTGCCGCAGGATGTCGAGAGGTGAGTGCCCATCTGGCATCGCGTCATACAGCTGAGACAGAGCTTTCTCTTGCTTGTCCTCATCATCACTTGGGTTTACTGCAGACATAAGCAAACCACAATGACACCCAGTCATTTAACCAGTAGACAGCAAAGCTCTTAAGCCAGAAAAAATATTGTTTAAAGCTTCTTCTGGGCAATTTGTCTACACACTTAAATATAAACACATAAAACATATATATATGAAATTTATAATACACTGAATACACTGAACTGCACTTATTAGATGAACTAAGGTAACCAAGGTAAGAAGGTAACTGTAAATACTCGGCTTTCCTGAGGACAGGTTAAAAAAAACTCAATGCGTCAATGTTTATTCATATTTGTTAAAATTCCATACTGCTACATTTTTTTTCAGGTGCCTGTGAATTTTACACATTCCTTTTTATCATCATCATCATTAATCATCTGATCCAGCTAATGCCCCACTGATGCATCAAAAGCCCCAGATAAGCCTAGGGAGAGAGATGATCATGCTGCAAATTCCCTCTCAGCACATTCCCAGTGCTGGAGATCTGTTTCATGTTGAAGTCACGTCACTAAAGGCATCCACAGGGACCTGTGCTTTATCAGCAGCTCTGGGAGGCTGCCATTCCTGGCCATGGGAGGGAACTGATAAAGTTTCTAGCCTCTGTGGGAGAAGTGTATAGCCCTGGGCCAAAAACAGCCCCGAGTGTGTTTGAACAACACAAAAACGGTATTACATAACCCCTATTTTTCTCTCCCCTTTCCATTCCTTTTACTTTCTGGCTTCTGCTTTTCTTCTCCCTCAGGCTTTATTAATCGTTTACTACACCTGTTGGGGTTTATTAGAATCTTTCTGAATGTAAGGTGACTCTGTTAAACTCCAGTTACCCCAGTTCATCATTCCCATGAGGGTGATGAAAGAGCTGAACTTGAAAATGCTGCACTGTTCCGTTAAAAGGTAGCCATGGGCTTTCGGCCAGACAGCAGACGCCAACAGGGGACTCCTAGTTTTGGGATTTGATGTAAGAGCTGTGACTGATTAATCAACTTACACTGGTGGTCCAATAGAGCGGTGGAGATGAAATAATGGGCGAGGGAGCGATAGTGATGGGTCTTCACTTGCGCCATTGTGGACCAGAAAAAGGGCACGTTGTCCTTAATGGGTGTCTGGATCATGGACTGATGGACCTGGTCATACACCTCTGCCACCTTTGACAGGAACGAAAACAGGCATTAATAACAAGGGGGTTTAAAAGTTTAGAACAAGTTTCTGTTGCTAAACAAGAAAAAGGTGTACTAGAGGGCATTCTAATGAACAACAAGGTCCCCAGGAGTGTCAACAATGTCAAAGGTGGAAATGATTTTGACTTTCTGCTGCAAATAACAGATGCTATCAGAAATCGCCAATGTCCAAAATGTCAAAAGCTCCAGGTAAGTGATGTGGCTGTATACAGCGCTGTCACTATCGAATACACTACTAAACAATCTACAAGGAATCTATTATTTCTTTTTATTTTCTAAATTATACATTGTTTTCTTTTTAAAGAAAGCCATCCATAGCCAACAATAAGTATGGGCAGTACAGAATTAGATACCACACATATCCTTTCAAAAATTCTAAGGTGTTTTAGTGGGAGTAAAAAAAAATTTAAATACACACGAGTCTTAAAACAGATTATCAAAACAAATGAATCCGTGTTTGTCTTTAAACTGAGTCATCAGAACAGCCCTCATTTTAGACAGAAGCTTAAGTCCCTGTATGGAGTAGTCTAGTACCTTAGCAGCTTCCTGTGCCATTCTGATCAGACTGAAGAACTCATTGTGGATCCCTGGCAAGGCAAGCTTTTCAAACAAGCACTCTTGAGCCTGCGCCAGCATCATCTTCAGCAGCATACTCAACATGGCGGGGCTCATGTCATAACTAGGTGTGTGAGTGAATGTCTCTTTCAGGTGATGAAGGACACCTATGAGAGGAAAAAACAAACACAAGAAAGATTAGTTTATTTAATATTACATATACGTGAAAGACGAGTAGAGTTTATTAATACTAGGGTGAGTTTGAGTCACTGAGATTTCATGCACATTCAGGTTAATTTAAAATGTAGGACTTCTGTCTGTCATATTGCATACCAGACACAACGTGTGCTTTCTAGAAGACAATAACATTTCACTGCTTGTTTTTGTAGCTTTTCTTAAGGTGGCGTTCAGAATGAAAGAGCTATAAGACAGACCTGTTATGTTAGAGAGGCAGACAGTATGTCTGTCATTGGCTTGTCATGTCACCCCCCTTGATAAGTGCCAATATGACAAACTGGAAGCCAGCCATATTTGGTCCTTCCTTCCACAGAACAAAAATATTGTAAGCGGGTGTGACTGATGAAAAGGACGAAGTGCCTTTGTTTGGATAGCAATAAGACTTGTAATGTTGCCACTTCTGTAGGAAAATAACACCAGCACAAGCATCCTTTTCCCTCTACACTTCCCCCCACACCCATCAGTGTGGCAATAAACCTTACAGGGGTATAAATATTGCCTCACAAGAATTTAGTACATCATGACGTTTCAAATTTCACCACAAATCAGGTTGATTATTTCTTTAAGACGTATTGGTCTGATTATGCTCTGAATAGGATTCAGAGATTGAGTACATTGAACTATGATTGTGACTGGAGAACCTATATATGTGGAGGTGGAGACTGATAGTGCTACTGAATTATATACAATAAATCACGTTTTTAAAGTTTTTGTGACCTGTTTTTGTTATGCTTAAAGCCTCCACCATTTTGATAATAATTTAATGCTTCTTATTTCTAATAGCTTAATTAAACATCACATCGCCCACATATGTCCGTGCAGCCCTACAGCCCAAAACAAGGATTGGCTATGCAACAATATATACTGCTAACGAGAAATTGTAAACAATGACAAATTTATATATATAAATATATATTAGTACACACACACACACACACACACACACACACACACACACACACACACACACACACACACACACACACACACACACACACACACACACACACACACACACACACACAGGTATCTCCTAAAAACAAGCGGCTGTCATTTATTAATTCTTGTCATTTATGGTGTCACCAACACCAGGAAAGCTTTATCATAAAGCTGTAGCCACACTACACATTAGCAGTTTTACGTTGCCTTCCAAAACAGGCAAGACCAACAGCAGACTGGCCGAAACAAATGATCAGTGAGTAAAGAGCTCATTATTATTTCACCCCTTTTTAATTCACATTGCTTAACTGTCAATAATACAAACTAACCAGCTGATCTCTGAAGAGCAGTTATGGACTCCTCGAGGCCGGCACGTGTCTGCCTGTCGCTGCGGCTGCCGATCTGTGTGTAAAGCGCGGCCATGTTGAAGAGGATGCTGGCTTTCTCCAAAGACATGTTCTGTTGGCACACTGGCACGCCAGTGAAAGAGTCGTACCTACATGACACAGAGTGGATTATTAGAAATCTCATAATACGTTTTCAACAGAACATGAAGCAGTTTTTTATTTTTTCCTTCATATAAATATCTACAGGCATCACATTTCTGTGTAAAGGAACTCATCAGAACTCATGCAGTACTCAAGTTCTTGAGCAGGGTATATTTACTGTTGATACAGGTGCCTGCATGATGAACGGACTAGTAGCACTATAACAAGGGCTCAGTCACTCCGAACCCTGTATAAGCAGTTAGGAGAACTCTAGTGCATCGTTAAAGTTACGTAACGATTAGACGTTAAAGTTTACATAATGACAAGTTTTGAGCACCTTTAAGCTGGAAAATATTACTTAACAGGGATGTAAACCTCTGACCTGAAATTCCTTACATTCCTTACAAAGCGATTTAACTTCTCAAATTTTACTGTGACTTAATGAATTGTGATTGCTTGGGTATGATACATATTTTGAAAAAGAGCCTGGGAATGAGTGCTCGCTTGACAATTTAAAAACGATGCAGCTGAGTAGCCAGCTTCAGATCTTATTAGCATTACAATGTCTTATTACATACCATGTGAAGAAAATACCCATCTGGCGGTTCGGGGAGAAGAATCGGCTCTCCAGAAGAAACAACTGGTTGAAGTAGTTTGCGAGTAACTCAACCCCTGCATCATTTCGGCTTGGAGTGCGGCACGCCTGCTCAAACACATAAGAAGTAGAAGAGGTCTTGAATTCACATTGATGTACTGTTATGCACTCCTGAGGCTGCTCTACATGGATAACAGATGTGGATGTGACTAAGAGGCTCTTGATTGAGATTACAAGGCCCACATGTTTCTACAGTTGGAGAACAATGGTACGTGGATGCCATAACCGTAAGGGTCACTTCCAGGGTTAAATTCTGTGTTTTACCTTTCTGAGGTCCATCAGATCATCAATCTCGTCCTGATAGTTAGCACCGTCCTCACTGTAATGTTCAAGAATAAAATCCTGCCAACGAAACAAAACAGCATTCACTTTAAACCACCATAAATTCCCATTCATACACTCCATCCCCACCCACTTCTTTAAACACAGTCGGCTCATTTAAGCTTCTAAAAACACCTGCCGCTTCCAGCTCAACAATGGCATCGGCCATGTCAGAGAGTCTGTAAGTGCACAAGTGTAAGTGCGTCATTACTGACTGTAGAAATGACAGGTTAGAAAGTAGGCCAAACTCGTCCGACCGTCTTTCTACCCCCGCTCAAGGCCATGGCAAACACGAAAACAGCCAGCATCCACCTTAAACGCTTCAAATATTACTGTATGCTTTCACCACAGCAAATAAAAATTTTATTAGTTCTACATTCCAGGAGCTGACCTACTTTGCGGCACAATACGCGCACGTGAGAGACGACCTTGCAAAGTGTTTTAAAAGAAAAACAGAAAAGAAAGAAAACGGCACAGCTCTTCAGTATGTCTTGTGAAAAGAGCAAACCTTGAATGGAACACAGAAGTCCACATCCTTGGTCTCCTTTAGGCCCAGAGGGATGAGCGGGATGGTGGCTGAACCTCTGTTAAAAGAAAACAAAACAACAGCTGAAAAACAGAACTGACAAGCTGCTAACTTCTCAAACGTTGGCCTTGATCAGTGCTTGGACTGCCTTCTTGTGGAGAGTGAAAAGAGTAGGATTATAATTCTTATCTTAAATGAAATATCTGTCACATATTATAGCAAAAAAATGAAAAAATGAAAACGAAAACGTAGCCAATAAAAATTTTCTGGAACTTTTATGTTGGCCGAGCCCTACCATCCAGCCCTGAAAGGAGGGATATTAAGTGACTTTCTATGACTTTCGTTTCACCTCTGAGTGCTGGAAACACAAAGTAAACACAGTTCCAGTGCCTCAAATAGTGCAGGTGCTGGCTTCACAAAGGGTGGCTTTACACACTGTTAATCATTTATCGCATTATTAGCCTCACTGATACTCATATTACATCACCTTGTACAATTGCCTTTATTGGTTGTGTGAACAGACAAATTTAGCTCATATCGCTTTAAGCAATAACATGTTTTGTCAGAAGTTTTGGCCCCTTTTACATTTAACACAGGTCTTCTGATTCACAAGGTCACTCAGACCCCAACAGACCGAAACAAGGGAATGCTATTACACAAGCCCAGGTCCAGACCATCAGGTGGCCAGCCTGAACAGCCCCACTCACTGGCTTTACAGCTATGCAGTGACAGGCTTTTGTCATTAGCACTAAGGCACCTTTCTACAGGATGCTTTATTTGGAAATATTGTGCATGCCTAGGGTAAGGTATAAATAATGGACTTCTATATAGATTTTTTTTTTACCCATGCTGTTGCTTCAGCAAACAGTACGATCTGAAACATTTACCTGTTGCTGAAATAAAACAAATAACTGAAACTGAGAGCATGAGAAAGAAAATATAATCGGTGTAACCTAAACAAATCACAGAGAACATAATATTTTATTGTTTGCTTAGATTTGGTTAACAGACACATTTGAGTGTTTGGGGATAGACACTGCCCAACCATGTGCGCACACACACACACAGCAGGCAGGGCAAGCAGCAAAGTGCAGTTCCCATGAACACTAGGCAGGAGAGAGTTAGGAAAAAAAAGAGCGAGAGAGAGCGCGCAAGTGAGAGAGAGAGCGAGCGAGCGAGCGAGCGAGAGAGAGAGAGAGAGAGAGAGAGAGAGAGAGAG
>JAMWET010007081.1:130000-145000 GCA_024036415.1 Prochilodus magdalenae | reverse complement strand
AAAGCATCTAAAAGTAGGTTATCACAATATAATTAAAATATAAAAATATGTAGAAGTATTATATGCAAAGCTTTTAAAAGCTTTCATATCATAATAATAATAATAATAATAAAATAATTAAAATAATAATAGTTATTTTGAGATGATCCCCAACACTGAAATGGATAACTTATGGGCTGACACACAATCAGCTACTTGCCTGGTAGTTAATGCAATAGCTATCCTCTCGTTGTTTGTGTTAAGAGGTATTAGTCTGTAGGAAGCGTAAAGTCAGGCATACACTGTGCAACTCTACCCGATTTTAAGATTGAATTGGTCAGAGATGACAGAATGTCATAGTGAGAGGAAAAGTGATGTCTGAATAACTGCCTAAATGAGCTCTGATTGAGCAGATGGATGATCAGATGAACTTCTGACATGGCTTACATGCAGGTTTTCTTACAGTCGCACCTAAAACCACATGCAAACAGTCACAACTACTGCTCCTACACTGCTGCGCGCACACAAACGAAGGCATAAGAGTCAATATTTGCAGAACCTGCGGCTGTACGTGCAGACTGAACTACAGTGACGTTTTTATTGTCGCTGTAGTTCACCTAGTTTTCAGTTTAAGTGCAGTGAAGTAAAGTTAGCAAAGCAGTCGTGGCACAGTTGGTTTGTCAGTGGTTTAACACAAACGCCCCTCTGCTTTTTATGTAGTGCGTTGAGTAAGTTCCGACTTCTACACCAAGATATTAGTTCAGTATGGAAACGTGTGCACATGGCTGAATCCCAAGTGGCTGTGTATTCGACATACAATGCACTGTTGGTTGCCATGTAAGCATTCACTAATCCAACGTGGTGCACCATGGAGTCAGTTGAGATTCAGCCAGTGTTGTTCCTCAGTACTCGGATGTGCAACGTGTTGTTTCGAATGGAAGTGGTTATATGTCTGTAGACAGAGCCGAGCTGTCTGTATGGGCTGTGTGTCATATGCAGCGTGATTTTGAAAATCACAGTGTATGCCGGGCTTAACACTAACCAAACGACGTGTTGTTACATCAGTGAAATTACAATTCAAGTAAAAGTAAACCAGACTGGCAACATCCAGCTTTAGTAGAGGAATAAAAGTAGCAGGTGCAAAACTATCAAGTACTGAGTAACTCCTAGACTCGCAGCTGAACTCCTTATTCCTTATATTCTTATCTTGTTGATGGGCTCTTCGTCCAAAACGAAAGTGCGGCAGGCATCCACATTCTCCCCATGCCCTCGTGAGCAAAGATATGGGCACATGAAAAATGTGGACATGCCTTTGACATCTGACTACAGACCACACACAAAGAAAAAGAGAGAGAGAGAGAGAGCACGCAATTGTGGCTGACTATTGTTACCGCTAGATCAAATGTCACGGTTTGAGGAGGCATCACAAAAGCTTTTACATGTGGACTTGCTGATCAGGATATCCATGTAAATGCCGCAAGTGGACCGCTCTAGTCTACAAAGAGCCAAAGGAAGCCGATCATCTGTTAGGCATGTATATTTCTGTATATGCATGAAAGCAGGATGTGTACTGAGATTCTTGTGCTGCAAATACAAATACACTGACATGGCCCTTCACATGAAACAGGCTGACACGTCTATCCACATACACAACCAACATCCTCATTCAAGACCTCAGGAAGCACACCTACGCACTCCTTCTCGAACAACACACATACCGGATTGCCACCAATACTGATTCTATTAAGAGGGTCGGATACAGTGAGATTTGGTCAGCCCACATTGGATACTGGTTTAGAGGTGGCCTTAAGGTTTTCTAACAGTGCAATTTCGAGCTTCACTGTCGCAGATAAATTTCCGATGCCGGAATAAAATCACGAGAGCTTTGCTGGAGTTGTAAGACGCTCCCAACCAGCTGTTTGGTGTAAAGTGGTCAGAACAGCCATTTTCTCATCTCAATGTTCCGTTCAAACTTGTTAATATACAGAGACCCTTGTAGAGCTTGGACGTAGTTCACTCCAATCCAGAAAGCGGAGAGGGCTCAGATGTGAAATAACAGAGCACACAGATTAGATGCTAAGCACAAACACCCAAGGATGGTATTCCAGCTAGTTCGTTTAATAACTACTTGACCACATAAACGTACTTGGTATTGGTCAGTACTGGGATCTGTATGAAGAGAGAAAATATGAAGTGAATTAAAATATAGACTCTAATTCAGTGTGTCCTGTAATACATCAGCAAACAGTCCACCAGTATAGTCTGTGTGGCATACTGGCAGTCACATGGTTCCTAATGCTTTACTTCTGTGGTACCCTAAAGTACAGTTAATTTAAGTACACTTAGTATATTTTCTTTCACTTGATTAATGTACTGAAAGTGCACTATTTGTGACATACTAACTACTGAATTTACTTACTATACTAAAAATCTTTATATATTAATAGTGCCATTCAAAATATACTTAAATAGAACTAATTGTACTATATTAAGACACCACTTAAATATTCCTAAGTACATAAAGTACTTAGTACTATAGTACTATAAAGTACTATAAAGTACATTTTTAGTACATTAAAATATACTCTATTTTTACCTAGGAATGCAAATTGGTATACTTCTATCAAGTACACTGAGGTTCTACCGAGGTAAAATGCAACTGTGCAAAAAAAAAAACAACCCTGTGATTAGTTAACAGCTCATTTGCATACTACAGATTTCACAACAGCCATTCTCTTGCTATCAATGAAACAATAGATTGCTCAGCACTTCACTACAATGAAGGGGAATTCAAAAGACTTTGTACAATGTCTATTTACCGGCTACAATAAGGGCCCTATGTGTCCTCCATTGTGAACGTTATGTCTCGCCCCCGGGCTTGTGTGCACTCCTGCATATGTACACGTAGGTCGTTCGAGGCTTAAAGCTGCCTTACAATCTGTAACAAGTTTGACCTGCAGACCTGTCGTGTCAAAGGGTAAGCGCTAAACTGAAGCACTGCCCCAGGAGTCACTTCACCCAAAAACCACTCGCGACTCCTTTTCTTTGATGTGCATGTGTGTGTGCGTACTGAAATGACTACTGTGCCCTTCACGCACTGTTAAAACAGCATGTCCTCGACACGGGTGCCTCAGAGGAGAAGCCCTCAGCCAGCATGTAGCCCATCCCCACAGCAACAGTAACCTCGTGAGAGCTTCACGCGTTTCTCATTTCTGCCACCAAAGAGAAGCATGAAACTTTGGCTTTTGTTTGATTTCAGTTTTTCTATTTACTGGCTCTCAATTTGCTACATAAAAAAAAAAAAAATCTAAAGTGCTACTGCAGCTGAATTAGGTTAACCAGAGTTCAGTACGGTCATGTGTAAGGCAGATTAGACAACCAGACTCATAAGTAATTAAAGTACTGTATGTTAAGTAGTTAATTAAGTAATTAAAGTACTGCATGTATGTGATGCAGTACGGATTGTCAGACTGAAAGGTAAGTGTTCCACAACATGCATGATGCCCAATTACAGAAACAATTTCAGGCTATTAGGCTTACAACAGATCAAAATTTTGAAGATATGGGTATTGTACACATGATAGTGATGCCTGTCTGGTTCTGCTCAAGATCCATAGAGGCTTCATCAGACTTTCCAAAGTACTTTTCAAACAGGGTCGGGATAGACCTGAAGCCTCTGGCTATTACAATATCCACAGTGCAGCACCTGTCTGTCTGTGTGTTCTGATTTGAATAAGAGGAAATATGGTGGCAAGGATAATGTGTGTGTGTGTGTGTGTGTGTGTGTGTGTGTGTGTGTGTGTGTGTGTGCGTGTGTGTGTGTGTGTGAGAGAGAGTCTATGTGGGGGAAATAAATTCATGCATGTTAAAAGGCTACATGGCCAGTATTTCCATGAGGCTTTATCAGACTAGTTCTACAATCTATTTGAGACTAAACACAAACATTCTCAACTGTACAAGAGCCACATGTAAATAACACATTATCCGTCTCGTAATACGTAGGTGGGGGCAAAGCAGTACCACAGTACATCATGACGCACAATATTTAATCACAATGAGTCCATTTACATGCACTTAAAACCCAATCAGATTTCTGTAGTTTTCTGCTTATTCAAATGGTCACATGAACAACATACTCTTAATACTCTTAACATTTCTTTAATATCTCAATTCAGTATATGTGTTTTTCAGAGCGTGTACACTATTACTCTGATTTCTTTCGATTTGCTAAGTCTGTGCATGTGCAGAAAAGAGTGTGGTACCAGAAATTACCAATTACCGAGAATTACCAATTACCGTACTTGCACTGTCTGTATGGCTGACAACAGCCATCTTCCTAATTTGCTCAGCAAATGGTTTACCACTACCTCCATTTATACTTTACACTTTACACAGACAATAAGAACTCTATTTTTATACTTTCCTACTTTATATTTTATCTCTGTCTCTATCTGTACAACTCTATCTTGTGCTTCTTGTGTAGTTTGTATATCTGCTACTGGATGCCTTGAATTTCCCTCTGGGATCAATAAAGTATCTATCTATCTATCTATCTATCTATCTATCTATCTATCTATCTATCTATCTATCTATTAACTTAGCAACTGGTGGATGACAACACTTTTGAAGTGAGAGTAAAACCACTTACTTAACGACAGACAAAAGAATTAAACATTCTCCATCTTACAGATGAGGTACATTTGTATTTTCATGTTTAAAAAAATCTCATTACTGTAAAATTTAGTTGTTTTTTTTTATTTTTTATTTATTGGCTGGTAGCAAAGCAGAAATCAAATTTATCTTACTTATGCAGACCAGGAATTGTACCATTATCTAATGAACGATGTGCATGTAAATATACTCTATTTCATGTGAAGAAGCCGTTATAATGTTAATAATAACCAACATCTTTTTAACAAAAAGTTTTATTTGATGTTTCACGCACTGCACTAAATCCATGTAACCAAGACTAATCATGCTGTCTCGTTACTGAAATACGTGGCGGGTCATTATTATGTAAGCACTGACGATGCCCACAATGTGCTCAATAGAATATTGGGATTTAATGTAATCACAACAACGATAAAAAACATATTTCCTCCCACCTCTAGTAAAAGGCAAACAGCAGTTCAAGTCTGAGCTGAAATGTGTCACGTGTGCCATGCTTGGCAATTCTGACTCACACACGCACACTACAGGGGAATGCAGTTAATTAGAGAATCCCCTCTCTTGCTCTCTCCTGCTGCTATCTTGAGTTTCTGTGTGGCAGCCCACAGCAAATAAAGGCCAAATCATACTTCATATAGCAAGAATTCAACAGACCGTATGTTTGTTCAATCAAACTTCATTCAAAAGGAGGTGAAGCGAGGTGAGGAGAGGACAGGACTGATCACAGTTCCAGTCCAAAGTCAGGTTGAAAGCCACACTGACGTCAGAGTAGTGATCAAACTCCCAAGCTACTTTTCAGTATAAAGACCATCCCAGCGGGTGTGTCTGTCATCACTGTGGAGACAGTGACCATATGAAACTCTGCTATAGCAACTGATAGGTCCGAAGACCGAAGAAGTGTCTGTCTCTCTCTCTCTGTCTCTCTCTCTCGCTGTCTCTCTCTCTCGCTGTCTCTCTCTCTCGCTGTCTCTCTCTCTCGCTGTCTCTCTCTCCCTCTTTCTCTCTCTAGGAGACCAAGTTTATGGCAGCCCCTGCCGCAGTAATCTGGGTCCGTAGGCGTTCCAGACCACTAATGAAACTCCATGCCTTCAGGAACTGCGATCACTGACCTGAAAACAGTCTGGCAGTTTCAGAAATTAAAGTTTCACTGAGGATTATGCCAAGAAAGACTAATCCTAGATCAGCATGAAGAATTAAGTCCCACAGCAGCTGGGTTCAAACTGGAAAGTTAATACATCAATAGCGCAGCAAGCACCAGAGGGGGAAAAACCTGAAGATCTTGGTGCCTGGTTCAGTGACAGCTCCATGTTTTATTCCTAGACCGGTTCTGATACTAATCAGGAAAAACAACTCGTGTTGAGGCGTGACCCTCTCAAACCACGTAGTGTCAGTGTCACCGGTTTCCGATTAGCCAGGACAAGAAGAGGATGAGACTATACCAGAGCTCAAAAGGGGGAATCCCATCCTCCAGTACCCTTAAATCAGTTCTTCACAACAAAGCAACCACACACTGTACATATGACCTGGACAGAAGTGCCATATTTATATTTTCAGTGGCTGAAATTTTATGTGTATCAATAATAATTAATGAATTAATACTACTCATGTTGTATTGCTGATACTGGTTTTTAACAAAAAGCTAAAAAACAGCCAATAATGTTGACTGAAAATAGGATAAGGATTACATCTGTGTATCAAATCAAAACATTCAGATAGAAATTAATTTGTGATGAAAATGAAAAGGGAGAAGCTAGAGAGTAAAACTGACTAGCATCTTGCTAAGTAATAAGGGGGAACAAGAGGGCCGTCCTTTGCTTATGACCCCTGGCCACAGATGGTTGTGGCATCGTGGATCAACCACACAACCACAGGGGAGATGCTTAGCAGGCTGTGTCACTTTAAAGTGCTTTATTCTGGAATCAAATCAGCCAAGCTGCTAACTTCAGCTCGGACAAACACTCCATGACATGCACGGTCAGAGTGAGGTGTTAGCAAGGCTCAGATTAGCCGTGCAGAAGTTTGTTTGGGCAGAGAGTCCACAGGGCAAACAATAGTGATATAACACTTTTCTCTGCTTGCGGTGTGCCCAGGTGAACGGTGAGTCACACAGGCTTGAGCCCCAACATAACAGAGACATACACACACGTGCAAGCCACAGCATTCTCTTCCTACAACATCACCGGCCGACACAAAGACACACTGTCGCATATCTGTCTTCAAGACTGAATCAGCGACAAAGAACTGCACGTATGTCAACCTCGCAGATTGAGACATGAGATTACTTTTATCTCCTACAGGTCCGTCCCTCTGTCACACATGCATGCATGCACATACTGTACGGACATACGCACTAGGCTAGATGTGAGACAGTGAAGATTTAAAGCCAGGCAACACAGGATAGCACAGACAGGTGATTGACAAGACCGAAACTGCTCAAAATAAACAGAAAATTCAGATTCCTTCGGTAGAGGGAGAGTTTTAGCTATTAGAACTTTATGGCTAACCCATAACAACACTGGAGATCCGTTTCTTTATGACCACGTAAGATTTATGATCAGCACTCATCAAAGGCAAGTGCTGTTTTATGTGAGAGAAGGAAGTGTCTGTAGGTATCTATTGTCCCCAACTTATTCCTAAAAAAAATGGCTTTTATGGATTTATTGGAGGCGTGTCTATATTATAGGTGTGGTTAGGTGTGTGCCAGTTTGCAACACTGAGCATAAGTGAGTGTTTACATACTTAAGAAGGTTCTCAGCCCCTGCTCTCATCCTCATCTGCTTGATGATCTGCTGGTTGAGGCCCGCTCTCTGATGCTGGAGTTTACTGCGCCCCGTCTGTGCCAGTGGGTTGCAGCCCTGAGAGAGAGAGAGAGAGAGAGACAGAGAGAGACACAGAGAGACAGACAGACAGAGAGAGACAGACAGAGAGAGAGAGAGACACAGAGAGAGAGAGAGAGAGAGAGAGAGACAGACAGACAGAGAGAGAGAGAGAGAGAGAGAGACACAGACAGAGAGAGAGAGAGAGAGAGAGACAGACAGAGAGAGAGAGAGAGAGACAGACAGACAGAGAGAGAGAGAGACAGACAGAGAGAAAGAGAGAGAGAGAGAGAGATAGAGAGAGACAGAGAGAGACAGAGAGGAGAGAGAGACAGAGAGGAGAGAGAGACAGAGACAGAGAGAGAGATTTAATTACAAAGAGATTTTATTTACATAAAATTTCCTTTTATGTTCAATGTATTGAGACAGACACACGCACACACAGTTTTAGTTGGCCAGTGGATATCAATAAAAAATAATGGATCAGATATCAAGAGAATAAAAATAATTTATTCGATCTTGCAGCATATCTATGTTTTATGTCTGGCTCGTATCTGGATCTTTTGGTTTAGTGAATACTCATGATGGACCGACCAATAGAATCACTCCAAACCTGCTTAGTAATAAACCTTGTTCTATCAGCTCCACTGCAGGGTAAGAAAGCTGGTTCCTCCTCCTGTAAGGCTCCATTTAACAGGTTTTTATGACTGTATAATTCCATGAGTGCTATTTTATAGTTTGGTGTCTTCACTTTTACTCTACAGTAAAGCATCAGCATACATGTCAATGCCATTTTACTCAAGCTAATTTTTCTCCATGTTATATATAAACAGACGAGCTTGCCATTTTCGCAGACAGTCAAAGGGAACTTGGTTTACGGATAAACCCAGCCTTGTGCATCATCCATGTTTGTTTCCTTGTTTATCCTCTCACCGGCTAGTCAGCACTCGACAAACAAATTTGTGCTTACATAATTGTATGCGGATACAGATTTACATTTGTGTTGAATGTGGTCAAGACCCAACCTTGATCATCTCTGAATGTGGCTTTAGCCATCCGATTGTACTTCTATCACAGAGCCTCCTAGGCGTGCCGACAACAGTAACCCTAGATGTGTTTTTAAGAGCAATCCAACCATGACCAGATCACCATGTTGCTGTAATGTGTGATGTGATGGCGAGTGTCTGAATAGTTTGAGCACAATAGCCTACTTTTAAGTGCACGAAGTGGGTTAATGGAAAATAACGTATCGTATAGCTGCACCATGTAAGTTTTGGAGATTTGGAGACACCTCTGGTGGAAATGTGTAATAGCACTCAACATTTTTGACCACTTCCCCAAGGGGATGAATTTGATAAAGAGAGTGCATTCAAACGAATGAAAGAGTATTCAAACAGAACTGACTGATGTGGCTTCTAGGGATGCAAGTACACCATATATCCATATATACTATGGCAATCACACCTTCTTCAGTACAATTGAGTTGGTTTATGTACGACATGGCCCAAAAAACTCCCCAAAAAATCAGACCCAGACTTTTGACATTTATTATTTTAGGCTTCTGACAGTGACTTGCAGAAGTACACTGACTTTAGCGTATTGCTAATGCTACCCTTTCAAATTCATCATGTTTATAGCGTTTAATGTGTATATCCTGCCATTCATTCAAAGCAGGAAAATAAAATGGAAATTCCAAAATTTTCCAAATTAAAACCAACTGAGAGCTTGTGGTTCTAAGCTGAGGTATATCTAAAGAGGAAAAATACTCAAGGGTCTAATATCAGCACCAGAAACAACAAAGTGGTTTTGTGTGACTAGTTTTTTTTATCTTTTGACAATTGAACAGACACGAGCCCACACTTGTGACTATCACCTGTTTAGCAGAGAAAGGGCAGCTCAGCGATTTCAGCCGCACACCTGTCACACAACCTCAGTTTCACACACCGTAGACATTCGGTCCTAAGATTTATTTTATTTCACTTCATTTTAAATATGTTCATCCAGAATTGAGCACCACGGCTGTTTACCGACAGTTCACTTATGTGTCATTAATTTCCATCATCAAGACTCCTCACTCAAGCATGCTGTCTGTACCTGTTCGACACACACGTATATATCTAGAACACCGTCTGACTCAGAGCGTACGCTATGTCACTAAGGTGTGTCTCAAACAACACTGTATATTAGTGACAGAGTGAGAGCAGCATGACAGAGAGAGACGTTCCCAGTTTTAATGACATCACGTACATCTACTTACACACCTAACACACCTAACCAAACCTTGATGAACGGCTGCTGCTGGAGAAAGGGTGGTATTTTTCTAGAAACAAGCTCCTTATCCTTATCTAAGCAAACATTCCACATGACTCTACAATCTGAAAGACAAATCTCTATGGGGTAACGGCAATGGTGTTGATCACACTGCTACAAGGGCTGTGTCTTAGTGATGCAGCATTTCACTCCAATGTTATGCAAGTAGGAAACATAAACAAGCCTAGTAGACATTTAAGAACATGTACAGCCAGTCGACAGGGGGGCTATGGAGCTAAAACCAAATGTGTGTTTGGGGTTGCCATTGTGGTGTTGGGTAAAAAACTAATTTGAAAATTAAAACATGCATTAAAATGTACATTGTTTTAGGACAGTGAAGCATTTTCAAATTGCAAGACCTGCAGTTTTTTATTCCTAATTACAGCCGACACTATCAAACATCAATCAAATTTGCAAGAGCTGCAAACTATGTTGCTGCAACATGTCTGACAGGGCGCTTTGAGTTTGACCAATCAGAAACAACCCCTCTACTGTGTACACAACCATAATCAACTGACAGCCTGGTGTGTTAACTGCCTACAGTTGAGGCCTCAAGCCAGAAGAAAGTGGATACACTGGTTTTCTTGGGCTAACATTATTTGATCTAACATTATCAGACAAACCGTAATTAGTTCAGCCCTAGTGAAGTGATTACATTATTGAAAGATTGGATTATGGCACAAGAGGGGCAAGGTAATGACCTCAGGAGAGGTTTCGGAGCTCCATCTGCTTTATTTGCCCTCCCTACTTCTAATGAAACCAAAACACTACAATGGGATGAGACAGCCACTCTGAACATTCGAACTGAGACTGTGTCACAAGCCAGGCTTCTGTCTTTTCTCAGTGATTGTGGTGCATTTTGTCGCACGCAAACACACAAAATAGCCAGGAATGCCACAGCCGTGTAGAGGCATGTAATTTTTCAAAACAGGGCTGCAACTCAGGAGAATATCTCACTGAAAAGTGACTAAAATGTTTATTTTTTTAAAATAAAATTGTTTTTTTTTTAAAAAAACGGTTGGAATAAATCATTCTGTAAACATCACAACTATTTCTATCCAGTAATTATTTCACTTCAAAGGACTCAGTTGTCTGCAAGGCTGAATAGCATACGATAGGTGGTTAGCTTAACGTGTATAGACATTACTTGCTCAATTTACTTGCGGGCGCTGCACCGAAGTTACAGTACCTTTAAGAAAGAATAATTAGTGAAATGCTGATTTAATGGTACCCTATTCCAGTACATCGTATAATCCAGCTAATGAAGGGCTTTAGAGCCAGGTAAAATACACAGGCTCCTCAACACAGCCAATCTCTAGGAGCAGGAATAGGCCTTAATCTGAAAGCTGCTTTAGCCAGTCATATGTGGACAACTAAAGCGAAAGGAGATGTCACAAGAATCCCAATATTTCAGGACACTAACCCATGCCAAGAAACACCAAAACCAAGCATGCGTTAACTCCACTGCTGAGCCTCTCCAACAGCAGTCAGTGGGACACTCCACGGGAAGCAATTATCAGCTCAGTGAAACTGTGTCGAGAGGCCAATAACAAGGTCCAAACAAAGCTGTGCCTTTTTCTTTCTCTCCTATCCCAGTCTCTGGAAAACCGAGGCCTCCCCTCCCCAAGCTCGTCTTGTATGGCGGATATGCACTGTTTCCTTGCTTCCTTTTCTAAAGAGCTCTTTATATCTCCCTATAACAAAACCCACTCACTTCCTAGGAATCCTAGTGACAACAGTAACAAACTGCCTCTCTATGGATCTTAGCTTAGGTTTATGTTAGTCAGCTACTTTAGCCATAGGTCGTGCTGAGCGATAGATGTATTAAGTCATTATGAATAAGGCTGATGTCAGTTTTGATACAAGATAGCCCTATTAACAGTGAATAAAGGTTAGCACGCTGTAACTCTAGTTCTCATGGTCATCATCATTTCAGTTTACTGCTCTGCCTGGAACACTGTAAAATGTCTTGGGTTTTTTTTTTTTTTTTATAATTCTACAACTCTTCCCAGCCTCAGCACAAGCTCGAGCATCTGTGCTGCATTAATGCGTGTGGTTTGGCCGAGCTCTGCTTCTGGCTGGATGCGACGTCAATGGAAGTAGGGCGAAGGGAACATGCCGAATCGGCGATTCTGTCCTTCTGGCCACAGGCACAGCTTTACAGGCAAAGGTCCAAAACCACCATCATCATCATAACCAATCTGCACTATTTACTACAAGCAAACCCTTCACCGACTCCTCCCTCATCCACGACTCATCCGTCTACTGCTATCCCCCTCACTAAGCATTTTCTCCTGGCCAAGTCCTTCAACACATGCCGTTTCATCTCTCACGGCCCCAAAACATTTTCCCACTCTACAGTATCTACTGGTTCAAAACCATCACCTCAATCCACACCATCTACTGTCCCAAAACCACTTCCACCATTCCTCATCTGCTAGCCCAAAACCATCAACCCACTCCCCACCATTCTGTACCGACCCTAAATTATCCTCCCACTACACAGTATCCAATCGCCCAAAACCATCTGCTAACCTCACTATTCTTCCACCGGCCCAAAACAATCAGCTCACGCTGTATTATCTGCTGGCCCTAAACATTTTTTGCCACACTGCATTATGTACCAGTCAGAATCAATCACTCAAAGTGGCATCATTCACTACACCGAAACCATCCCCACCCCCAACAATTCATTATCACAACAAAGAAGCCCCTCAGATGATCTATTTAGCCAAAACTTTCCAGCCATTCTGGATTTTCCTGATTTACTGGCCCATAATTTCTTCTATGTATGTGTAAAACCGAATCACCAGTCTTACCATGATCTACAGCCTGGGAACAAGAAGTAGTCCCATTATTATGACCACCATGACTCAATAAGCTTCTGGTAGGTTGTCACAACTATCTGGAGCCACGCTGACTGCAATGCATCCCCCAGCTGAGGTGGGGGGTGCATGGGAGAGGACCCATAAAGTGAACATGACAATCAAGGTGGTCCCAAAGATGCTTTATTGGGTTTGTAAATCTGGGGAATTAGGAACTAGTACTTGGAAGTCTTGGTCATGCTCTTCCAACCAATGTCAGACCAATGTCATTTCTGACAATGTCAATGTCAGACCAATGTCATTTCTAGTCACGTGACAATGTGGCATTGTCTTGGTAAAAGATCCCATCCACCCCAGGGAAGACAATAAGCGTGCATGGGTGTGCATGATCTGCAAGGACGGATTCATACCCAAATCGGTTAAGAATGCCTTCCACATGGATGGGCGGGCCCAGGGAATGTCATGAAAACAGCTACACGATGCAGTCGAAAGTGGTCATAACGTGACAACTGTGTAGAAGTCAGAGGCTCTTAACTGTCCCTCAGGATGGATGCTTGCTTCTATGAATCTAAAATCCAATATATATGTGTAAAAAATCTTTACAGTTTCTGTACAGGCTCTACATGCACCTACAGTCCTTCAAAGAACTACCTACTGAAAAATTTTCTTTGGGGAACCAACAGTTGTTCTTTTATGGCACTGCTCCAAAGCCAACTTTCAGACATCTATATTTTTATCAGAGCAGACAAATAAAATGAGGACATGGAGGCAGACAAGTAAATAAAAGGAAAGAGAGAAGAGAAAAAGCCAGAAGGCCTCCATCAGACTGGGATGCCTAACTATATTAAAGATCATTCATCCCTTACATGTCCACAAGCCTGAGAAACTACAGTAATACACTCCAACAAAGAGATCAGACTTTAATTATTTGGACGCATTTTCTTTCGTTTAAAAACAACAACAATAATAATATAAAGGTCATCAATAAACTTAGTCACAATAGTTCAAGCTCTGTTTCCGTACTCAGGTTTGAGCTGACCCCACATGAACAAAGCTTGCCCTGCAGGGGTGTTAGAAGTGTGTGAGCAATCGGTGGGCGAGATGTCCCAATGAGCCGATTCTGTCCAGGAGGTGGCGGACAATGCAGCGGAGCGGTTACAGTTCCTAAGCAGAGCTGAGGCTCCCCAGAGACAAAGGCTCTTTTCAGAGCTGGGACACACATGCGATTAGCCCTAAAACAACACACGGATGCCTGCGCAGATATGTGGCCGCACAGGTTCCGCCGGCTAAACCAACATACAGTCAACACGCTTTACGTGATCACTCTCTTCAGTCAACGCAAGCCTCACATATGCGCACACGGATGCCAGAAGGCCTTTGAAACCGCACTTATTTTAATTGGTTTAATGATTCTTCCAGGGTGTCTGCTATGAAGCCCAAGCCCAGGGAGAGGAAAAATAACATAACTGCTGCTTCGTCACTTCATCTCTGGGTTATTTTCTGACACAAACAAACAGGCAATTACATACATATAACCTCAACTACATTGTAGATGATGGTACGTACATGCTTGCTTGCTCGCTCTTTCTCCCACTCTCTCCGTCTCTCTTTCATGAGAAGACAGGGGTCAAGGAAAGACTTTAAAGGAATGTGTAGGGGGCATAAATCCCTCCGAGGAATTCATAAGCCATAACTCAGTGTGTCCACCCTTCTCGTACTCACACACAAAGACGCTGCCTCTCTCTAGGCTCTGCCAACACTGCCACTGGACACGTCTTATTTTTAAGCCTCTCGAAAACATTTCATAAATCAATTTTATCACCTAAGAAGTTATGAGTCTCTGCTATTCCAATAGAAATACAAGCAAAGCATTAGACTGGCTGTTCCTACACACAAATCTAGACCCATTATCGGATTCCTCAGGCCGGCCAAAACGCCTCATTCGGTTACACCTGGCTAGGCCTCCTGTATCTGTCGAAGACGGCAAGGTCTTCACTATGCCATGCATACAGTAGATTCAGTTTATTGTATTTTAATGCTGATATGTGGGGGAACGAATCTGAGACAGAGCTAAATCCTTAAACTGAAAACTTGGCACTCAGTGAAGCCTATCCTGGCTGGCACAAGAGTGCCCCTTTATTTCTCTCTCTCTCTCTAGTAACCCACACCTGCCTCCCAGATGTCTTCAACTAAACATGTTCACCTCAGGAGGAACCAAAGAGTACACCTCTTTATTAAAGCTCATCTTGACTGCTTTCATGCAGAGTAGCTTAAATCTGTCCTCAAGGAAAGGCATTTCTACATCAGTACTGAAGTAAAAGCCAGCCAATAAAAGACACATTGAGCAGGAGATGTACGCCTTGGACAATTCACACCACAATACAGATTCAATCCACACTCAA
>JAMWET010007081.1:105000-125000 GCA_024036415.1 Prochilodus magdalenae | reverse complement strand
GCAAGGTAGGAGTGTCTAATAGAGTGGACAGTGAGTGGACACAGTGTCTAAACACTCCAGCAGCACTGCTGTGTCTGATCCACTCACACCAGCACCACACACACTAACACACCACCACCACGTCAGTGTTACTGCAGTGCTGAGAATGATCCACCACCCACATCATACCTGCTCTGTGGTGGTCCTGTGGGGGTCCTGCCCATTGAAGAACAGGGTAATAGAGTATACAGGGAAACAGATGGACTACAGTCTGGACCTGTAGAACTACAGAGTGTCCTGTATGGTCAGTGGAGCTGATAAAATGGACAAGTACTGTACAAACAAGGACGTGTACCTAATGAAGTGCTTGGTGAGTGTATATAGTTACCTGTGGGTGAATAAGTGACCTTTAAGGAGACGTATATGGGTGCCTAATATAATAGACAATGAGCGTACAGGGACTGCAATGTGTTGACTGTTGTCATGTGGCGCAATAGCCTGTTGTTTCCTGCGTCACTGAAGCTTCCTAGTAATAATCTGGATCATGATGATCATTCAAAAGCATAACATGAATGTTCAGACCTAGCAAGATCCTGTTACCCACCTCAGGTCCACTAAGCACCGTGCCATTGTTTCCTATAGGCATGACCTGCATGTGACTGGTGTCTGTGCTCTGTCCTGCCTGACCAGCCCCTAATTAAACCATTCCTGATGGAATGTCTTTCACTTCAGTGAAGTGTGAACATGTGATCAAACCTGAATCCACTGAACTTCCTACTGGATCAGTCCATAAGGAGAGTTCACACAGGACTGGGCACTGCTGCAAACTCTGAACCCAAAGCGCCATCTAGTGTACGGATGAGAGAGTGGCTGAGATGAGGAATAGGCTCAGATCCTTTACGCAGGCATCTTCAAGTGAGTCCAGCAGCGTTTGCTGAGGTCTTTCCTCAAGCCTAGCTGATTCAGCTCATCTGTTGAGTGCCTGGTTTAACAGGTGCTTCTCATTCTGGGTAACTTTGCTGGACACTGGGCCTCTGGGGCCAGAGTTTAAACCTGAGCTCTAACAGGCCCCCGAAGGGCTCAGTTGCCTTATAGATTTTGAGCTAGTGTGGGTTCATGTGCCGTAAACTCTGAAACATCATTACATCAGACTGAACAGACTGGTGGTACACTAGGTGGTGCAGTCACCTCACAGGAAGAGGGGCCTGAGGTTGATTCCCAGGTGGGCGTCCGAGATCCATATGATTGTGTCTGTAAAGCTTTACCCCCACAGTATAAACACATGCAGTCAGGTGAACTGGAGATACTAAACTGCCCCCTTGTCCCCCTAAGGTGTGAATGTATATGTGTGCCCTGTGATGGGCTGGAGCCCTGTCCAGGGTGTTTCCTGCCTTCTGGCCAATGAGCGCCAGCATAGGCTCCAGCATACCCCTACAATAGGCAGCTTAGAGGATGAATACTCCTTTAAGACAGATATGGTGGGGGGCAACCATGGATTAAAGACATGCACTGCCACTTTCTAAGTGAATGCAAGTGAACACATCCTCTACAGAGGACACAGTTCTGCACATTTCAATACACAGTTGTTGTTTTCTCTTGCTGAATTGACCTTACTGGAAACAGTAAAACTTCAAATCTGTAAAACTTCAAATATGGCATGAGCAAAACAAAAAATACACCTTTAGCTCCATGCTGTGTTTTCTCTCAAGCAGATAAATGGAAGATGCTTTCATGTTGCACTTAGCATAGAACCACATGTGACCAGTATGTTGGCATATGATTGATTGGCTGCCCTGGTTTGCAGCCCATTCAAAAAGCAGTCCCGGCTAAAACTGTCCTCATAGTTTCAGCATGAATGGGCCGCGCTAACATGCTGTAGGCTGTACAGGGAGACATTCGTACTATCCGTGACATCACAAAACAAACAAAAGCAGGACGAAAACATTAATGGAATATTGCATTACATATTCTCAGAACGTTTTAGAACAAATCATTTCTAGCTGGAAATGCACAATGATTGATCGTTTGTTGAATTTGCCATATGTGGAAAAATAAAACATAATAAAAAGTGAAATAATAAAATAATAACAATAAAAAAATTAGATTTTTTGTTTCCATAATATATAAATAGAAGTAAAATGGACCGAATGTGCACTAAAATCTGCTTTCTGTAGAAGACGTATTCATTCAGACTTATATTTCATAATTATAAATACTAATTTAAATTCGCACATAACAGTGCTCTGCACTGAAGCCCATTCAAAAGTGTCCTCATAGTTTCAGTATGAATGGGCAGTGCCAGCATGCTGTAGGCTCTACAGACAAAAATATCTGTCATAGCCGTGACATCACAAAACAAACATAAACAGGCTGTTTGTGCACAGGACCGTTCACACAACAGTAAATTCAGATTTTAACTTCGTTTACAATGTTCAATTATTTTATATTAAAAATTTTGAATATTTGATTTGCCTTAACAGGTGGCTAAATGGTCAAGATGGAAGATCAATCAATAAATAAAAAATACCTCAGTATTGTAGATGCTGAAACAGCCGCACATTAATTTAATAGATAAGATATGATAGGATAAGACAGCCTTTTATTATTCTACATGGGGAAATGTCCATCATTACAGCAGAATAGCTGCAGAGCTGATACAAAACTGATACAGTGCAAGATAAGAAATTTGCACAGTTATTGAGAGATATATTTCACAGATATTAAAAATATTGCAGTTATGATCTCTTAAACCAGCTACACAAATCCTGATCATCTTGGCAGTCACTTAAATACTGATGGTACAGACGGTCAGGGTGCATGAATTAAGTGATGTTGGCGACAGGTGATGTACAGGTGATATACAGGTGATGTACAGGTGATATACAGGTGATGTACAGGTGATATACAGGTGATATACAGGTGATGTACAGGTGATGTACAGGTGATGTATAGGTGATGTACAGGTGATGTACAGGTGATGTACAGGTAATATACAGGTGATGTACAGGTGATGTACAGGTAATATACAGGTGATGTACAGGTGATATAGAGGTGATATACAGGAGATGTACAGGTGATGTACAGGTGATGTACAGGTGATATAGAGGTGATATACAGGTGATGTACAGGTGATGTACAGGTGATATACAGGTGATGTACAGGTGATGTACAGGTGATGTACAGGTGATGTACAGGTAATATACAGGTGATGTACAGGTGATATAGAGGTGATATACAGGAGATGTACAGGTGATATACAGGTGATGTACAGGTGATATACAGTAGTGATGTACAGGTGATGTACAGGTGATGTACAGTAGTGATGTACAGGTGATGTACAGGTGATATACAGTAGTGATGTACAGGTGATGTACAGGTGATGTACAGGTGACAAACAGGTGCAGCAGCAAATATTGCACAATAATCAAAGTCACATTGAATATATAGCTAGATATGGCCCCATAGAGTGTGCTACAGTAGTGTAAAGCCTTACAGCAGTAGAGAGAAAAGAGCTGCGGTATCTCTCCTTACCACACCGCAGGTGGAGGAGCCTGTTACTGAAGGTGCTGGCCAGTGCTGCGACTGTCTCTTGCAGTGGCCTACATCCTCCTCTCCCCAACTTCCTCCACTGGCTCCAACACCCAGCCCAGATATGAACCTGCCTTCCTGATCATCTTGTCCAGTTTGCTGTTCAGGTGAACACCCAGGTACTTGTAGGTTCTGACGATCTCAATGTCCCTACACTGGCTGTTCACTGGAGGGGGTGAAGAGAACTTAGTCCTGCGGAAATCCACCACCAGCTCTTTGTTTTTGATGTGGAGGAAGTTCTGCTGGTACCAGTCCACAAAAATAACTTCTCTGTTCTCACATTCGTCGCCATTCGGGTGTAGCCAACAATGGCGGCGTCGTTAGAAAATTTATGTAGGTGGCAGACTGTGGTGTTGTGTGGGAAGTCTGCGGTGTAGAGTCATTTCTATTAGAGCAGAGGAACAGAAGGCCGCTGATCAAGTATACATCAGTCAGTTATACAGTACATATACTGTACATGCAGCACAGGTATCAAATAGATGCATGTACGTTCTATGTATACTACATTTGGGGCACAGAAATGATGGCATAACATTGGCATTTCTTTAGTGGTCCTCATAAACCTCAAAATTGGAAAGAGTTGATTATCCTAAACTGCTGGCACGGCCTCTTTACTGTTTACTGGCAACCTGTTGTAGTCTCTGTAGCCTTTATCTTATCTTGCATCCTGCTACCTGTAGGCCGCTACCACTCCAAGCAGCTCTAATAAAAATGTTCCCGGGGGCAAGGGTTTTGGTGAAAGTGAGTCTGGAGAGCATGTGAGGCCAGTCTGTGTCTCATAGACTTAAGGATTAGAGCTTTAAACTCTGACTTTAACTCCAGACATGTTCCAAGAAAGGGGGGAGGAGGTGCACCCACACTGCGTCCTGACCTAATTTTTTAACAGGGTTAAAGAACAGCCACCATCCCCTCTCGGTATAAAACATCTGTCCCACATATACATCACATTGCTGTTTTATTAAGCCTTCAGGGTTTTGCTGAATTTCACATGTAGAGCACAATTTGAGTCACTTTATCTTAATAAAAAAAGGTGTTACACTTAACATAACCTGATTGTGCCATCTCTACCAATCGGCAGAGGTACCTTAGAGTACAAAACCTACTAGAGGTCACTAAGTCTTTCAATAGATATGACAATTTGACTATAGTGTAATTGTTTCTTTATGCTAATTGTGTTTATGCTAAGCTAATATCATTCAGATTTACTACTGGCTTTGTTATTATTGCCGCAAACAAATTAAAAAATGCAAACAATTTTTTTTTAAATTTATGTAATGTTGACCATTTTGTGAGAATCACCTCCAATATATTAATTAATCTGTTTGTTTGTAACCCCATCCCCACCCCCTGCACCTTTTACCCCATCTATCAGTACAAAGGGACCACTATCAGGGTGGTGGATAATGCTCAACACAGCAGTGACACCAAAATATGCCATGTTGGTGTCACTGCCGTGCTGAGAACAACCCAAATGATATCAGTGGGGAATCTATTATTACGCTTAAAGTGAAGACAAAGGACATGAGTAATATTTTAATGAATGTGTGAATGTGGGAATGAGTCATGGTTTATGCTCAGCTGTACATGTGACATAAGGCAGGCCCTAGTTGCTGTACCTGACTGACCCATCACCCACAACGGCGGACATTTAGCAAGAAGTGATGCCCTCCATGAGTCATTCACAGTTAGTGGCAGCACCATTGGCAGATGGCTGTATGACATAGGAGTACATGCATGGCATCACCTTGTCAAGATCACCAATGACTGAACTGGGCTTGTGCCAGACTGTCATGGAGGGGAGGCGCTCCTTTATCTTACGTCCCAATATCATTGCATTGGGTGTATCTTTTGATGATGAGTGTAATAGCATATTCTTGGTTTACTAACCTACTCACCTGTACTAGCTTCCCACTACACATTACACTTACTGAGTTAATGTACACCACCACGCTACTTACAGCACACTAACACATTACACTTACTGAGTTACTGTACACCAACACACTACTTACAGTACACTAACACATTACACTTACTGAGTTACTGTACACCAACCCCCTACTTACAGTACACTAACACACTACACTTACTGAGTTACTGTACACCAACCCCCTACTTACAGTACACTAACACACTACACTTACTGTAGTTAGTATGTACCAACAGATGTACTTACAGCACACTAACACATTACAAGTTGTACTGAGTTACTGTACACCATCACACTACTTACAAAGCACACTAACACATTACACTTACTGAGTTACTGTACACCAACACACTATTTACATGTACAGTAGCAAGTACTACACACTACACTTACTGAGTTACTGTACACCAACCCCCTACTTACAGTACACTAACACACTACACTTACTGAGTTACTGTGCACCAACACGCTACTTACAGCACACTAACACATTACACTTACTGAGTTACTGTACATCAACACGCTACTTACAGCACACTAACACACTACACTTACTGAGTTACTGTGCACCAACACGCTACTTACAGTACACTAACACACTACACTTACTGAGTTACTGTACACCAACACCCTATTTACAGTACACTAACACATTACACTTACTGAGTTACTGTGCACCAACACACTACTTACAGTACACTAACACACTACACTTACTGAGTTACTGTGCACCAACACGCTACTTACAGCACACTAACACATTACACTTACTTAGTTACTGTACACCAACACCCTACTTACAGTACACTAACACATTACACTTACTGAGTTACTGTACACCAACACCCTACTTACAGTACACTAACACATTACACTTACTGAGTTACTGTACACCAACACACTACTTACAGTACACTAACACACTACACTTACTGAGTTACTGTGCACCAACACGCTACTTACAGCACACTAACACATTACACTTACTGAGTTACTGTACACCAACACCCTACTTACAGTACACTAACACATTACACTTACTGAGTTACTGTACACCAATACGCTACTTACAGTACACTAACACATTACACTAACACATTACACTTACTGAGTTACTGCACACCAACACGCTACTTACAGCACACTAACACATCACACTTACTGAGTTACTGTACACCAACACACTACTTACAGCACACTAACCCATTACACTTACTGAGTTACTGTACACCAACACCCTACTTACAGTACACTAACACATCACACTTACAGAGTTGCTGTACACCAACACACTACTTACAGCACACTAACGCATTACACTTACTGAGTTACTGTACACCAACTGTACACTCGTGTGTTGGTGCTTATATCATTTGTAGCGAGCACTAGGTTTGTTTCCATGGTTCCAGACCCCACTGTGTGTTTCTACGTCTGCCTCACAGGCCGGTTAATAGCATCTCCAAGATGTAGGGGGCTTTTCCAGAAATGAGGTCTGAAGTCTGGAATGGGAGGGGAAGGATAATACACAGACGCAGATGCATGAGCTCACACGCTTACACATACAGAAGGCCAGAGGTTTCTGTCTGCCAGCTGGATCAAAGATCTCAGACAGGGTGTTGATGTTAGGGCTGGTGAACTGAGGTCAGGGCTGCAGTAACTGGTACCAGACTACACCGCTGCACATATGGAACCTGTAAGAGTTCACTGCTATTTACTCTGTCAGGCTCTATCATAGAGCTCTGCTGGACTTTGGCCATACCAGGAGCCAAGGTTAATTTATGTTTCCCAGTGTGTGCAAGGAAACCATTGCACAGTGCCAATAGAAGAGGTAGGCAAAGAGTCAAACTTACACATCCCAAATAAACTCAGGAACCAGGTGTCATTTTTTTAAAGGGCCCATATCATGGAAAACCGAATTTCCCTCACATTTTTCAAATAAGTAAAACTAAAGGAAATATATAAACACTAATGAAGTTTCAACAGAAGCTAGAACCACAAAATGTTTGACGGTTTGATTGTTCTTCGTCTTCTATTACACGATCAAAAAATAAGTGTTTTTCGTCTTTTCGCGTGCCACAAAATTTTACGGGATTGTTTGTCCTATACACGATTAAGTTGCTTGTGCTTTCTGAACTGATCCAACATACAGTTTTACGAAAACAAGTGCTCAAAATTGGAATTTTTCCCATTGGAATGAATAGCGGGATGTCCAGCAAGTTCAAATGTAACTGCCACAAGTGATGGACCTCTCACACAGACAGTCAGACACACAGGCTCTTACACAGACACACGAGTACTCAGCACTAACAGCTAAATCAGTGGATTTAAGGTGGCAGTGAAGTTAAGGTGGTAAGGGTTAATTTATCCATAGTCTGGGTGACTATGTTGTGTTAATCCAATAAGAGTCAATGGCAAGACTCTTAACACTACACTGACCTACCAACAGACCTAATACAACAGTTGTAAAGAATGTTTCAGGTCTAAGTTTTTCTAAATGACATTTAACACAATACAGGCCACACAATCAGAAGAAAGCTAATTTATCTTGAATCAGTCTTAAAGGCACAGTTACATTACGTTTTATTCTAATAGATTAGTGGACCTGTTTGGTACGTAGAACCGAATAAGTGTTATTAGTTAAAGTCAAGGCCAGTGATGTAAAAGCCACCACATTGGGAAAATGGGGCTTGATTACCATTCTGGGTGACTAAGTTTTGTTAAACCAATAAAGTCCTTGATAGACTTGTTAACCACTACATTCAATCTTGGATCCAAAAATCCAAAATAACTTCAGTTACTGCTGATTACGTTCTATTCTAATAGATATAGAAATGGTCATATAAATGATTAGTGGACCTGTATGGTACGTAGAACTGAATAAGTGTTATTAGTTAAAGTCAAAGAGAAAAAGTAAAACTCCAAAAAAGTACAAATGATGTGAAAATATACAATTAGAAGGGAAATTAAGTTTACACGCACGAGCCTAATGACATGCTTAACTTGCTTAGCTTAGCCGATCCCAGACTAACACTGTGCACAGTGCAGTGAGAATATATCCAGTGCTAGTCCTAGCACTGTGTCTAATACCACCTTTATTAGAGAAATAAAAATGTGTTTGCCATTAAACTTCAGATATTGTTCTTTTTAAAACTCATGTTAGGAAGGGACATACAGTGCTTTGTAGTTAAACTCTTTAAGTCTCAAATTTCATCATACTCTAGGCTAAACTGGCTATTAGCAGCTCTGCAAGAGAAACAGTATCTGAGTGGAGTGGCAGTAAAGTTGGAGTTGAGAGGTTTCCAGCTTATCCTGACCTACATATGATTAGATATGTATGCAATCAGATTGTAATCTTCTCAGTGAATGGGAATTTTGAAGTGTGGAATCTTCAACTAATTAATTACTGGAATAAGCAGGTTTCACAGTGTGTGGCGGTAACGTTAGACATCCCAAGATGTAAGTCAGACACACTTTTGTTTCTGCTCCATTCTGTCATATGCAAAAATTTGATTGGACAAAAATCATGCTACAGACAATACACAATTGCTCTTAATATTATAATATTAACATACTAATAACGTTAATACCTGTGGTGTACAGTAACTAAGTGTAATGTGTTAGTGTGCTGTAAGTAACATGTTGGTGTACAGCAACTCAGTAAGTGTAATGTGTTAGTGTACTGTAAGTAGTGTGTTGGTGTACAGTAACTCAGTAAGTGTAATGCGTTAGTGTACTGTAAGTAGTGTGTCGGTGTACAGTAACTCAGTAAGTGTAATGTGTTAGTGTGCTGTAAGTAGTGTGTCGGTGTACAGTAACTCAGTAAGTGTAATGCGTTAGTGTACTGTAAGTAGTGTGTCGGTGTACAGTAACTCAGTAAGTGTAATGTGTTAGTGTGCTGTAAGTAGTGTGTCGGTGTACAGTAACTCAGTAAGTGTAATGTGTTAGTGTGCTGTAAGTAGTGTGTCGGTGTACAGTAACTCAGTAAGTGTAATGCGTTAGTGTGCTGTAAGTAACATGTTGGTGTACAGTAACTCAGTAAGTGTAATGTGTTAGTGTGCTGTAAGTAGTGTGTTGGTGTACAGTAACTCAGTAAGTGTAATGTGTTAGTGTACTGTAAGTAGTGTGTTGGTGTACAGTAACTCAGTAAGTGTAATGTGTTAGTGTGCTGTAAGTAGTGTGTCGGTGTACAGTAACTCAGTAAGTGTAATGTGTTAGTGTGCTGTAAGTAGTGTGTCGGTGTACAGTAACTCAGTAAGTGTAATGTGTTAGTGTGCTGTAAGTAGTTTGTCGGTGTACAGTAACTCAGTGTGTGATGCGTTAGTGTACTGTAAGTAGTGTGTTGGTGTACAGTAACTCAGTAAGTGTAATGTGTTAGTGTACTGTAAGTAGTGTGTTGGTGTACAGTAACTCAGTAAGTGTAATGCGTTAGTGTGCTGTAAGTAGTGTGTTGGTGTACAGTAACTCAGTAAGTGTAATGTGTTAGTGTACTGTAAGTAGCGTGTCGGTGTACAGTAACTCAGTAAGTGTAATGTGTTAGTGTACTGTAAGTAGTGTGTTGGTGTACAGTAACTCAGTAAGTGTAATGTGTTAGTGTGCTGTAAGTAGTGTGTTGGTGTACAGTAACTCAGTAAGTGTAATGCGTTAGTGTGCTGTAATACACTCAGCCAAGGCTTTTCCCCGCAGATCCTCCTTCCTGCCTAGCGTAGCCGTTTGCGCAGCCGGGAATCAGAAGCATTTTTATTGCTCTGACTGGTTTGCGCTTGTAACTCCAGTAGCGGTTTTAATTGGTTAATAAAAAATGACAGGCTGTTTCGTGTTTGCTTAACCTAGTTTCTCAATACTAAGTCATTATCAGGAGCATACAGCTTCTGTTTGACACCATGGTAACTGAGCCAAGTAAACCTCCACAAGTTTCCGCCTACAAACCTTTACCTGGCGTGGCTATTATTACTGTTGAGTCGACCTGCGTCACGATTGCTGAGCGTAAATACAGACTTTGGCCGACCGGGATAGTGATTTGCAGTACTGAGGATTGAACAGCATGAGCATTATCAAGAAAATCAGGATATGGTGCTGCTGTCTGTAGTCTGGAGTCGCCCTTTCCAAGAATCTAAACTTTTTAGAACACTGGTCTTATGTTAGCTTTTCCTATTTATATCCTTATGAATACATAAGACCAGCTGCACCCAGAAGGAGGTGTGGGAGTGCGGTGCTGCTGGGAAGGAAGATAAGGGTTACCAGGAACAATAACTGATGATCCATTTAGACTGATATGATCAATATTTATAGAGCTACACATACAGAAGTAGTGTGTCTCAATATAGCATTGGGCCGCCATGTTTGCTAATGCAACATGCCAGACGTCTTGGCATGGAGGGGTGGCAACAGAGTGACTCACCAAGACTAAAGCAGGACTCCTCACTGAAGATGACCCGCTGCCATTCTGAGTCACTCCATGACAGTCTGGTACGACACCACTGCAGTCTTTGGTGACGTGACGTGGTGTTAAGGACAGTCATGGTAACGGCCTGTGTGCATGTAGCCCTGCATCATGCAGCCGTCTGCCAATGGTGCTGGCACTAACAGGATGACTCATGGAGGACACCACTGCTCCCTGAATGTCCGCAGTTGTGGCTGTTGGGTCAGTCAGGTACAGAGATAAGAGCCATACTCGCTTACATGAAATGCATGGCCAAGAATGAAACTTCTTGACGGTGAGTGTGTATGGAAAATTAGGTTGCTAAGTCAAAAAGCATTTTCACACCGAGACGCCACACTGAAACTTCTACCCTGTCCTTCCACGCACTTTGGTACACACAATGGTACATACAGTTATCCACTAACCGTCAAAAGTGTAGACACAGCTACTCACAACAGGTTCTCCTTATCTTTATCTTAAAGCTTTACTGTAGAATGAAAGTGAAGACACCAAACTATAAAATAACACTCCTGGAATTATCCAGTCCACCTTAAAACCCTCCAGAGTGGACCTTTACTGGAGGATGAACCAGCTTCCTTACCCTGCAGTGGAGCTGATAGAACAAGGTTTATTACTAAGCAGGTTTGGAGCGATTCTATTGGTCGGTCCATCATAAACATTCACAGAAATAGCCTAGTACTTTAAGAGTAAAGATGGGCTGGGCATCACCAGTTTGCCAACAAATGCCTGCAAAAATGATTGACCCGTTGAAAAACAACGTTCCTCAAAGAGATGTATGTGTAGCTCAGTAAATATTGATCATATCAGTCTAAATGGATCATCAGTTATTGATCCTGGTCACCTTTATCTTCCTCCCCAACAGCACTGCACTCCCACACCTCCTTCTGGGTGCAGCTATTTTTTGATAATGGGTGTAATTTGTTTCAGGGCTGTGAAACAGAATGCCAGCAATCCACTTTTAAGAGTAAAGATGGGCTGGGCATCACCAATTTGCCAACAAATGCCTGCGAAAATGATTGACCCGTTGAAAAACAACGTTCCTCAAAGATAGAAAGGAAGGGAATTCTGATATGTTGCCTTGTGTGAGGGAACGGGCAACGGCGCATACCTAAGATGATTAGCTGTGCTCTCTAAACCCTCAAAATTAATCTAGAAGCATTATAACCACATATGAACTCAGGATCCCTTAGAAAAAGGCTTTGTCAAGCACTAAAACATATAGCTGCTGTAGTTACTGTTGTCCCACATATGTCAACAAGACAAAGCCAGACCACATTCTGCACACATAGCTCCTGGCGTGTTCCTAATAGGGAATATATGGTGCACTTTAATATGCACCTCACTGCAACAAAGCCCCCGTACTGTTCAAGGTGCACAGTAAGGGGGCTACAGTAAAACTGTTTGTAGGTTTGATGGGTCTTCAGCCCCTAAACATACACTCATCTTCAAAACGATCACAAGTACAAATAGCTCCTCCCAAAAGGAATCGAGTGACAGGTCGATTTGACATTGTGAGGTATGTGAAAGATTTACACATACCTCATTTTGTCTTGTTGGAGATGACCAACCAATCCATCTGTGGAGTCACCGGGGTCAGCGTCACATGTCCAGAAGGCCTGGTGTCACTCCACTCCCTTCCCCACCGCACCATCTGCAGGAACTGTGTGAGGATATTCAAGCTGCATGGGATGGATTATCACAGGACATCATTAGGAACCTCTACAGCTCCATACCGAGAGGTCTGGCATGTCACATACTGAGAGACAGACTTCTGTATGTGTAGCTCAATAAATATTGATCATATCAGTCTAAATGTAGCATCAGTTATTGATCCTGGTCACCTTTATCTTCCTCCCCAACAGCACTGCACTCCCACACCTCCTTCTGGGTGCAGCTATTTTTTGATGATGTGTGTAATTTGTTTCAGGGCTGTGAAACGGAATGCCAGCAATCCACTTTTTAAAATATTTATATTTTGCCAATAATTAAGACTAAAACTAAAAGTATTAATTATGAAATAAAAAACTAATAACAATAAAATACATCCAAAATGATTTACAGATCACTAATACCAGTTTTAGGTTTAATATAATACATTATCTCCAGACGTGGGGTTGTATTTGGGTGTGCGGACCAGTCTCCACACATTAATGGGGTCCTGTGAGTGGCACTAGTTTGTATGTATCAGACACAGCAGTATTTCTGGGGTTCCTAGGTGGAGACTGATTTACCAGCCAAGTGGAAACTTGTCTACTGGCAGGGGGCTTGGCTTTGGTTTCCTAACAGCAGATGGCGCCTAAAGTGTGTGTCCAAGGCTTAGACTGCCAGGACCAGACTGCCTGAATGGCATGGTAACATTGCTGTTTCAATGAGATTAATATAAATGAATGCTAGCAGCTAGAAAATATAGCCACCAGTAGTTTTTGAATTTGCACAAGCACGTTTTAATTGTTCCAGACAGACCTTGGAAATGATACTACCACCAAGTCCTAAAATAGGAGGGTCTAGGAGGTAAGACTCTGAGGATGACCCTGGCTGGTCTTCCTCTTCGGGCCATCAGGTCCCTGCAGCTGATCCAGAACGCTGCAGCCCGTCTCATCTTCAATCTTCCAAAGTTCACCCACGTGACTCCGCTGCTGCGCTCCCTTCACTGGCTTCCTGTTGCTGACCACATCAGATTTAAAACTCTGATGCCTACAAAGCCAAGAATGGACCAGCGCCTCCCTACGTTATGGCAAAGGTGAAGAGTTGAGCTGTACCTCGAGCCCTTCACGCTTCAAGCTTGACTCGACCCATCGTCCCTGAGGACACATGGAAGACAAGCGTCCAGGCTCTTCTCTGTCCTGGCTCCAAGATGGTGGAATGAACTCCCCGAACAGCAGAGTCTCTTGCGGTCTTCAAGCGCAGACTGGAGACCCATCTCTTCGTAATGCACTTCAGTGAGTGAGCTCTAGTAGAGGTGTAAGTTGTGTGTATGTACTTGTGTTGCACCTTTCCTTTTCTATAGGTATGAGCACTGGGCTGGGGTTGCCAGGTAGTGCTCTTTTTGGTTTATATATGTCTGTGTATTAATCTCTAGGTATCAGCACTGGCCCTTGTTCGGGCAGTGTCTGAGCTCATGGTGAGTTCTAGGCTCTAACCTTCCTGTACTAGCTGGAATATTGTCCAACGGAACACTGAGCACGGTTGTAAGTCGCTCTGGATAAGAGCGTCTGCTAAATGTCTTAAATGTAAATGTAATGACCATTTAAATTCATAGTATTTCAGTATACTGTCTGTAGACGAAAAGTTAATTGTGTGCATCTAGCATTCAGAGGTCCAGGACAGTCAGTGTAAAGTTTTATCTAAGATTTTACTCATGTACTACCAGCTGACTGATAAACCGATAATTTACACAGCACGCTGTATCAATCTGCCTTTTTAAATATGAAATATTTCCAGATCTGAACTCTACTTATATGTTGTTATTTCAGATAACATTAGACATAGTATTATCTACATGTGTCCTGACAGTCTCTGTGGCTCTACATTCCACACGCTGTCTCCTAAAGTGTCTTTAACAAGGTGTCATGACTGTCAGACTGTGATGAGGGGACTGAGGCAAGCTGCAAGCGCAGAGTGGGTTCATTAAGGGCAGTCCAAGAGTCCCAGTCAAAACAGGCAGGGGTGAAAACACAGGCAGGCATCGGTGGCAAATCCATAATCACAAAGACCAAGATACCAAACCAGTAAACAACTCAGCACAACACACTCAGGTCAGGAACACGGAGAAACATGGCTTAGCACTGGACAGGGACAGGCAGAGGGACCATGGCTGGACAGGGACAGGCAGAGCATACAAAGGGTGGTACACACATCCTGAAAAGAAGACTTGCACAAGTGGTTGCACCCAGAAGGAATCGGCTCACAAGAATAAAACTACATTCACAGACCTTTACAATGACTGCCCTTAACACCACGTCAACGCCACCAAGGACTGTAGTGGTGTTGTGCCAGACTGGCATGGAGTGCCAAACGGGTCATCATCATTTAAGAATCCATTAGTGCCCAGATAAACTGTTTGTTGTCACGCGCTACACGTTCAGAAGGCCTGGTGTCACCGCACGTCCGTTTACATTTACAGCATTTAGCTTACGCTCTTAACCAGAGTGACTTACAAGGTTAGGACAATGTAGTGTTAGGAGTCTTGCCCAAGGACTCGTATTATCATAGCACAGTATAGTCACCCAGACTGGGATTCGAACCCCAGTCTCCCACATGTGGTGGTGGCTCTCTGGTGGGTAGTGGTCTTATCTGCTGAGCTACACCAACCATATCCACCTTTACCACAACATCTGCAGGAACACCTTCTGGGGTACAGTTATTCTTTTGATGACGAGAGTGTAAATAGGTGAGTGTAAAATAGGTGAGTGGGTGGAACCAGGGTGGAACCAGAAAAGAACCCATGTGCAGTACTGCTCAGGCTCAGGAGGGGGCGGTATGTGACACAGTGCAGTGAGCTGGATGCCAGCAATGTTTACAGCCATTTGTAGCCTGAAGGACCTTGGTCACTCAGGTTGGATAGGATGGACCTGCAACTCTCCTATCAGTCACGATAATGCTAGTCCATGCTAGCTAAAGAAACAGAGCTGGTGGTCAGTGATCTTCTCCAAGCATGGAGTTATCCAGTGATGCATTATTGGCAACTGGCATCATGTATCTGGAAGGAAGGAGGTGTGGAAAATGACGTATCATAGAGTTTGCCCTGTGAAAGAAACTCTACAGAGCTGCCTTGCTGTAGTCAGGGCAAGCGTACGGCAAGCGTACGGCAGCAGGCCGATAGCAAGAGCTGGTTTCCTGATGGCCCGTCCGTCTGCCTCTCCATGACTTTTGTTCCAAAATGCCCGGGGGTCTCTTTTTCCAGCAGGGAGGTCCTCCCCTCATCTGAATAACTCCTACAACAACAGGTTTCCGCTCATTTCTCTTTTTTATCCGGCCAGGCACAAAGCAGACCATGGGTCAGCACTCCTCCTGCTCTCAATGGATGCGGGATGAGAAACAGCCCGGGCTTCTGATCTCGGGTCAGCCGGAAGGCGGAGGACCCCACTGCTAGCAGCTAAAACAGTGTGCAGTTGCTATGCAGCCTTCGCCTTCGTCCCAGGAACTTTCGCCGTTCTCTTAACAAATTATGTTTTGTGCGGGAGCATGGCCCACTATTGAGAGCGGAGAGAGGTTTGGTTGAAGTGTGAAGAAGTCCCTTTTTCCCCGTTTCAAAAAGGAGTGAGTGATGAGGGTGTGTGTGCGTGCACGCGCATATACAGTACGTGTGCATGGCTATGTGTGAGTGTGTATCTGTTTGGATGTGAGTGTGTAGTGATAGTGAGTCCTCTATCTCGTATTGAGCCATGCATGTCTATCTTGGAATCCTGCACCAGCATCCCGCACCAGCATTCCGCACCAGTGAAGCCAAAGTTCTATATTTATATGTTTAGCTTTTTCTACATGTAACTGCTTTTCTGCAAAAGTTGGGAGATTCTGTAAAATAATAAAAACAATAATCTGTGATTTGTTCATTATCCACAACCTTCATTAAACTGATAGACGCACAAGGAAACGGCTTTTAATGACTAGTCCCCTGCGACCGTAGCATACCTAATAGCATGTAATACCTCTACAGCTGCAGATTCAGCTACTTCCTTCACACTATGGTCTTTGGCCACGCCCACATGCAGTCACTCCTTTTAGCCAATCATTAACATCTGCTCTGGAGCCATTTTCCACACATGGAACGAGACATTCCCTGCACTGTAGCACCTCTTCTCAATCTATGGATCCCGTCACTCACACCCCGCAGGGATATATAGCCCCATCATCCTCGTGCAGCGCCATCTGCAGGAGCCTGAAGTTACCAACACCAAAGGCCACAGTTTAAAGGAAGTAGCTGAATCTGCATGGTCATACAGGTCTACCAGCAGTGGCTAAAATTCCAGTCTACAGGGAATTCTCCTCGGAATTGTCCCAGGGAAGGCATCCACCAAATCTGGACCAACTGACCAGTTCTTTGATGCCCGAGTGTTTGAACATTGATGTGGCTACATCCAGAAACTTGTCCGGTCCATGCCCAATCCAGTCGCAGCTGTTATTGGTGCTGGTGGAGCCGTTACACACACACGTTAGTCACATTTTTTGTGTGGTGAGCTAATTAGCATAGTAAAGGTTATTTTATCTTTCTTATACTACTGTTTGAGCATCAAACATATGAAATATGAACAGGAATGTACTTCAATCGCCTTTTATAGTTACTCTGATAAACATGTTAATTAAAATCTCTTTAAGTTCTTAATGTGGTTATTACTGAATAATGCCCTGAATGCCATTTGACGACTGTAATAAATGGTGTGTGTGTGTGTGTGTGTGTGTGTATGTGTGTGTGTAGGTATGTAGGTGTGTGTGTGTACGTGTGTGTGTAGGTGTGTGTGTGTGTGTGTGCGTGTAGGTGTGTGTGTGTGCGTGTGTGTGTGTGTGTGTGTGTGTGTGTAGGTGTCTGTGTATGTGTGTGTGTGTGTATGTGTGTGTGTGTGCTTGTATTTGTGTGTGTGTAGGTGTATGTGTGTGAATGTGTGTGTGTGTGTGTGTAGGTGTGTGTGTGTGTGTGTTTGTGTGTGTAAGTGTAGGTGTGTGTGTGTGTGCTTGTGTTTGTGTGTGTGTGTGTGTGTGTTTGTGTAGGTGTGTGTGTTTGTGTGTGTGTTTGTGTATGTGTGTGTGTGTGTGTGTGTGTGTGTGTGGTTGTGTTTGTGTGCATGTTGTGCGCATTGTGACATATTTGTTTACCGCCCGACTCCTCCTCTCGTTCCCTCCATCCCTCTCTTGCACACAGCCGTCTCTGTTCTTCTCTTCCTGTCTTTGAACAAAGCTTGCGCTGCCTTTTGCAGTGGAGCCCGAGCCAAAAGTGAGGCCCTCCGCTGTAATTGTTCGTGCGGCGACGTTAGTGTGAGAGAAAGGAGGAAAGGAAAAAAAGGCTGCCACCAATTCGTGACTCCCGCTGTCACAGATGGGCCACTGAGAGAGACAGAGAGAGTGAAGTGGGAGGACAGGCCTGCTCCTTCAGGAAAGCCACACACGGACACTCACACGCACTCATATCACTCATCTGACCACAAATAGGGACACCTCATATTTGCACAATTTTAACTATACCTCTGATGTAGTCAGCCAAGACTAAGTGGTGTAGTCCATGCCGAGATTAAGACCTGGACACATGGAGTTAGACTCAAGACTTTGCCAACTCAGCCATGTAGACCCCTGTTCCTGACTGACCACAGTATATAAGGTTGTCCAGCTGCACATGCTTTGCTTTCTGACTCGACGTATCGACATATTGCGGATACTGCCATAGCACACTGTTGGTGACAGTGAATAATAGGCACACACCTGTGACAAGAAGGATACGGTGGAACCTCCACCTCCAGCCCTACCACAACATCTGCAGGAACTGTGTGAGGATATTCAAGCTGCATGGGATGGATTATCACAGGACACCATTAGGAACCTCTACAGCTGCACACTGAGACCTCTGGCATGTTGGGTTAGTGAACATGGTGGCCCAGCTCCATACTGAGAGACACTACTTCTGTATGTATGCCCATATCCAGGGCCAAGTCCTAAACTGTGAACACCAAACATGTCTTTACTGCTTGAAGAGTGTACATTTGATTGTCTTCCCTGAATCGCTTTAAAGCATTCCGAGAGCATTTTTATCCGAAAGCATTCCTAAAGCAATCTGGATTAGACAGCTGGATTAGGAAAAACGTCCACTGATTACTGACGTCTGACCTCAGAGTCTGGAAACAAGTCACTTCATACACAAATGAGTCACTCCACGCATGCCATTGTCAGGCAAAGATGAGCCAGGAGCTGAAAATAGAAACGAGCACCAAAGCTGGCCGGTCCTGACGCTCTGACATTTACAACCAGGACAGCCGTGCACTGGAGGGCTGAAAGAACTTGAAACATGAACATTTTACAGACACAACTCTGATGCAAGCTGAGCCCGTACTGCACACTGGCAACCTCTGGGACAACAGACACGCACGGAAAAATGAGATCCTTGATGATGTGCAGACACGGAGAGTGGAGCCTGGACACTGAGGCCAACCTTGCTGCACAAATAGGACCCAATGTGCAACTTGAAAGCACAGAGTGAAATGAGCAGTGATCAGTTTACTTAAGACCTCAGAACCCTTAACATGCTGGACCTACTGTTGTTGTAACAGTATGGGCCACCTGGTGTCCTGATTTACTCCTGTACACACTCTTGGGTACTAGCCAGTTTTAGCCCAGCCTATAAGGCTTTCCTCTATGGGTGGCAGGTTGTTTCGTGTTGCTGCCCTCACACTCTGGAGCTCCCTACCTTCACCTATACACACGTTATCCTCTCTTTCCTTCTTCAAAACTCACTTAAAACGTATCTTTTCTCTAAAAATTTTCATTCTTCATGATTAATTTTTTTGTTTGTTTGTTTGTGTTTTTTTTTTAAGATTGTAAAGCGTCCTTGGGTATGTGAAAGGCACTATAGAAGTGTAACCCATTATTATTATTATTATTATTATTATTATTATTATTATTATTATTATTATTATTAATAACAACAATAATAATAATAATAATAATATTTATTTTATTAATATTTATTTTATTATCAATAATAATATTTATTTTATTATTCATATTAATTTTATTATTATTATTATTATTATTATTATTATTAATAACAATAATAATAATAATAATAATATTTATTTTATTAATATTTATTTTATTATTAATAATAATATTTATTTTATTATTCATATTAATTTTATTATTATTATTATTATTATTATTATTATTAATAATAATAATAATAATAATAATAATAATAATAATATTTATTTTATTAATAATAATAATAATAATAATAATAATAATAATAATAATAATATTTATTTTATTAATAATAATAATAATAATTTTATTATTCATATTAATTTTATTATTATTATTATTATTATTATTATTATTATTATTATAACAGTGAGTGAGTTA
>JAMWET010007081.1:10000-100000 GCA_024036415.1 Prochilodus magdalenae | reverse complement strand
ACGATACACAAACATACACACACACATACAAAACAGTACACACACACACACACACACACACACACAACGATACACACACACATACAAAACAGTACACACACACACACACACAACGGTACACAAACATACACACACACACATACACACACACATACAAAACAGTACACAAACATGCACACACACACATGACTGTACAAAAACACCCAACTAAAACGTTATTTGTTCTAAAATGTTCTGAGAATGTTATGTAATATTCCATTACTGTTTTCAGCAGGACGTTTTCTTTTGGTTCCCAGAATGTTCGTTCTAAAAGTAAGATGTCCTCAAAACATCCTCTGAACGCTTCAGTTGGAATATTACTTCTGAGTTAAGATTTAACCTTGCAGGAACATCACCTGAGTTTACAAACATCTTTGAAATGTTCTTTAAACATCAGAATTAAAACTTCATTAGAACATGTAGGTCACGTTAGCCAAAGGTTAGGGAACATTCCCTGCTAGCTGGGAAAACAGAAAAGGGCTAAACATCAACAATCACAAAGAGATAGCTGCCCGTCTTATATGTACATCATGCAAAATCATGTCTTCAACAAACATGTTAACCTTAGCATGCACATCATCACTGTCCAGTAAAATTATAGATCTCCATTTTTGTCGATGTTGTACATTACTTGAACACAGCCAATGCTGCTACACTGTGTGGAAATATTGCAAAGATCCTCATGCTTACAGTAAACAAAAGCACATAACCGAACTCTTAGTGACAGTTAAACTTGAGGGGGCCTCAAACATGCATTTGCATTCAGCACTGGCTAGGGTAGATGCAATGTGATGCATAGCATGTATATTCAAATCAGTTTCAACATTTAAAATATATGGCTTCTGCCTTTAATCCTTGTTTAATGATCCATATACTGCTGTCGGAACAAAACCTTATATCTCCAAAAACATTTACAAGACAAAGTAAAGACATACTATATTTGTAATGTAGGTCAGTGTAACCAATCATTTTGGGTAATTTCCTTTCAACACACCCACACACACACACACACACATATACACAAACACACACACACACACAAATACACACACACATATATACAAACACACACACACACACACACACACACACTCAAACACACATACACATATATACACACACAAACACATTTACACACACACACATAGATACACACACATACACACACACACACACACATTACACAGACATACACACATTACACACACATACACACACAAACACACCCACACACACATACACACACACATAGATATACACACACACACACATATACACACACAAATACACACACACACACACACACATAGACACACACATATACACACACACACAAATACACACACACACACATACACACACACATACACACACATATATACACACACACATACACACACATATATACACACACACATACACACACACACATACACACACATATATACACACACACATAAACACACACAAACACATATACACACACAGCACACACACACATATATACACACACACACAAACACATATACACACACATACACACATATATACACACACACACATATACACACACATATATACACACACACACACACACACACACACACACACACACACACACACACACATATATATATATATACACTGATGACACTGATGTCATCTATCGGGTGTTCTATCGGGTTGAGGTCAGGACTCTGTGCTGGCCAGTCAAGTTCTTCAAGCGACTGACTCTGCACAAAGTTGGCGATCTCTGTGCACTATGCCCCCCAGCATCCGCTGACCCCGCTCTGGCATTTTATATGTCCTACCGCTTTGTGGCTGAGTTGCTGTCGTTCCCAGACACTCCCACCATGTTATAATCCCACTGACAGTGGACTGTGGAATACTTAGTGGTGAGGAAATTTCATGACTGGACTTGTTGCACAGGTGGCATCCTATCACGGCACCACGCTGGAGTTCTCCATTCGCTGACCTCCATTCTCTCACTAACATCTGTAGGAGCAGCCTGCATGTCTGGGTGCTCGGTTTTATACACCTGTGGCCATGGAAGTGATGGGAACACCTGAATTCAATGACTTTGATGGGTGTGTGAATACGTTTGGCAATATAATGGGAATTGCTGAGGTCTCAGTCTAGGGCGAGGCGTGGCTCACAGTGTGAAAATGTATGATCTACCAAATTCCAATAGACCTGAACAGCTCTTTGGCTATATTTGAATATGGTTATGTGCCACACTCACTGAGCACTTCATTAACCTCTTTAAAGCCCAGGGCTCAGCTGCAGGCCCAAAGTTTTACTACACTCTTCTATAAGCCAGGAATAGCCGAACCAGTTTGCACTGTAGTCCCTGTAGGTGAATAATGCTCCTTAGTTTGTAATAAGTCTGGGATATTGAGACTAGGTTCCCTTCCTAATATCTACGCTCATGTCCATATTATCAGCTCCACTGACCATACAGGACACACAATAGAACTGTGCAGGAATGCTGAGACCTGAGTGGACCTGAGTGGACCTGAGTGGACCTAAGGACGAGGAGTGCTGGTTGTCATCAGATGATTAACTACAGACTCATCAGCACGTCGTGGTTAAACCCTCAAAAGGTTTATACATTAATTCATATTTACAGACCTTTAGACCAAATTGGACTACTGACATCGCAGCCTTGGCGGCCCGGCCCTAAACGAGCCTGCCTGAAATTAGGTTCTTATTCTTAATCCCTGTTTAATCTTAACTGATGTAGCATTTACAGTCAGCCGTCTCTCCGGAGGTGCAGCTGCTGCACTTTTGAAGGTGGACTGGAATGTCCGATAGGAAGCTAGCATCAGCTTCCAGAGATGATCAGATTCAATGCAGTGCTGGATTATACAGCAGAGCGGAAGCACTCCAGTTCTATAGCATGTTAGATCATATATATGTGTACTGATAGCAGGAGAGAGGGGGGCGGGTCTGCAGAGGTTCATGGGGCTAAAACACCGATCAGCCTTAACACTCTTTACCCATCTTATCAGCTCCACTGACCTTATAGGACACTCTGTAGTTCTACGGGTACAGACTGTAGTCCATCTGTTTCTCTGTATACTGTATTACCCTGTTCTTCAATGGTCAGGACCCCCACAGGACCACCAGAGAGCAGGTATTGTGTGGGTGGTAGGTCATTTTCCACATTGCAGTGACACTGACGTGGTGGTGTGTTAGTGTGTGTTGGGCTGGTGTGAGTGGATCAGACACAGCAATGCAGCTGGACATCTCATTGTAACTGCTGGACTGAGAATCATCCACCAACTAGAACTATCCAGCCAACAGCGCCCTGCGGGCAGCGTCCTGTGGGCAGCGTCCTGTGGGCAGCATCCTTTGACCACTGCTGAAGGACTAGAGGATGACCAACACTGCACTGTGCAGCAGCAGATGAGCTATCGTCTCTGACTGTCCATCTACAAGGTGGACCAGCAAGGTAGGAGTGTCTAATAGAGTGGACAGTGAGTGGACACAGTGTCTAAACACTCCAGCAGCACTGCTGTGTCTGATCCACTCACACCAGCACCACACACACTAACACACCACCACCACGTCAGTGTCACTGCAGTGCTAAGAATGATCCACCACCCACATCATACCTGCTCTGTGGTGGTCTTGTGGGAGGGTCCTGACCATTGAAGGACAGGTTAAAAGCAGGATAACAAAGTATACAGACTAGCCAAACATTTACAGTGTTCAGGTAGCATCTACAGCAGTGAAGTAACATCTACAGTGTTGAGGTAGTCAAAGATCTGCAGTGTTCAGGCAACAGCTACAGTGAAATTTTGAAAAATCTATGGATTTGCCCTTTAATGTAAGTTATTCTAAAAGGGGTCTATAAGTATCTGTGACGTCTAAACCCCCATACTAAGACGCGAGCCTCCCCCGTAGCCGGTGGGACACAGGTGTGCGCCCACGCCAGTGTCCCAGAGTTGTGACTTGCAGCGCTGTTTTTCCCCCACCTCTATTCCGACAAGCTCCGCCCTCCTGCGCTCTGATTGGCCGGTAGTTTGGCGGACTGCTGCGTGAGGCTGAACTGATAGCCAATACGGACGCCGACAGGCGGAACTCGGGCGGGATACACACCAAACTAAATACCGGCGTTACTTTGCATTGTCGGTCGCTGTCGTCAAGGACCACGAGTCAGCGCATGCGCGCGCCGCGCGCCGTGCATCAACTTCAGTTTATGAGAGGGAGCGCGCGCCACGGGACGCTGTTTCTGTGTTTTGTTTGTGTTTGTTAATTTAAAAAAAAAAGAAGGAAAAACACACACAGTGACCGAGATGGACGGGACCGAGGCGACCCGGAGAAACTGTGCCAAGACTCCGGAGTCCGGGACTCTGTTAGACTCGGGAGAAAACCAAAGCGGGTCGAAGGACCGAGTGACACTCAAAAAAGAGATCGGTCTGATGAGCGCGTGCGCTATCATCATAGGTGAGCTGCTCTCTTCTACCTCAGATCAGCCCGCTGTGTCTCGGCTTGAGCTTCTGTTTCAGCAGAGTGACAGAAAGGCAGAGGGGGACAGAAAGACAGGGAGACAGGAAGACAGGGAGGCAGAAGGGTTGACACGCTGGTGCCTGTTCGCCGTAGGTAAAGGAAGCGGGGGAACCGAGAGAAAGAGGAGGTAACTTTATGAGAGCTTGCATCATTCAGAGGGAAAAACATATACACAGTACAGACTGTAGGGCTGAGCTCACAGCCAGGCTACAGTGTTGACATCTGCATTGTAAAGTTTACCAAACACCTACAGTGTTCAGGTAACATCTACAGTGTTGAGACAACATCAATAGTGTGAAGTTTGCCAAACGTCTCCAGTGTTTAAGTAACATATGCAGTGTTGAGCTAGTCAAACATTGGCAGTGTTCAGGTAACATCTGCAGTGTTGATTTAGCCAAACATCTGCAGTGTTCAGGTAACATCTACAGTGTTGAGACAACATCAATAGTGTGAAGTTTGCCAAACGTCCCCAGTGTTTAGGTAACATCTACAGTATTCAAGTAACATATGCAGTGTTGAGTTAGCCAAACATCTGCAATGTTCAGGTAACATATACAGTGTTCAGGTAACATATGCAGTGTTGAGTTAGCCAAACATCTGCAGTGTTCAGGTAACATCTACAGGGTCTGGGTAACATATGCAGTGTTGAGGTTGCCGAACATCTGCAGTGTTCAAGTAACATCTACAGTGTTCAGGTAACATTGACAACTTTAAGGTAACATCTACAGTGTTGAGTTAGCCAAACATCTGCAGTGTTCAAGCAACATCTACAGTGTTCAGGTAACATCAACAACCTTAAGGTAACATCTGCAGTGTTGAGGTAGCCAAATATCTACTGTGTTCAGCTAACATATACAATGTTGATGTAGGGTTGGGGTAGCACCTACAGTGTTGGGGTACCATCTAAAGTGTTGAGGCAGCTGATCATCTACAATGTTAAGTTCACAGAACATCTGCAGTGTTGAGGTACCATCTACAGTGTTAATGTAACATTGGCAGTGTTGAGGCAACATCTACAGCGTTCAAGTTACATCTGCAGTGTTGAAGAGACTGAACATCTAATGTGTTCAGGTAGCCTAACATCTACAGTTTTTAATACACATCTAGAGTGTTGAGGTAACACCTGGTGTTGAGTTCAGGTCTGCAAACCTGTGTTGCTTTAGGTTCAGTGAAAAGTGAGCATCATCGTCATCATTATCCGGGTCGCCAGGGCTGTGGTGTTGCCAGACCCTCAGCTGGCCTGTCACTGTGTTCCCCAGCACGGCAGCCCCCCGGAAGGTGTAATGTTAGTGAGACAGTAGGTGTTCAGAGAGGGCGAGAGTATGGAAGGCTGGACTCGTGTGGACAGAGTGAGCTCGGCCACTCTCTGAGTAGAGCTCTTCCAAGCGGCACGTGCTCCTCCGCGCTCTTTCTCTCCTCGTGCGTTGCATCATTTCTTGGTGAAGCTGCTGCGCGTGCAGCGCCTACGTGGCTCCGGCGCGCGTTCACATCGCGCACGTTCTCCACCCAACTTTCCTTAAAGGCTTATAACTTCATATTAGCGATGAACTCGCGGCGGGAAACGAGCGGTAGATTAGCGCTACACGCGGGCCGTCTGTAAAATGAGCTCGGCTTCCGCTTGTTTCGGTTTTAGCGAGGAGAACAGCAGCACGTGGTGTCATATTACACTGCGGAAAAATGCATCGTATACTGTCAGACCACGTGGTACTGTACATGCTTTGTCTTCTGTTTGACAAAGTAATTCAGTCAGAGCTTCAGCTAAGATTGTAAGGCTTGAGGATTCAGCGTTTTATTCATTTCTGCGAAGTTTTGGAGGACTGTTTCTTCTTTTCCCACTTTTTAGGTTTAAAAATCCGTTTTAAAGGAGGTTTTTGGTTGGTGTTATAAAACTGGTCATTCCAGTCTTAAGAATCCGAAGCACTCTTAAGTCACTGTAAAATATTCATTGTGCACATACCTGTTACTGAAAGCAGTATGCAGTATTCAGTACCGTTATGTTGGTGGCATGCAGCACTGAGTGAGCTCATAACTGGGACCAGGCATCAGCACTATGACCATCCGTACCATCAGACTGCCAGCCCAAATTCAGTTTTTGGCATATCCAGATTGATCATTGATAGACTGCATAGCAAAAAAAAAAAAAAAAACAATACCTGAAAACCAAAAGCCTAACATCCACACTGTTCAAACATCCATAGTGTTAAGGTAACATCTACAGTGTTGGAGTAGCCTAACTTATACAGTGTTGAAGTAGCCTGACATGTACAGTCTTTTGCAGTGTTAAGGTAGCATCTACAGTGTTGAGGTAACATCTGCAGTGTTGAAGGGGCCAAACATCTTCAGTGTTGAGGGAACATCTGCAGTGTTGAGGGATCATCTGCAGCGTTGAGGTTGCCAAACATCTACAATGTTTAGTTAACTGGATACCTACAATGCTGAGGTATCATTTACAGTATTGTAGGAACATGTACAGTGTTGAGGTAGCTTTTACAGCATTGTGGGAACATCTACAGTGTGGTGGGAACTTCTACAGCATTTACAGCGTTGCTGTTACATGTGCAGTTTTGAGGGAGCTGAACATCTACAGTGTTGAGTTAGTCTAACATTTACAGTCTTGATTAGAGAAAAACATCTACAGTGTTAAGGTAGCATCTTCAGTGTGGAGGCTACATTTCCATTGTTGAGGTAGCCTAACATCTACAGTGTTGAGGTAGCATCTTCGGTGTTGAGGTAACATCTACATTGTTGAGGTAGCATTCTCAGTGTTGAGGTAATATCTACATTGTTGAGGTAGCCTAACATCTACAGTGTTGAGGTAGCATCTTCAGTGTTGAGGTAACATCTACATTGTTGAGGTAGCATCCTCAGTGTTGAGGTAATATCTACATTGTTGAGGTAGCATCCTCAGTGTTGCGGTAATATCTACATTGTTGAGGTAGCATCCTCAGTGTTGAGGTAATATCTACATTGTTGAGGTAGCATCCTCAGTGTTGAGGTAACATCTACATTGTTGAGGTAGCATCCTCAGTGTTGAGGTAATATCTACATTGTTGAGGTAGCCTAACATCTACAGTGTTGAGGTAGCATCTTCGGTGTTGAGGTAACATCTACATTGTTGAGGTAGCATTCTCAGTGTTGAGGTAATATCTACATTGTTGAGGTAGCATCTTCAGTGTTGAGGTAACATCTACATTGTTGAGGTAGCATCCTCAGTGTTGAGGTAATATCTACATTGTTGAGGTAGCATCCTCAGTGTTGCGGTAATATCTACATTGTTGAGGTAGCATCCTCAGTGTTGAGGTAATATCTACATTGTTGAGGTAGCATCCTTAGTGTTGAGGTAATATCTACATTGTTGAGGTAGCCTAACATCTACAGTGTTGAGGTGGCATCTTCAGTGTTGAGGTAACATCTACATTGTTGAGGTAGCATTCTCAGTGTTGAGGTAATATCTACATTGTTGAGGTAGCCTAACATCTACAGTGTTGAGGTAGCATCTTCAGTGTTGAGGTAGCATCTACATTGTTGAGGTAGCATCCTCAGTGTTGCGGTAATATCTACATTGTTGAGGTAGCATCCTCAGTGTTGAGGTAATATCTACATTGTTGAGGTAGCATCCTCAGTGTTGAGGTAATATCTACATAGTTGAGGTAGCCTAACATCTACAGTGTTGAGGTAGCATCTTCGGTGTTGAGGTAACATCTACATTGTTGAGGTAGCATTCTCAGTGTTGAGGTCATATCTACATTGTTGAGGTAGCCTAACATCTACAGTGTTGAGGTAGCATCTTCAGTGTTGAGATAATATCTACATTGTTGAGGTAGCATCCTCAGTGTTGAGATAATATCTACATTGTTGAGGTAGCATCCTCAGTGTTGAGGTAATATCTACATTGTTGAGGTAGCCTAACATCTACAGTGTTGAGGTAACATCTACATTGTTGAGGTAGCATTCTCAGTGTTGAGGTAACATCTACATTGTTGAGGTAGGCTAACATCTACAGTGTTGAGGTAGCATCTTCAGTGTTGAGGTAACATCTACATTGTTGAGGTAGCATCCTCAGTGTTGAGGTAATATCTACACTGTTGAGGTAGCATCCTCAGTGTTGCGGTAATATCTACATTGTTGAGGTAGCATCCTCAGTGTTGAGGTAATATCTACATTGTTGAGGTAGCATCCTCAGTGTTGAGGTAATACCTACATTGTTGAGGTAGCCTAACATCTACAGTGTTGAGGTAGCATCCTCAGTGTTGAGGTAATATCTACATTGTTGAGGTAGCATCCTTAGTGTTGAGGTAATATCTACATTGTTGAGGTAGCCTAACATCTACAGTGTTGAGGTGGCATCTTCAGTGTTGAGGTAACATCTACATTGTTGAGGTAGCATTCTCAGTGTTGAGGTAATATCTACATTGTTGAGGTAGCCTAACATCTACAGTGTTGAGGTAGCATCTTCAGTGTTGAGGTAGCATCCTCAGTGTTGAGGTAGCATCCTCAGTGTTGCGGTAATATCTACATTGTTGAGGTAGCATCCTCAGTGTTGAGGTAATATCTACATTGTTGAGGTAGCATCCTCAGTGTTGAGGTAATATCTACATAGTTGAGGTAGCCTAACATCTACAGTGTTGAGGTAGCATCTTCAGTGTTGAGGTAACATCTACATTGTTGAGGTAGCATTCTCAGTGTTGAGGTAATATCTACATTGTTGAGGTAGCATCCTCAGTGTTGAGGTAATATCTACATAGTTGAGGTAGCCTAACATCTACAGTGTTGAGGTAGCATCTTCAGTGTTGAGGTAACATCTACATTGTTGAGGTAGCATTCTCAGTGTTGAGGTAATATCTACATTGTTGAGGTAGCCTAACATCTGGACGCTGTGTGGGATGGCAGTGCTGTTGGGAAGGAAGATAAACGTTACCAGGAACAATAAATGATGATACATGTAAACTGATATGGACAATAGTGTGTCTCTCAGTATGGCGCCATACCACACGTCCCGGCACTGAGTTGTAGAGGTTCCTACTGGTGTCCTGTGGTAATCCAGCCCATGCATCTTGAATATTTTAACACAGTTCCTACAGATGGTGCGGTAGGGGTGGAGGTGGAGTGACACCAGGCCTGCTGGAGGCCTTGCTGGTGCTGATCACGGTGCATCCACCAAGACAAAAGCGGGACTCGTCATTGGAGATGAGCCGCTGCCATTCGGAGTCGCTCCATGACAGTGTGGCTTAACACCATTGTAGTCTTAGGTGGCACTGACATGGTGTTAAGGGCAGTCGTCATAATCCCCTGCGTGCATGTAGCCGTCTGCAAATGGTCCGTACTGTCATCATCTTTAAGTAAACCATAGGCACGTGCATGCATGTCGTCATCTTCTACCTTTATGGCATAACGGATAAGGACCGCCGGGACCTAATGGATGAAGCACGTTGCCACATATAGCTGTGGGCCTTTGGCTAATCTATATCTAATCCTAGTGAAAGCAAAGTCAAGTCACACAGCCTTCATCCTTCTTCCAAATATGCCTACACCAGTTGGGCAGATATGGCAGCACATATCAAGTGCATTATCTTCATAGATTAACAATGAACGTTGACTGTTGGGTGACCTTCATCGGAGGCTCTCAGACACATTACCAAGGCCAACAGAGGAGCTTTATCTGAAGCACATGCAGAAAATATTAGCTTTAGCTGTGGCATTTCTCTGCTGCTCAAGCCCCCGAAGGACGTCTGAGGGTAAGACGTGGGCGTGTTGTGAAGCTTCCACCAGTAGAACTGAAATATGCACTACTGTAGTGTTCAGAGACTCCAGATCCACAACAGCCCCGTTCGAAGAACTGCATCAGCAGAGGCTTTTAAACGGCAGCAGCAGCAACATTTACCGTCCCCTCGGTTGGTCAACGGAGCTCTAGTCCCAGGCTGATCGTGTATCCCTGTTGGGGGTTTAAATTCAAGGGAAGATTCATGCAAGTGTTTGCCATGCCCAGCTTGAATGCCAGCACTTGATGGACTATCCGCGGTGGTAGAGGTCAGCACTGCGAGGTTCGTTCAAGAAAGAGCGCTTCTGACTTTCTGGCTTAGTGCCAGAGACAAGGGAGGCATCCATTCTATAGGAGTGTTACTTGTTCAGTCTAAACAGTGACCGCTTCCATCTCTCTCTGTGTCTTTATTTCTGGAAGAAACTCCCACTGTCTGAAAGAGACGGAGGATGAATGGGTGCAAGAAAGGGGTCTATTTCCTCCGTATGGGTCCAAGTGGACAAGCGGCTAATTCATCTAATTAGTGAAAGCTGTGAAACATATGGCTCTATTCAGCTGGAAACTTGTAGCTGTTTGGACTTGGCCATTGCATATGGTGTACATTTATACAGTAGGAAAAATAGATTCCAGAATATGTGACAGTTTATTGTAGATTCATATAATAAATATAATAATATAATAACAGCTGGGGTTGGGGTTGGATTTGACGTGGACTGGACAGGTTTCTGGATGTAGGCCACATCAACGTTCATCCACTCTTGCATCAAGGAATTGCACAGTGGTCCAGAGGAGAATTCCCTGTAGACTGGGATTTTTCCCACTGCTGGTAGACGAGTATGACCGTACGCTTCCATACACCTGCAGATTCAGCTACTTCCTTCACACTATGGTCTTTGGCCACGCCCACAGGCAGTCACTCCTTTTAGCCAATCATTAACATCTGCTCTGGAGCCATTTTCCACACATGGAACGAGACCTTCTCTGCACCGTACCACCTCTTCCCAATGGTTCCCGTCACTCACACCCTGCAGGTAATTCAAAGTTCCGTCATCCTCGTGAAGCAGCATCTGCAGGAGCCTGAAGTTACTACCACTTTAAAGGCGCAAGTTGACTCAGTTTGCCATCAATTCTACAAGTGGACAGAAGACATCTGGAGGGATGTTGAGCCATGCCTTCTGGAAATTCATCCACAACTACTTGGTATTTGCAGGTGCAGGATCGCTGGTGTAAATGGACCTCTCCCTTGACGTTTGGCATGTCAGTGTACAAGTAGCTCATAATACCAGTACACTGTATTATTAATTTATTTTACCAGTTGTTTGATTTGTGTCCCTTTTTTTTTAAATGTCCACATACTTTTCACTGCCTTTTTTTCCAGTACTGTTTTGCTGCAACGGTTTGCTTGTTCCAACTTTTTTACAACAAACCTAGAAAAACATAATGGTCAATGTACTGAAATGGAAAGTCTTGGCTGGAGCCAAAGCCAAAATCCTGGACACATAATTTCACTGCTAGTTTACTGCTGCTCAGACCGTTTGATCTGGTCTGCGCTTATTGGCGCAGGGAAATAAAGTAAACAGCAGTGTCAGTTGCAGCCATGATTTACGACTTTTCATTAATAATAAACGTTAATTATCTTAGTTAAATGTTTTTAAACAAAAATGTAAATTTTTTTGACCAAAATGATGGCTAGTAACCGAAACCGCAGTGCATCCCTGCAAATTACTACGACACATAGAGTATATCGGGAAAATGTCTCAAGCATCATGATATCACTTTTGCCATATTGCCCTTCGCCCAGTCATAGTTGATTTTAACCTCCAGTATGGTGGAGGTTACAGCCACTAGTGAGAGCTGTTTGCTTGGGCCCCTGGCTATAGTACATGCAAATCTGATTCAAGTAGGAACGGGGAATCAGTCAAATCTGATGTTTGAATTTGGCATTAGTTGTATATATATATATATATATATATATATATATATATATATATATATATATATATATATATATATATATTGTCGCTGTCCAGAGAAAAACAGGTATCTCCAAAATAGCAAATTTACAGGAGAGGCCAAAAACTTAATTTAATTTGAATGGAAGTCTATGGAACCGGACGTCTTTTCAAGCAGTTTTGGGCCATTTCTGTCGGGCGATTCTTCATGAAATTCACAGCCAGCGTAAACAGCAGCTCATGTGATCCAATAAGGCATAAAGGTAAAAATCGACAAAAATGGAGATATATGTTTTTCTTTAGACAGTGACGATATATATATACACATATATATAGCACATGCTGTTAACATGATATGACACGACATGATCATGATATTTGCCCAAAGTTGCATAGCGAAAACCAAGCATGATTAATTGACTGAATAACATTGAAAAGTCTACAATGATATAATTTCATCAAATCTATTTGAGTGTATGTATACTAATCTTAGTGAGTGGCTTATTAGTGTTATATCGTCTTAGTGCCTCTCAGCTCGTGTTTAGTAGCCCTCGACAGCCTTCCTTCAGATTCACGCTCTCCATACACACTTCTGTGATGGAGAGTACAGTCCAGACACCTCATTGTTCTAAAATGTTTTCTAAAAACCTTTGAGAGAAGCTATGCATATCAAAAGCTCTAATTCTCTATGCAGTTTTTTACACGGCTTCAGGTGTATCTGGTGTGCTGTCTCGTTCCTCTAAGGAAGCGCTTTTTATGTATGCTTGACACAGGATTTCCTTTTGTAAGCATGTGCTGCATGCCATGCCCTGTATGCTTCTTGGGCTAACCACAGTCAGTTTACTTACTGTTGTTTCTCTGTAGCGAAGCAGATAACCAGAGTTTTGACCCAAATTCAACAGACAGAATTCCGATAGCGCTTTAGCACTGACAACAAACGGGTTCACGGCCTTTAAGAAGTTGGTGCAGTTCCAGCTCCATGAACTCGCAGGTCTAGAACCGTGGAACCTGCGGCACAATTGGCAAGTGCCGTCACCATGAAAGTTGTTCACACCTCCACTTTCCAAAAAACAGGAGACTGAGTGAAACTAATGAAATCAGCAGCAAAACGACCCATCAGTGGTCTGCTGAAGAAAGAGCACGTTCGGCCGTGTTGTTTTTATGCATCGCCCACATCCGAACTACAGGATACACAATCGCTAGGCTCTTGGGGATTGATAGATTATGGATCACCAGCTGTGGCTTGAGCATTCTCACTTTGTTGGTGGAAAAGAGGTAATCGAGCACTGTCAGTTTTAATATGTCCTGAACATACTTTTTTTTTTTTTTTTTTTACAAAACACGAGAAACTGGGCAATAAACAGAAACAATATCTGTTAATAAACAGTAAAACCTTCATTTTAGCCACTCGGTGTGCAGTGTTTAAGGTGAAACGAAATGTAAACACGAGACACTGGCCAATAAATTAATATTCATTAATAAACAGATTATACTTTTGCTGGAACTGGGGCTGTCTCGGCTCTACGTCCAGGTCCACACAGCCCGCTCTCGAATGGGTCCGTCCACTTTCAGTGTCCCTCGGAAACACTTTTCTGCATGTGTGTTGGAAGCTGCATGTGTGTTCAGTGTTCAGCTGCGCGATTGAGACTTTGCAGCGCGTTCGGTTAATGGTTGGCAAGCGGTCTCATTTTGATGCTTGTGTTTTCAGATCTTGCGGCGCGTTTGTCTAATGTTATCCAAGTCGTGTCATTCTGACGCTTGTGTTTTGAGACTTTGCAGCTCGTTTTTAACTTGCAGTTCGTTGGGCTGTCTCGGCCACCATAGAAATGCAGTGCATGTGGTCTGCACCTATAGAGTATGACCCACAGCTGTGGCCTGTTAATGCCAGTGTTAAAACTGCTAGCATTGTTGTTACTGTAGAGAATCTGAAGCCTGAAGAGATAAGACATGGGAACGGTTGAGACCGGTTTCAGCTGACTCAGCTGGAACTGTTGCAGGATTGTGTCAGAGTCTTGGGCTGTATGGGTTGTGACGATGCATTAACGTCTCGTATAACTATTGCGTATAACAGCTGAATAAGCTGGTGATGGATGTTCTGTGGTCCTTACCAGAGTTCCTACTGGCACTTTGATCTGAAAAGAGATAAGCATAATGTTCAACCACCATGTCCTGGTTAGCATTTCCTACAGGTTAAGGTTAAGTTGGACCATTGGGACAATTCATTATCCCTCCCTGAAGCATCCTGCTTGCATGCTGTTGCTTGTTCATTCATTGAGATGCTGTTTTTAAATGGCAGGCTCCACTGAGGGTTCTCTTTGTTATTTCCAGATACTGTCATACACCCATTATGAGTTTGTGTGATTGTATAAAATGCGGCCTATTGAGGATCCTCTGTATGGCTGCATTATGATGGAAGTGTACATGTGTCCTTCACTGGGTTATAGCTGCACCCAGAAGGAAGTGTGGGAGTGCAGTGCTGTTGGGAAGGAAGATAAATATTACCAGGATCAATGAATGATGATACATTTAGACTGATATGATCAATATTGATTGAGCTACACATACAGAAGTCTGAGGTTCCTAATGGTGTCCTGTGATAATCCACCCGATACCGCTTGAATATCCTCACACAGTTCCTGCAGATGCGGTAGGGGCGAGTCTGTGAGTAGTCCTGCGCTGTGGAGCCGCCTGCCAATGGTACTGGCACTAAGAGGATGGTCCATGGAGGGCATCACTGCTTCATGTCTGCAAACGTGGGTGTTGGGTCAGTCAGGTACAGTGTTAAGGTCCATCAGTGCTTACGTCACATGCGTGGCCGGGCGCGAAACTTGAATCATTAGAACGTCTCAAGATGTCACACCTACACACCAAGTTTTGTTCCTGTGGGTTGATTCCTTCTGGGTGTGCAATTTTTTTGGCAGTGTGTGTATGTGTGTGGGCGTGACCCTAACCGGCTTCTCCGAAAACTGATAGCTGAGTGAGTGCATTTGTCGGAGGGCCAATATTCCCTCACTACAGAACTCTTAATCCATGTGAGCACCAAAACACAAAACTCCAAACAGAAGAGATTATGTAATACTGCAGCCCCTGCACTGTCAGTAAGGGTCTAGAGATCGGTCCTGACAGGAGGAAATCTATTGTTTGAAGCTTCTCTAGCAGAACGGTTAGCGTACTCGCCCACAAGACTGTCCTATTAAAGCTTACCTGCTCTTCCTGGTCAGTTCCTGCGAGGCATGGCTCAGTTGCGCTACCTGTGAACTCTGATCCTGAAATCTCTGTTTCTGTTGACTTTGCCATTGTTGATATTGTGTTTTCTCTTTTCCCTCCTCCCTCTCTTTTTTCTCTAAACTGAAAGCATTTGGACAGCTGGGGAGAGAGCCAGTCTGATCACCAAAGCAAGGGTCATGTCTGTCTCCTCGCGAAGGAATAAACATGAACATCAGTGTAGCTTTAAACAGAGGTTTCAATTGGGTCATCATGTTTAGCCAGTGACACAGAGAGCAGAAATAAGGGTCTGTCATAAAGACGGAGGGAGGGCGATAAAGAGGGAGGGTGATGAGTGCACTCGCTAATTCCCACTGATAAATGCCAAAGAGCCCTGAACATGCACAAACGCACCACAGTAGACTCCAATGATCCCTGAGGCAACTGACTTTTAGATGGTCGGAAGTTGGGCAGCAGACTCAATAAGCAACACCAGAGAGGAAAAAAGACCAACGACTACTAGGAAATTGCCTGCACCGCTTAAGCTTGTTGTTGACCAGTTGCCATTCTGTTGCCGAAAATGAATGGGAGTCTATGGAAGAACAAGGGATGAATACACAACATATAGAGGAGTATGGGTCAGTATGTCTGTTGAGTAGAGTTTTGGGTTCTGCCCTGAGTGAGTGCAGGCAGTTTGGTGGATGTAGGTAAAGGAAACAGTAGGGTTTGAATTGGGTGAAAATGAATGGGCCTCTATGGGAGAAAAGAGAGATGGAGAAAAGACAGATGAGTGAGGGTCAGACCAACACTGGATTCGTGCTCGGGGTCTGGCCTGAGATAGTGTATGGGAAATTGGTGTATGTCGGTTGAGCAACAGTACAGTAGATGAGTGTGCACTTTTGCACTCCATTCATTCTTAATGGGAAAAAATTCGGAATTGATTGAAGTTTTTCCGGACACTGTAAATTGGGTCAAAAAGCTGTGATGATGTTAGTATATTGTAAACTGCGGGATAAATAGAAAAATGTGTACCATGAAGTAAAAGAAGAAGAAGAAGAAAAAGGAGAAGAAGACTATACCATCAGATAACAACAGTGTTGCACATTGCGCAATCTCTAATAGCAGTCCAGCACTATACTGTTCTTTATCTTCTAATGGTGATTATAGAGGGACCTTGTTGTAAATGCATGCCTTGTTTTGTGCAGGTAACATCATCGGTTCAGGTATCTTCATCTCTCCGAAGGGGGTTCTAGAGCATGCCGGCAGCGTGGGCTTCTCACTCATCGTGTGGGTTCTTGGAGGAGGGATCTGCGCTCTGGGTTCAATGTGCTACGCTGAACTGGGCGTCACCATCCCCAAATCCGGCGGAGATTACTCCTACGTGACGGAAATCTTTGGAGGACTGGTGGGGTAGGCTGTTTCACATTCACGTCATATTCCACATTACCTCACCGTACGACCTGACTGGGTTTTAGGTGTAATGATTTGGTAATTATTCAGATATTTTCTCGACGATTTTAATATGATCTGTAATATGGTAATATAGCAATGGCAAACCACAGGACCTAAATATTTACGAATCCCTATTAGAGCTGTCCCTGACAAAGAGATCGCAAATGAATGTTGCTTATCCTTTTCAACGGGTACCTAGCCGAGAACTCACTGTAGGAGGAAGACAGGATACACCCTGGAATTATTTAATTGTTCGTTAATATTTAATGATGCATTTATTTATATTTTCACCTTACACAAAAACAAATGAATATATATATATATATATATATATATATATATATATATATATATATATATATATATATATATATATTATTAGTTATATTATTATTAGTATTAGTTATTATTAATTCTTATTATTATTATAGTATTATTATTATAATAAACATTATTATAATAAACAGCAGTTGGTACACAGTTAACGAGGATGTGAACTGATAACCAATTAACAGTGAACTAATTAGTACTAATTACTAAACTAATTACTAATTAGTTACTAATTATTAGGTCTTTAATCCCTAATGCTTAATAGACAATTAATTTAAATTGATATGCGACCCTTTATGTAAAGTGTTACGGGGAAAACTTATTGGAACATCTTATTGCCTTCAGGCTACAAATTGGCATGACATGCCCAAATCATACTCGTACGTTCTGTAATCAAAACACTGTTTAAAGCATCGACATTCCGGCTTGAAATTCCAGAAAATTTGACTTTTTTTGCATCAGGCATTTGCCTTGCTGTTCAGCATCCACTGCATTACACAACCGCATGCCTGTGATCAGTACAGTGAAACAGAACAGCGCTTGTATGCACTAGCTGTGTGGTCCAACATCTCCTTTCCAGAAGCAGCAGCAGTGTTAGCTCATAGGGAGATCTCAAGTTTGAGACCTGGCTATGCCCCAGCTTTCTTTGTCCAGGAGCCCAGGAAAGCATAATTAATCTTGCTCTCTTTCTGGGTGGCTAGGATGTCATTCCTCCTCCCTCCATCACCAAGCACGATGATAGCCATTGCAGTCGTTTGTTAGCTGTTGTGTCAGAAGTTTCATAGGTGGAACGTTTTGGATGGCATCAAATTCAGCCAAGCTGAGCTGAGATCCACGGACAAAGCTTAAAGAAGGTAAAGGGACAGGATATTGTAATTACTGCGAGGGTCTAGTGCACTAACAGAGGAGAACAGAGGCTGATTCGTGATGCCTGTTGGCAAGGCAGTAGTCACAGTATACATCATATTGAGGGAACCCCCAACCCATATTCAGATATGCACAAAATGCACACCCCCAAACACTGATATTAAAAATCTAAATACAAATGTTCCCCACTTATTAATGTAGGACTGTTATACCAGCACTTCACCTCAGCACAGTCTATATAACGTCTATAGCATTTCTGACTTGAGCATGAAAAGAATGAGAACATTAACATCACTATGTCACTATGTAATTTGTATTTATGGAAATGATTAATATTTTGTTAAAAAGTGTCAGTAATTGTATGAAGTGGAAAAACACCCTTTTTTGAAAAAGGGCTAATTTGCAAGTGCTAATCAGTTAACCGTTGTAAGCTATAATAGCTAAGCTATCATAGCGTAAGGTGTCGTAACTAGGCTACCTGGAAAGTTAATTAGCCACACATTCATGCAACGACAGTGTTCACTGCCTTATTCAAATGATGGTCAATGCCTTTATATCTTTATGAAGATCCCAGGCCACACCCCACCCCGACCCCCAGTGTTCAGTTAATTGCTACGGCCTTGCCAGTTGGGTAGGACAGCATTCCCTTTCCTTCCGCATTACCAGCATGAGTATCTGTTAGCTGATGTAACAGAATAGGTAGTTAGTGTTCTCCTCCAAGCATGTTGAGCTCTCCAATGAAGTTGCATTAGCAATAATCTGAAAAAATGACTTCATGTGTCTCCATGCGCTAGCCTTCACCGACCCCTCTTGGTGGCATCTAGTGATAGGAAAGAGATTGAGTTAGCATGTGGAATTGGCCATAACCAAATTAAATTAAGCAAAAATATGAAAACGTTGAAGAATGCACCTGTACAAATTAATAAGGGAATACATAAACAAATAAATGGACACAGTTAGCAGCATTTATTAAACCATGAATGCTAGGATTAAGTAGTAGGCTAGTTGACTTGGAGGAGACGACTGGGGTGCTAATGCTGATACCGGAAGGTTTGCCAACAGACATCAGAGGACCTCTGTGAAAACTTAACAGACGAGATGAGATATGATATTTTAAACAGCATTATGAACTGTCTGGGTGTCTGTTGCACATAAAGGCGTAACAGCAGGAGAAAGAGGCAGTACTGTGATGCTAGTTGTTTAGGACAGCTGTCCCATCACCTAACACAATACTAGCCAGCATGCACGTCTGTTAGCTGTAACAGAATAGGTAGTTAGTGTTCTCCTCCAAGCATGTTGAGCTGTCCAATAAAGTAGACTCGGTGGCTGGCTCCATGCGTCTCAGAGGACGCCTCACATCTTGGTAGTGATAGGAAGGAGACCTAGCTTGCATGTGGAATTGGTCATAACTAAATGAAATGAGGCAAAAAATAAAATGAAGAATACACCTGCACAAATGAATAAAGGAATACATAAACAAAGAAATAAACAGAATTAGCAGCAGTTGTCTGACCAAGAACGATGCAAATGATTAGTAGGCTAGTTGACCTGAAGGAGACAACTGAGGTGCTACTACTGCCACCTTAAGGTATGTCAGCAGACATAAGAGAACTGCAGAGCAAGTTTAAGAGTTGGAAATTAAATATTATAGTTTGAAGAACAGTGTGGACTGTCGGGGTGTCTGGTGCACATAAAGACCTGACAGCAGAGGGAAGCGGCAGGCTAGTGATATCAGTTATGTAGGATGACTGTCCCATCACCCAACACAGCGCTAGTCAATATGCAGGTCTGCTAGCTGATGTTGTAGAATAGGTAGTTAGTGTTCTCCTCCAAGCATGTTGAGCTGTCCAATAAAGTTGTCTTAGCAGTAACCCGAAAAGACGCCGTATTTGACTCCATGCATCTCTGAGCTAATCTTTACCATCCTATCCACTGATAGGGGAAGATCTGGCGAGTGTGTGAAATAGGCTATGAGTGAAAAAAATGGGGGGATGAAAAATTAGTGGATAAGGAAATAAATTTTAGAAATAAAAAAAAAAATAGCAGCCAATTTGACCAAGACGGCTATGACTGATAAGTCAGCTGGTTGGCTTGGAGGAGACCACAGTGGTTTATATACTGATACTGGAACATATACCCACAGCAGGGAACTGCTGAGACAGCGTAAAAGAAGAAAGGAATGAACTATGATCCTTTAAGAAGCACTGAGGACTGTCTGGGTATCTGGTGCACATAAAGGCCTGACAGAAGAGAGAAGGGAGAAATGTGATGCTGGTCCAGATTCCAGGACACTGACTCAGTGGCTTGGTTCTTTGTGGAACTCTGTGGATGAGTATCTGTGCTCATGATGCAATCTAAGGCGGATAGATGTGAGTTCAGCTGCAGAGTCTAATCTACTCACTTATCGCTTTGCCGTGCCGCTTAGTGCTTTGTGCCTGAACATGTTGCTGATAGTGCACCTTTCTCAAACAACAGTCTCAGCCTTAGGAGCAGTCTGGCCATGACTATAGGAAGTCTGTAAAAAATCTGTGTCATATAAATAAATAAATAAATAAATAAATAAATAAATAAATAAATAAATAAATAAATAGATGCAAATGGTTAGTCTACTCTTTGGTTCGTTTAGGTCTGAAATAAGCTCACTGGACAACAAATGAGTCACCTTTCACTGAAACTTACCTAATACCATGTAATACCTCCATGAGCTCCAATAACAGCTGTAACCGGATTTGGCCTGGACTGGACAAGTTTCTGGATGTAGGCCACATCAATGTTCAGACACTCTTACATCAAAGAATTGGTCACAGATTTGGTGGATGCCTTCCCTGGCACAGTTCCGAGGAGAATTCCCTGTAGACTGGGATTTTCCCACTGCTGGTAGACCCGTCACTCACACCCCACAGGTATTTATAGCCCCATCTTCCTCGTGCACCGCCATCTGCAGGAGCCTGAAGTTACTACCACCTTAAACATGCTAGGTGACTCATATTTTGTTCAGTGAGCTTAGTTTCACCATGTTACTGACTCTGGAAGGTATACCTTTGAACAGGGTGATGATTGTGTATGCTGTGATGTAGTAATGACTTGCGTAACATGTTTGTGTGTTGTAACCCAGGTTCTTGTTGCTGTGGAGCGCAGTATGGATCATGTACCCCACCACATTGGCTGTGATCGCCCTCACCTTCTCAAATTATGTGCTTCAGCCCGCCTTCCCCAACTGCCTGCCTCCCTACATCGCCACTCGCCTGCTGTCTACCATCTGCATCTGTGAGTATCACGCGCACCAGCAGCCATTCAGCCCAGACTGTGTGTGGGCCGCTGTAAACACGGCCGGGCTCATGTCAGTTTTAGAATATTTATGAAGCTGGTGGGATTAACCCGGTCAAGGAGAGCCCACTACTAATGTCCGTGTGTGTGAAGGAACATTGCGAGGGGCCTCGTGACTCTGGTTGGTGGCTGGTTCAGACCTGTATGATCTGGTTTAAGTGGCCGGCGCATATGAGAAGGTGTGTAGGGGGCGTGTGGTTGCCTGCGTTTGCTCATGGGCCAGTTCCTAGGGCATGTCCCGTGGTGTCACAGGCTGAGCCAGTCAGTAGCATCCACTATTTTTGGCAGTGGAATCCAAAGAGTATCAGAAGCACCAGAGAGGGATGGACAGGATCCAGGAGGATTTAGAGGGAGAGAAAGGGAGACCCTGAGAGAGACACTAAGTTCTTTCCCATCCCTATCCACCTTCCAGGGCTGGTGTAAGGCTAACATTGAGATGGTTCCAAACCTACTCCAAACCAACAGGAATGAAACTGGGTAGGTTTGGCTATGTGAGACATGCGAATGATTCGAGTTTCATACTCGGCAGTGCATGTGGCATGAGGAAGGACGGGCCTTATCACTGTACCCGACTGTCCCAACAGCCACAATAGTACCACAATAGGACCCCCAGAGAGTCCCTGTCCCTATACACTGAAGTTAGTTGTGGTGTTAACAAGGACCTCTGTGAGAACCACTGCTCTAACCAGTCACTTCTTTAGTGCATGCTATGGGCTTCCTGACCAAGTTGTCCAACAAGGTGATCAAACTGACAAGTTCTGTGAGACCTGAGTTTAAGCCATCCAGGTACAAGAGAGCATTGATGTGCCGGCTCTTTCTGGGCGGGTAGGATTGCCCCCTGCTTGCCGATCTGTTAGCATAATGCTAGCCAACGTGGGCATCACTGGCTAGCATTACTGGTACTCAAAGCAAGTGGTCCAGTGATGGTGGATTAGCAGCAGATCAAAAAGGAAAGACGAACTAGAAAAGTGCATGGACTCTATGGGAGGAATGAGGGATGAATCAACGACAGATAGAGGAGTGCAGGTCAGTATGGCTGTGGATTAGTGCTTGGGGACCTGCCCTTGGGGACCTGCCCTTAGTAGTTACTCTTTCTTTTCGCATCCCTTTTTCCTCCCATAGAGAACGAATGGGAAGGAAAATTCTTTGCCTACGTACTCTACTCCTGCTCGACCTAAAGCCTCCAAATCAGACACAAGGCTTTGCCCCGAGCCAGCATTCGGTGATGGATTGACCCGCACTCGTTCATCTCTCCTTTTGTCCCCACATCCCTCATTCCTCCCATAGAGTCCCAGTCATTTTTGGACCCCTCTAAAGCCGGCTGTTTCGTTCGCCCGAGAGGCGCGAATCTTCACATACACACTAAGGGCAGGTCCCCAAGCACTGACCCACAGTCATACTGACCCGCACTCGTCTATCTGTCGTTTATTCATCCCTCGTTCCTCCCATAGAGTCCCAGTCATTTTCAACCCAAACCAAGCAGTAATGCTTTCGTTCGCCCGAGAGCCACCAAACTAAAGGCAGGGCCCCAGACGTTAATCAACAGTCATACCGACCCGCACTCGTTTACTCATCCCCCGTTCCTCACTGAGCAAGCTGCGCAACCATCCCGCGTTTCCCTCAGGAAATGCACTTTTCTAGTTATGTGTCAGGCTCCACCCTCCTGACCTGGTAGCACTACATGACAGGGACACCTAGGTTATGTCCAGACGGCAGGCAAATATTTTGTCCACACTGTGTTTAAGCATGTGATCAGATCGGATTTGGGTCTCCAGACATCACCAGCCTTTTGGCACGGGAATGACGCAGGTGCCATTAACTATGCAGGAAGTCTCAGCACTTCCGTTTTGAGGTGCCAGAACCACTTCAAGGGTTCCCCAGCTCTCCAGGAGGTTTTGAATCTGCAGATAATAATAATTTCATATTGTGCTAATCTACTTCAGGCACACATTAGGACCCTCAAGGCCTACGGCAGACTTGGGACTTGGTGTGTGATTTTTCCGAGGCTGTCGGGTTGGCTTTGTTTCCAGCCGGGACCAGTGCGACACACCATGCGGAAGGTCGGTGTGGCTGCGATGGCGTCTGAGCACCTGACCCTCACACGGTGAAGCGTCAGACTCTATAATGGTGCCAGTCTTTGAGGCCCCCGCAGCTCGGGGCGTGCCGCCCGCATTGTGCATTGTGTTTGGGGCTGGGCTGTCGCCGGGGCAATTTTACGAACGAGGTTATGGAGGCGGAGTGCCGGGGATGCCGCTGAATTCAGCCAATCCGACAGGCGTTTGCTGTCGAAGCTTAAAAGAGGGGAATGAAATATGATCTTTTAAAAAGCACGCTGGAGCGCCGGGTGCGATTAAAGCTAATGGGAGAGAACAGAGGCAGGATTGTGATGCGAAGAGAGGGCAGCGCGCTATTTAGCAGTGATTGACATATTGATTGATATAGATGTACATACACACACACACACACACACACATTTATTTGATATAGGGTGTTTTTTGGGACGTCCGCTTTCCACAACAACAATCTCAGACCGAAAGAGCTGTTTAAAATGACCCCTGGAAAGATGTTCATGGGACATTTTTATAAATTGTTATTAATTAATAACAATTTTGTGGCTGAATTTCAGAGATATACACTACAACCACAACTTTTACAGAACTTGGCTTTAATTACGTTCCTTTATTTTACAAATATTAAGCTTTAAACATCACTGTGCTTTAATTAGTGCTGGATACTGACCAAACACAAAGTGCTGGATTAACCATTTGCTGCAGCTATATTCCATGCTGTTGCCTGCACAGGAGGATGAGGAGGCCTAAAGTTAGCGATGGGTATCGTCATAGTGCCTACTAGAAAGATACCACACCTCTGTAGGATGGATCTGAGTGTTTACTGATACTGAACCATCTCACAGACCTCAGCTTCACCCACAGAGAGAGGCAGTCACTGACCGCTGTTTGGCCAGAGTAACACCAGGTCGTGCCCTCTGCTCTGTGATCCTGTGTGAATGGTGTTGGTGGAGGTGCTCTAGAACGTTGATTTGGGTGTTTGTATTGGAGCTGATCGGTTGCTTTGATTGGGTTTGTTTTCATGCTCTGCACTGTGTGCCTGTGCTTGGGGGAAATGTGTGTGTGTCTGTGTGTGTGTGTGTGATTGAGAGAGAGAGAGAGAGAGAGAGAGAGAGAGAGAGAGAGACTTGCCCTCCCCTGCTGAATGTTCTGAATGAATGTCACAAGGTCAGCCTGCTGCAGTCTGATTGCGCATTCACAGACACACACACACACACACACACACTGGTCCCACTTCCCTAGATGGCCCAGGAACACAGCTGCTTCAATAGACAGCCAGAACACCACAAACATGACATACCAGTACAAAAACACAGCAAACAACAGCAGCCCAAACACTCCCACCCAAACCTGCCATACAGAACCCAGAAGGGGCCGGGAATGACTCCCGGCTGTGGACAAAAAAGGAGGTAACAGCAAGTCTGTGTACTTTACAGCATTCTGCCTCTCAGTGTGCAACTGTACACACAAACGCTTACGTACTTCAGAGAGCTGAAAGCCTTTCTGGGCTTACGTAAGAGCCAGAGAGGCATACAGTACAAGTTATTACGCACAGTGTGTGGTTTTGTGTTAAATAATACAAGACCAGACACTTTATTAGGTACGCCTACACCTCCCTGTATCCACACTCTTTATCCATTTTATTAGCTAGATTAACCATACAGGACACTCTGTAGTTCTACAGGCACAGACTCTAGTCCATCTGTTTCTCTGTATACTGTATTACCCTGTTCTTCAATGGTCAGGACCCCCACAGGACCACCACAGAGCAGGTATGATGTGGGTGGTGGATCATTCTCAGCACTGCAGTGACACTGACGTGGTGGTGGTGTGTTAGTGTGTGTGGGGCTGGTGTGAGTGGATCAGACACAGCAGTGCTGCTGGAGTGTTTAGACACTGTGTCCACTCACTGTCCACTCTATTAGACACTCCTACCTTGCTGCTCCACCTTGTAGATGTACAGTCAGAGACGGTAGCTCATCTGCTGCTGCACAGTGCAGTGTTGGTCGTCGTCTTCATTAGTGGCCACCAGAGCACTGCTATGCCTGATCCACCCATACCAGCGCAACACAAACCAACACACCAGTGTCACTGCAGTGCTAAGAATGACCCTCAGGGGTTAAAGCAGGAAGACGGTTAGGGGGGATGTTTTTCTCATGCTCTTTTAATGTCTCTTGACTCTTGAATGTTTTGGCTGACCAGCTTAATTGTATTTTGTAAATTTGCAACAGGCTGCAAGAGAAATCATCTTCCCACTGTGTTAAAACTCTGGGACAGATGAAAGCCATACATCAGCTCTATGCAGAAATGTCACAGAGTTCTCTGGGCCAGAGCTCATCTCAGTTGTAGAAATGCGGTTAGATGAGTTAACCTTTCACAGATTCTTGTTTTTATGGCATTTTGCGAAATGTCCCAACTTCACCGGAAATTAGATTTCTGATCTCCTCAGAAGCATCTCCTAAAAAACTGGAAGCCTAAATAAAGGTACTGTACTGCTGAAGTCTATTATACTACCATGAGGTACAGTTGGGCCGAGTCTGCGCCATTAGCAAATAAACACACACACACACACACACACACACACACACACACACACACACACACACACACACACACACACATACACATACACACACTCACACATATAATCAGTCTGTAGAGCCATAAGAACACCTTGTTCTCTAGCACCTGTGTTTGAAACCAGGGAGATAACGCCATGGCCCTGTGGGAATTACACATGTACACACGCACACAGCCCTACTGGGAAAACAGAGTCGTGCAGTGCAGTGTCTGAAGAAAAAGCAGGAGGACAGACACTCCACCTCCTCCTGCAATTACTCTAATGAATGACAAAGACATCGCAGACGCATTTTAAGCCAGTTTAAACATGGACAGTTTGGGTATATACTAAACTGGGACTTCCACATAGCATTTTCACCTTGATAGGTTTTTGCATCTAGGTCAAAGTAATAATCCAAGTTATTAAAAAGTCAGCAATTTAATATTTATTTTATTTACTATAATAATTAGGGCTGCCCTCCCGAAGTCGACGAGTCGAATTGTCAGTCAGAGACCCTTCAAGTCGACTAAGAACAGTGACCTTTTTTTTTTCGTAAAACAGACTAAAGCTTACTAAAATGCATGAGAACGTTAAGAACGTAAAAAAGACTTTTTAATAATTATTAAAGGGGGATACTAAATATATATGTAAGTTCTCGCTGGGCTGTGACGCATGCTTACTAAAAAATTAAATCCACGTGACGACGTGCACTGGCGGTTCACCACTGAAGGAAGCTGAAGCTGTAAAGCTGAGAAACACGGGGGGAGCGATGTCTCAGAGAAAGAGGAGGAGCTTCTGAAGGAGAGAATCTGAATAAATTAAACCGGATTCTGCTCGTCATTCAGTCAGACACCCAACACCGCTCCAAACGAGAGAGCTGACTTTCGGTTTAGACTGTTTGCCGTGAAGGAAAAACGGACCGAAGACGTTTGTTTTATTATAATTCCCTTATTTTAGACCCTAAATTACAGATGTGTTTTATTCATATATTCATTTATTCAGATATGTTTTATTTATTCATCTACAGCTGAGATTATCTTTATTTAAGGATAAGCACAGTCACTGAACACGCCTGCTGATAAACGAGAGATAATGATTTCAGCGCGGGTAATAATACCCTATAAATAATTTAAATATGGACTAATCTGGTTTTATTTAGTAGTTCATTATTTATGAGAGATGAAAGACGAAGGGTCCTGCTACTGAAGAAGCTGTTAGAAGTGAAATTAAAAGTCTATAAGCTATAAGGCTAATGTTTAGCATAAATACGAGCTGCTGCCCGGCGCTGTATCCTGTAATTAAATCAGGCTCCAGTTCAGATCGATCATCATAAGCCCCGCCTCTTTTAGTTCAGAAATATGTTCTGCTGACTTTCTAAATGAGGAGGACGTCAGATCTGAACCGTATGCAAATTGATTTACTGATTACTAGATAATGTACATGGAGAAAAAAGCACGAACAAATCGGGTACAGCCCTAATAATAATCACGCTTGCAGTTTTTTAACCCGATGATTTTACACACGCATATACACACACATATATTTGAATATTTTTTATTATTATTTTTTGTATTTTTTACATTTTTTTCCCATGGTGGTTATGGCCAGGCTGCTGCATATTCCAGGCCCAGACCACAGAGAGTGTTTAGCCTGTTCTACTCCATCTTTGTATTTAGAGGGTCTTTTTGTTGGTTTTATGGGTCAATTAGCTGCATTGGGAAATCCCTCTCTGCATTTGGCCTGGGTGTTTTTAGCCTGGCAAGGAAACCAGAGCAGTTGGAACTTCATTGAAATTCTCCTCTCATTAGCTTTGTGCTCATTTGACACCATTTGGCTGCTCCTGATAACTTCCGCCTAGTGATACAACTCAGAGGGAAATGAAGTCAAGTCTGAAAAGAAGAAGTAAGAAGCAGTCAGTGCACCTGGCTGATGTTTTAGTGTAGGAGCTTCTAAGGCAGTATTTTATAGACACAGTCAGATATGTTTACGTGCCACTGGGGTTACCTGCCAGCGGCTTTGTTGGGTTGAATATAGGGAGCGTGTTTAATGGCTCTGTTATTGGCCCAGGAAAGAAGGTGGATTTATTTCAGTATTGTTCTGCCTGTATTTGAAGGCTTTATTTATTGTATTGCTGTTGTATTAAATCTACTCTCTGTGTAAGGCTATTATTGGGTTGATTCGTGAAACCCACAGGTGAGTGATATTGAGTGTGTCAGAAAGCAGAATCACACTACAGCATAGTTTCAGTCTGTAGTGAGCATTGCCATTCAACTGTGTGTGTGTGTGTGTGAGTGTGTGTGTGTGTGTTCTTGTGTGTGGTGTTTGTGTGTGTGTGCGTGTTCTTGTGTGTGTGTGTGTGTGTGTGCGCGTGTGTGTGTGTTCTTGTGTGTGTGTGTGTGTGTGTGTGCGTGTGTTCTTGTGTGTGTGTTCTTGTGTGTGTGTGTGTGTGCGCACGTGTGTGTGTGTGTTCTTGTGTGTGCGTGTGTGTGTTCTTGTGTGTGTGTGTGTGTGTGTGTGTGTGCATGTGTTCGTGTGTGTGTGTGTCCGTGTCTGTGTGTGTGTGTGTGTGTGTGTGTGTGTTCTTGTGTGTGTGTGTGTGTGTGTGTGTGTGTGTGTGTGTGTGTTGCTGAAAGTCTGGCCAGTTTTGTTGGGTGCTATCGGAAGCTGTTTGTTTTGGGGGTCTGACAGATGCCCAATGTTTCTGGGTACATTAAGTGAGTTTGCGCTGAAGTGTGTGTGTGTGTGTGTGTGTGGTGAGTGGGCGGGCAGCTTCAGGCGGTGATGGATGAGAGGGGGAACCCGTCTCCCCTTTGCCCAGTGTCCCTTGCTACATTGCTGCGTTCACGACGCCGGCAGGCCCTGGAGACGGACCTCCGGAGCTCCGTACACCGGATCTCCACCGGGGCTGTCGTCAAAACGAGACAGGATACAGGAGAAACAAGCAGCTCACACACATACACACTCACCATGTAGGACCACATGTCTACACATAGTATGCATGCAGCTTGGCCAATGACCAGACGGGAACCCGACTGGCTTAATTTGGCCGCTTTGTGATGCGGTTCTGTTTAAAACGATGCTGCCATTTGCTAATGACATCGTAAAGCACAGCTACACTAAATTGAATTTACATTGGCATTGAAGAGATGTGTATATATATATATATATATATATATTAAACCGTTTACAGTATGCGTATGGCATCCTGCGGCACATTCACCACAGATGTTGCAACTTGGCCTGTAGATCCTACACACTCGTAGGCTACCTAGGCATCCTAGCTGGTCCCATAAATGCTTGATTGCCGATAAATCTGGTGACTGGGCAGGCCAGGTACTGATGCAATCTGAAGGAGACATCCTTGCTGTGTGTAAATGCTAGCTGGAGGCCCTGCCATGAGGAGCAACACGTAGCTGGAGGATGTCCTGCGCATGTTGCTGAGCCGTTAGTGTCCCTCTTATCTCTGCTAGGGGTGGCTGACTGTTGTATGCGATGGCTCCCCAAATCATCACACCAGCAGTTGGGGCAGTGTGTCGTCACGGCAAAGGCATCATTGAAGCGCTCATGAGGCCTTCTTAATGAAACATGATCATTGTCAGACCCCAAACAGAACCTGGATTCGCTTCGGGCTGGCTATCACTGGCAGGATGACTGGCACCATGACACCAAATTCCCCTGAGCAGGTGGCATAGTGAAGGTGCCACATGTGTCTGGTTGGTAGAAAACTTGGTAGATACTGTGGGAGCTGCTTGTGCTTGTCAGCAGATCAAACGATCCTCTTTACTGGTGGTCCGTCTGGGCCTACGGGTCCACCAGCAGTAGCAGAATCAGTGGCCAGGAAGGCATCCACCAATTCTGGCCCAAGTGCACAATTCTTTGATGCAAGAGTGGCTGAAGACTGATGTGACCTACATCAAGAAGCATGTCCAGTACATGCCAAATCCAATCACAGCTGTTACTGGTGCTGGTGGAGGTGTTACACACACTGCATTTCAGTCACAGGTGACTCTTTTTTGTTTTTGGTGTGGTGAGTTTACATTCATTGGTACTGTAGCAGAGTGCAGTGTGATTCAAGGTCAGGAAAACTGGACCACGACTCAGTTCCCTTAATTCAATTTCCTTATTCATTTAGCAAGAGTAACTGAATGCTCTTTTCCTGGCGGTGCGGACAAAGCACTCGGTCCAGCATATAAAACACATATGACTTAGATTTTCCCCCAAGCTCTGCTCTCTAAAATCCAAACCACGTGGCCGAGCTGAGCCACGTTGCTCTCATTACTGCATCATGACGTGACGTGTCCCCCTCAAAACTCCACCTCTTTGGTTTCTCCAAGAGCTCTGACACAATAACTCCGAGTGAAACGTGAGAGTAAGAGAGAGAGAGAGAGAGAGAGAGAGAGAGAGAGAGAGAGAGAGAGAGAGAGAGAGAGAGAGAGAGAGAGAGAGAGAGAGAGAAGCAGATCTGAACTGTACTCCACTGTACAAAGAGCCTCTCTGTAATTACAATGGCCTCTTTGGAAAGCAGTAAATGGTTTCAGTTTATTTATAGTCTCTGTAAGCTTCCTCTGTACTTATCCAAAACTTTCTGAAACCTCTGTCCATTTCCTGGCACCTATATAAAGTGAATTGAAGCTCCAGATACTGAGATTCAAATACTGTGATCCATTATAGCATTGAATGCTGCGGGTCAAAGGTCATGTGTGTGTTTGTTTCATACATTGAGCTCGCCTCATAGCAGGGGGGCCCAGTCCTGAGCCACCTCCCTGGAGAGTTTAGATCCATACAGTAAGATGAGTCTGAAGGCCTTCATCACCTGGATTGGGGCAGTCATGGACCAGAGGTTGGGGGACCAGTTTTGTGACTCGAGGCTCGCTGGTTCAGGTCCCTGAACCAACAGGACATGACTGAATTACCCCCTGCACTGGGTACCTAACCCCCAACTGCTCCTTGGGAGCTGTGGATAAGGGTGGGCAAATGTGCCCACTGCCCTCTAGTGTGTGTGTTCACATGTGTGTGTCTCTGTGTGCAAACACAATTAGCAAAATGACTCTAATTCTAATCCTGACTGTGTTATATTCGCTGAACCCTGAACCCTGCAGGGTGGCTAGATCTCCAGGACCAGGATTTAGCATCAGTAAGAGTGCAACAGGGCTAGCGTAAAATATGTGGAGCAGCAAATTGATCCTGCATCCAAGTAAATGAACCACAGTGGCTTGATTAATATACGGAAACATGCCAGCATTAACTAAATTGCATTTAGTGCTGAGGTAACAAAATCCATATATGCCAACTCTGTGTGACTGAATGTACATCTGTGGCATAATTCAAACAATGATATATGTATTTTTGAGAGTGGTAATTTTGTGAAGTGCTTTTCACAGAAGCTACATGCTTTATTTATTAAGCCTGAATAATAAAAAAGTTCTTATGCAGTTACTGAGATTGTGGTTGGTGTAGCTCAGCGGATAAGACCACTACCCGCCACAGAGCCAACACCACATGTGGGAGACTGGCGTTCAAATCCCGGTCTGGGTGACTATGCTGTGCTACACCAATAAGAGTCCTTGGGCAAGACTCCTAACACTACAATGGTTTCCCTGTAATATGATGAACCTTGTAAGTCGCTCTGGATAAGAGCGTCAGCTAAACGCCGTAGATGTAAGGGTTAGGAATAAATAAAATTCATACCGGCTGTGTACTAATTACCAAACCATATCTGTCTTTTGGCAAATCCAGATTGATTATTTATGAAGGTGACTTGAAATGTGATTCCATATTAGACACAAAAGACCCCTATTTAGTGTTCAATAGACAGACCCTAAACACATCCCTGGGCTAGCCCCAGTTATGGAAAGACAGCTGCTGTCAACATTTACCATATGTCATATCCCCACAATGGAAACCAGTGAAACCATGACATGGTAAACATCATTTATGCATATGTGTGCATTTATACCTATCAGATACCCACCATCACCTGGTTGGATAATTCAAGTCCAGTAACCCAGCCCTGCCCTCAATCACTAGGCTACCTTGTGTTTGAAACAATGTCTATAATGATGGTGTGGACTCGCTGGCTTCTGATGGAGCCAGCACACAGCAGCATTGAGTAAAACTAGGCCAGAAAGTGGTGGAAGTAGACAACTACAGCCCCCTCTGGTGGCAAAAACAAGCACCTGAGACTCGTCTGCCCTGGTGCGGGTCTTTCTTAGGACTTTACTGTGTGTTCTGTGTCAATTCTGGGGGACAACTTCAGCTGGAGTCCCCAAAAATGGGAACTGATGGTTGGTCACCCTGAGCTAACCAGTCCAACACTGGATGCTGAGGGGGCTCGCTGTCTTCCTCCGGTGGACAGTGTAGCAACATGTTAGCTTGTCCAAGAAGTATGTTTTTACTGTTCCTGGAGCTAACTAACCTCAGTGACATAGTTAGACCAGTTAGGAGCCAAATGTGCAGAGCTGTGTCTGCCTGTGTCTGTGTCTCTTCCATAACAACGTGCATCCAGGCCTTCGCGTTCCATAGCTAGTAGTTTCCCCGATACCCCTTTTCCACCAACAGTGTGCCAGTGCTTGTGCTAGAGCTGGTGCTGATTCCCAGTATCTATAGAACTGGTTAGGGAGGGGCCCCGTTTTTCCACTGCTTTGAGAGCCGAGCGATTACGTATATGGATATGGGCGGCCCGTAGTCCAGAAGCAGAAGCCCGCTCGTTTGGGGGTCTTTTGCTAAATAATAACCCCAGTTTACTGAAGACTCACGCCAGTTAAGGCTTCATCCATGCATATCTGGACAACTTCAAAGACGTAATATTTATACACAAAGAATATTTGTCTATAATCACAGCATTTTCTCCAACATGTCCATTCAAGAATGCAAAGACTCCCTCATGAGCCAACCAGCCCAGCAGAGGGAAAAAGCATATCATAACATTTGGTGTCATAACACTTCAGGATGTGTTCCAGCGTTCCAAGCCTGTGACATGCCGTGTGGACAAACCCATTAAGATGCACACCTGTGTGGGTCAGTTCCGGTGTTGCGCTGCCAGTCGATGGGTGGATGTTATGTCGGTAGTCATTCATCCTCGCCGCTGATTTCTAGTACCTATGGGACCCATTAAGAAAGGACCCCCACTTCTTTGAGAGCTACGTGATTGTGTATCTGGAGGTGGGCAGTCCTTAGGGCAGAAGTTGGCAGACAATGCATGAAACCAACATGGCGGAGCATGCTCCTACTCCAACACTGTCATTTTGCTGCTGCTTTCATTGTTTTTTTCTTATTGTCCTTTTTTTTATGGCGGTGTCTTTACATGGTGTTGATAGCGTCATGCCCTCTTGCAGCTTGCGTCAAAGGTTCCACCGTTCCAGACCAGTGAGTGCACGGGGCTGTGAACTGATGGTGCCGGCTGTGAACTAGTGTTTTTGTGGTGGAATACTGAAACCCTCTGCACATCCTGCGGTGTACCGTATTTAGCTCCAGTTTGTACCTTGAGGGAATACAACCTGTTGGACTGTCCCCTTTTTTCCAACACTAACACACATATATACTCAGCTATAATAAAGTAATTAGGTTAATTAATAAATTAAAATAAGTATCATCAGAGACTGTGGCTAGCAATAAACTCCAATGAAGAAAATGTATCTCACAGCAAACTGTGTAGCATAGCAACATTTGCAGACAGTTAGCCAGATTAGGGATATTAGCATCTACCAATATCTCAAGTCTGACAATATTGACCGACATGCTTGGTAATCCATGATTCCTCCGAGTGATATTTAAAGGACTGGCTGCTTGTGCAGGGCAAAATAGGAATGGGAAACTGAGTGGGCACAATATTCCAACCGAGGGGGCATTGCCCTCTTGTGTCCCCCCGCCATGGTACATGGCCTGAATAATTTAATAGCACATAACTGTATACAGAGGAACTTAAAACGAGTGAAATGTCCATACAAGTAAAAGAAGCCACATATAAACTGCACTGTGTGTTCAGATACCCAATACTTTACATATAACACGAATGGTACATATGTACGTATATGCATAACACTGACCATGTTGGGAAAACAAGCCTGAGTGTGTGCGCTTGTGTATGCGTGTGTGTTAGAAGAGGTCAATATACTAATGTATGACTCCCTCTCTCTCCCTTTCTCTGTCTCTCTCGCTCTGCCCCCCTCCCCCCTTTGTTTCTTTTCTAGTGCTGCTGACGTGGGTGAACTGCTCCAGCGTACGCTGGGCCACACGCATCCAGGATTTCTTCACCGTCGGCAAACTGCTTGCCCTCGTTCTCATTATAGTAGTAGGCCTGGTACAAATTTGCAAAGGTATGTACTTATGTATCAGCAAAACAGCTGCTGACCTTATCTTCTGATATCTTCCGTATCTGGACTCTAGGGTACTAATGCTGGAGTACATAAGCCTGTGGTACACACGTCTTTATTGAACCCTTGGCATGTAGTTGTTGTGACGTTTTTCAAGTTTTCCACTTTGGTATGTCGTTGCTGTCCGAGGAAAAACATGTATCTCCATTTTTGTTGATTTTTACTTTTATACCTCATTTGATCACATGAGCTGCTGTTTACACTGTGTGGGAATGTAACTAAGAATGGGCCAACAGAAATGTCCCAAAACAGCTTGGAAAGACGTCTGGTTCCATTGACCTCCATTCAAATTAAACAAGGTGTTTGGCCTCTCCTATAAAGTTGCCATTTTGAAGATATGTTTTTCATTCGACAGCGACGATATGATTCGTCTTTAATAATCCCACATGTGTTACAGTACTCTCTTTAGAGCCATGTGTAAAATTCCATGCTATTCCATCAACAGCAGTTTATTCTTTATTGCCCCTCAGTTGGTTTGAGTTTAGTTTTAGCCACCTACCAAATAAAGTATAATCACAGGCTGTCCAAATGTGTCTCGACATCCATCAGAGTCATCAGAAAGTGGCATTTAAATGGCACGATTAAAAATAATTTGCCTCCCTCCACTTTCAGTGGGGGGTGGCTATGTGTAAACGGGCTGAGAGAGCACCACACACTCACACACAGCTGAGTCACCAAGTCGGACACCAACAGTCTGACCTCAGAACACTGTGAAGAATGGATGTGGGTGTGTGTGTATATATGTGCCTGCTTGCACACACGTGATCTCTCGGGTTACGGTAGCCGACACTCATTTGATCCTGAGGGCAGTTACTCTGAAGTTAAAGTTTAAACTGGGTTTATCCTCATTGGGAAACAGTTCTCAATACCTCTCATTCAGGTTTCCTCAGTCCCGTTAAGATGCCTGAAGGAGGTTTATGGTTTGTCCTTATGGGGCAGCGTTGAGGGGGGGTATTCAGCCGTGCATATCTGGTCCATTCTAAAGACGCTTATGTCCTCTGTATATAAACAAAAAGAACCCTTTGTTCATCCCATGTGTCCGTCTATAGAAGAATGGAGCTCATGAGCAAACCAGCCCAGCAGAAGGGCGAAAGTACATCATAGCATTTGATGTCATAGCACTAAGAAGTTCACGAGTGAGCAAACATATCTGGAGAATATCAGTAACCCCATTAAGATACACGTCTGTGTGGGTCAGTTAAGGTGTTCACAGAACCTTCATTGCCTCCTTTCCTCACATCTTAGCTCCTCCAGCTAAGCCAGCGGTGCCCAGTCTTATCCACAAAGGGTCAGTGTGTTTGCAGGTTTGAATGCCAACAAAGCCAGAGAGCTGGTCAGCAGTTTAAAGACAGTGAAGAGCTGACCAGCAGTGTGAAGAGATGCACTGATTCAACAAGTGGCCTCAGGTGTGCTCCAGCTTGTTTGGACCCTTTATGGACAAGATTGGACTCCACTGCTCTAAGCAAACGAGGGAAAGATGCAAGGATAATATGAGAGGACTGAGAAATCTCTGCAACAAACAACATGTTGACCAAATGAGACGTCCTGCACTCTTCGCTGTCATCACTTTCATAGACATGGCCAAAAATATACCCTTCATCAACCCACTGTGTCATCATAGTCTAGTGTAGCTCATATGCTCTGGTCATGCAGTTCATTAGGTAACTGTTGGCTGAGAATCTCCTACATTGGTGGTGGGACAGGACAGCCTAGCCCCATCATTGCTGTCTTTGCAGGTGTCTTCATTAGAGGAGTGATCATATAGCTCTCCAGGAGACATTACTTATTTGCCGATTTGTCCAAAGCACATGCTTCTCTTGACTTTATCATTTTCTCATACACGCTTACATGCACATGAGATAACCAGGCGGATCAAGTGATGCAAAATGTTATACAGTGTCCCTGTTTGAAACACTGTTCAACTGTGTATAAACAGAGTAACCTCATCAATAGAATAGTTGCACCCAGAAGGAAGTGTGGGAGTGCAGTGCTGTTGGGAAGGAAGATAAAGGTGACCAGGATCAATAACTGATGATACATTTAGACTGATATGATCAATATTTATTGAGCTACACATACAGAAGTCTGTCTCTCAGTATGGTGTCGGGCCGCCATGTTTTCTAACCCAACATGCCAGGCATCTTAGCATGGAGCTGTAGAGGTTCCTAATGGTGTCCTGTGATAATCCATCCCATGCAGCTTGAATATATTCACACACAGTTCCTGCAGATAGTGTAGTAGGGGTGGAGGTGGAGTGGCACCAGGCCTTCTGGACATGTGACAACAGTGTGTTGGTCATCTCCACAAAGATAAAAGGAGGACTCGCCACTGAAGATGAACATTCTGAGTCACTCCATGACAGTCTGGCACGACACCATTGCAGTCTTTGGTGACGTTGATGGGGTGTTAAGGACAGTTGTCATAATGGACTGCGTGCACGTAGTCCTGCGCCATGCAGTTGTCTGCCAATGGTGCTGGCACTATTTGGATAATTGATGGAGGGTATCACTGTCCACAATCGTTCCTTTTGGGTCAGTCAGGTTCAGCGATAAGGCCCGTCCTTACTTACATAACATGCACAGCCGAGCATGATACTTGAATCACTAGCATGTCTCACAACGTCTAACCTACCCACCAAGTTTCATTCTTGTCGGATGATTCCTTCTGGGTGCAGCTATTTGTGCATTTTTTTTTTTTTTATGACCATACCTATAAGTTTACTTTTAGTAAATAAGACTTAAGTAAACTAGTTGTCTACTCACAGTTTACTACTCTTACACCTAAAATACTTAAAGTGTAGTTTCATGAATGTCAAAGTGACCAATGTACTCCCAAGAAGTGTTGAAATAGTACACTTACATTTATATGGGTACACATACTGTATACCTGGTAGTTACTTTAGCTGTACAAAAGTTTGGTAAGGGTCAGTACAATGACAGCAGGTTACAGCCTTGACAGACTTGACCTGCAGGCTGTTAGACTCTGTAATTCAAAGAGTTCAAGACCCCTAACATGTCATTTAATGACCACCGGGGTGACTGGATTGACCTTAACGGGACGCATTACTTAATCCAAACAGTGCTAGAGCAGGATTAACACGAGACTAGTGAGAATTTAAACCCTTAAGGATGGAATGAATGGGCTTTTCCTATGTCTTTCACTCCTTTTCTTCTCTCCCCCAGATAAGTGGTTCCCCTCAGAGACCCCCATATAGTCCACATTTATGCACTGTATGTATGTTTTGCAAGTTGGGTTTGAGCAACAATGTGAGGCATCTATGGTTCCCTGAGGACCAGCTTGACAAGCATTGCCCTAGATCGTTTTTGCCTACACCGTAATGCTGAGAACATTAACACGAGTAACTTAATAGGTCACGTTAGCAAGCTTATTATCTGAAGGTCATGTTAATATAAGCCAGAAATAAGTGACCTGAAGTGATTTCTGACCCTTCCTGAGTAACTGAGGACTCATCATGATCAAAGCAAAAACATCCTGAGGCATGGACACTTGAGGAAGCTAAAGTTATCAATCATTTATGAAGATTAATTTGATTACAACTGTGAACCATATTTAAGGTAGCATCAAGCACTTGGAAGCACTTAAGGGCAGTTTGAATACTGTCACGACTGAGTACTTAAGGTAGCATCAAGCTTGCTAGACACTTAAGGGCAGTTTGAATATGTTGCAAACTGAGTACTTAAGGTAGCATCAAGCTAGCTAGATACTTAAGGGCAGTTTGAATACTGTCACGAACTGAGTACTTAAGGTAGCATCAAGCTAGCTAGATACTTAAGGGCAGTTTGAATACTGTCACGAACTGAGTACTTAAGTTAGCATCAAGCTAACCTAAATACATAAGGGCAGTTTGAAATCTGTCGCAAACCGTGCGTACTTAAGCTAGCATCAAGCTAACAAAATACTTAAGGGCAGTTTGAATACTGTCGCAAACTGAGTACTTAAGCTAGCATCAAGCTAACTACATACTTAAGGGCAGTTTGAATACTGTCACAAACCATGATACTTAAGCTAGCATCAAGCTAACAAGATACTTAAGGGCAGTTTGAATATGTTGCAAACTGAGCACGTAAGTTAGCATCAAGCTAACCCAGATTCTTAAGGGCAGTTTGAATATGTTGCAAACTGAGTACTTAAGCTAGCATCAAGCTAACTACATACTTAAGGGCAGTTTGGATATGGTTGCAAGCCAGGTACTTAACATCAACTTACACAGGTTAAGGGGAGAATGAATACAGTCGCAAACTGGGGTATTTACGGTATGATCAAGCCATCTAGACCCCTAAGCAAATTTGAATACTGGCACAAACCGGGGCATTAATGGTTGCATCACATTTTTTGTCCTTTCTATTTCCTACGATTCTGTAGTAAAACTGGATCACAATGTTCAGCAGAGGGTAAAACAGCCTATAAACTACTGTCCCCCCTTTCACTCGCTTTGCAGGGCACTACGATGCTCTGGAGCCACAGACAGCATTTGAGTTCATCCGAGATCCATCAGTGGGGCAGATCGCCCTGGCCTTCCTGCAGGCCTCCTTCGCCTTCAGTGGCTGGAACTTCCTGAATTACGTCACGGAGGAGGTGGTAGAGCCACGCAAGTGAGTTGAACATCATGGACTCAGGTCTTCAGCCCCAGACCTGCCATCCACTTGTTCTCACCCAGGAGTGGGTTTTACATCTAGACTAGGCTCTGTTCTTGAGGCCATAATGAGAAAGTACCTTGTAAGACATCCAGTTCTTGTCATTTTGTTGAATTGGTAGTGCAGCACTGAAGGAAAGCCATAGACCACCATTTGTTAATTTGATTTCCTGGCAAAATGGCACTAGACTTTTTCCTTTTGCATGAGAAATCCATTATGAAATTTAGGAACTGTACGTTTACCCTACACTGAATCATGTGCAATAGACTGACTCACATGCATACATCCATCAATACACATAACCGCACACATGCGGTAGACTAGTAACTGTGGTGTGTGTGTGTGTGTGTCTGCAGGAATCTCCCACGAGCGATCTACATCTCCATTCCTTTGGTCACCTTAGTGTACACCCTCACCAACATCGCCTACTTCTCCTCCATGACCCCTGAGGAGCTGCTTGCATCCAATGCTGTCGCTGTGGTAGGTGACCTCTGACTGAGCACCTTGGTGTCTTAGATTCGGCCTGTTCTAACGCATCTAGAACCAGAAATACGAAAACGCACTTTGGATCTTCCGGTCAGAGTCTGTATACCTGTACTGACTTGCAGACGTTTGGTGAGAAGCTGTTGGGGATGTTCTCCTGGGTGATGCCCATCTCTGTGGCTCTGTCTACGTTCGGAGGGATTAACGGCTACCTGTTCACTTCCTCCAGGTAAGCACACCCATGGGCGCTCACATAATGCCTGATGTCACTGTGCTGTTAAGCCTGATTAGTAAGCAGGCCCCTCTGTCTCCCAGGTTGTGCTTCTCTGGAGCTAGAGAAGGCCACCTTCCCTACCTGCTGGCCATGATCCATATGAAAAACTGCACTCCGATCCCAGCGCTCCTCGTCTGTGTAAGTGACACATCAGGCACCCAGGCTTCAAAATGACACGCCCCTGTTCACAAGATCCACACACACAAAACCACACATTAACATCATAAATGATTAACACTGTTAACACAGTTTCTGTGTTTGGAAAATTCTTATGCACAGTTTTATGCGCTGATCTTGCCTCCAGAAGAAGTTTATAGTGAAAGTGTGGAGTTCAGAGTGTTTTGATACGTGCCAGGCTCTGATATGAGAGTTTATGTGGTCTACTGATGTTTGGCTGAGCTGTTATTGTTCATAGGCTGTCATTTCACAGTAATTGCATGTACAGTTAACCAGGGCGAATCTCGCAGGCCAGAAAGTTCATGAACCAACTTATGGCAGAGGTGTGCATCCAGTGTGTGTCTATGGAGACTGCATAGCCGGCTACTTGATTTAGTTAGGGTGTGACTGGAACACCTCCACTCAATAATATGATTAATACGCATGCGGCCACTGGCGTTCTCATTGGACTTTGGAAAGTCCAAATGTTTATTGCATGGCTACCCTGTGGTTTTCATGTTTAGCTCATGCTATACACTCACAAGTTTGAATTTTGATTTGGCACCAATACATAGACGTTTGGGCTCAAAGTGATAACTGACGTTCAGTTATTTGCATGTGCCGTTTGGTGTACTAGTTTTGATATTTGATTTATAGAAAGACTGATAAGCTTCCATATAACAATATATACTGTTTTCTTTTTTTATTTAATAGCAGTGTCAGTAAATATGAATATATTATGTCAGTAATTAAGTAATTAATTAAACACAAGACACAATAAGCAATCCACAAATATATATTTATAGTGGAAATTTAATATAACCTGCTTGCAATTATTTATACCATCTCATGTGCTTGCATTGTTTAAATTCCAACAACTGAAACCACATGAGACTGTTTAGTGACCCACTCCCAGCTCCTTGAGATGGATATCTAATTGTGAGCACACTCCCGAATTCAATCTTGAGCTGATTTACTGCACATTGTATTCACCTACTTTCTCGTGCCCAGTGTTCGTCTTACACTCTCTCTGCCTCTCTTTCTCTCAGTGTACTGCGACCATAGTGATCCTCTGTATTGGTGAGACTCACAACCTGATTAACTACGTGTCTTTTATAAACTACCTCTCATACGGAGTCACCATCGCTGGGCTGCTGTACTATCGCTGGAAGAAACCTAAACTCGTCAGACCCATTAAGGTAAACCCGGCCACTAGCGGTGATTTAATAGGATACGGTATATTTAGTCTATCTAAAATAACACTTATAAATTCAGCATGAATGGGCGGGGCTAAACTGCCATAGACTGAATATATGGATATATGTAAATGTGCTTTGTGGTTTACATTGCATCACAATAGCAATGAGTTCATTTGGACTGTGGAGTCAATAGAGCCTTTTAAAACACTGTGGCTTTTTAAATATAAGTGATATTATATCAATATTATTTTATAAAAGTTTTTTTTAATTGTACACTGATATACTTATACTTATATGACCTGTGCAGGTGAATTTGCTGATCCCCATCAGTTACCTGGTGTTTTGGGCAGTGCTGCTGGGCTTCAGTCTGTACTCAGAGCCTGTGGTGTGTGGAATGGGCCTGGTCATCATGCTCACTGGGGTGCCCATATACTTCATTGGAGTGCACTGGTCTGAAAAGCCACGTTGGATCTACAGCGCAGTGGGTGAGTGGGGAGGAAATGAGTTATGAAATAAGTCAAGACCATGTTTTAAACTTTAGCTCCCACTGAACCACATCCTGTGTATTTTCATCTTTCCCTTCTATGGTCACACGGAATGGTTTGGGCACCACTAACCCACATGAGTACATACTCCACAGAGAACACACGTCTCCACGTCTTAAATACTGATGAATGTAATATAAAGCGTAAACATGGGAAAAAATAAAACTCAGGAAATACATAAAACTGAACACTAAAATACTGAAAGTGCTTCTTCAGGGAACAATCTTCTGCAGATTCAATCTTTTGCATACTACTATTTCTCTGGGTCTGTCATCATGGTCTTCTAGAGTCAATCAGAAGCCGCCCAGAACTCCTGCCAAAGTCCCCAACTATAGATCGTCTGCCCTCGCAAACAAAACTGTAATACTGTCAACAAGGTCACCTTCTACAGTTTGGATTGAATCCATGCACTGTCACTGCCATACGTACAGGAAGATTCCAGCTGAATACACCATAGCTATAATGGAAGTAGGAGTCACTCTGAAGAAAGATTTTAAGTACCTTGAAAGAATCCTAACACATCTAGTTTTGTCCTGGCTGTATCTCCATTCTACAGTATAATCAATTAATTAGCACACAGATGAATTAGTTCTCTGTCTCTAACCCATCCGTGCTGTGACACACATACACTAGTGGGCAGTGAGCACACTTGCCAATCATGGAGGGCAGCCCTAATCAACAACACCCATAGAGCAGTTAGAGGTAAGGCACCCTCAAGGTCACGCCCTGTCGCTTCAGTCATGTTTTGACAGCTTAGGTGATCAAACCAGTGACCTTCTGGTTATGAGATTGGTTCCCTAACCTCCAGCCCACAAATAAGTTGTACACTTACAGTAGTCCCCTATAGGCGGGTGTTAAAGCCAGCTTGTGTTTAAACTCAGCATGCATTGTGCTAACTACTTGTATTCCGTTGTTAAGTTTTGATTGGAGACCAGAGAATTCCTATCTTAACCATGGCAATCAGAAAGCATTCCAATCTGACCTTTTATAAGATAAGATAAGATAAGATAATCCTTTATTAGTCCCACAGTGGGGAAATTCACAGTGTTACAGCAGCAAAGGGATAGCAAGGTACTCTGTACAACAACAAAAAAAGGACAGAACAATATATAACATTATAAACAATAAAAGTCAAAAACCTCTGATCTTATTTACAGATAATTGCACATTTATTCTTTATTGCACATGGGGAATGGAAAATATTGCACATTGTTAGCATTGCACATTATGCTACATACAGCATACAGCTCTATTTCCTGTGAGTGTGTGTAGTTTAAGTGTATGTGTGTGTGTGTGTGTGGTCCTGTGAGTGTGTGTAGTTTAAGTGTGTGTGTTTGTGTGGTCCTGTGAGTGTGTGTAGTTTAAGTATGTGTGTGTGTGTTCCTGTGAGTGTGTGTAGTTTAAGTGTGTGTGTTTGTGTGTGTGTTCCTGTGAGTGTGTGTAGTTTAAGTGTGTGTGGTCCTGTGAGTGTGTGTAGTTTAAGTGTGTGTGTGTTCCTGTGAGTGTGTGTAGTTAAGTGTGAGTGTTTGTGTGTGTGTTCCTGTGAGTGTGTATAGTTAAGTGTGTGTGTGTGTGTGTGTGTGTGTGTGGTCCTGTGAGTGTGTGTAGTTTAAGTGTGTGTGTTTGTGTGTGTGTTCCTGTGAGTGTGTGTAGTTTAAGTGTGTGTGTTTGTGTGTGTTCCTGTGAGTGTGTGTAGTTTAAGTGTGTGTGTTTGTGTGTGTGTGGTCCTGTGAGTGTGTGTAGTTGAGGTGTGTGTATGTTCCTGTGAGTGTGTGTAGTTTAAGTGTGTGTGTTTGTGTGTGTGTGTTCCTGTGAGTGTGTCTAGTTTAAGTGTGTGTGTTTGTGTGTGTGTGGTCCTGTGAGTGTGTGTAGTTGGGGTGTGTGTATGGTCCTGTGAGTGTGTGTAGTTTAAGTGTGTGTGTTTGTGGTCCTGTGAGTGTGTGTAGTTAAGTGTGAGTGTTTGTGTGTGTGTTCCTGTGAGTGTGTATAGTTAAGTGTGTGTGTGTGTGTTTGTGTGTGTGTGTGTGGTCCTGTGAGTGTGTGTAGTTTAAGTGTGTGTGTGTGTGTGTGTGTTCCCGTGAGTGTGTGTAGTTTAAGTGTGTGTGTGTGTGTGTTCCTGTGAGTGTGTGTAGTTTAAGTGTGTGTGTGTGTGGTCCTGTGAGTGTGTGTAGTTTAAGTGTGTGTGTGTGTGTGGTCCTGTGAGTGTGTGTAGTTTAAGTGTGTGTGTGTGGTCCTGTGAGTGTGTGTAGTTTAAGTGTGTGTGTTTGTGTGTGTTCCTGTGAGTGTGTGTAGTTTAAGTGTGTGTGTGTGTTCCTGTGAGTGTGTGTAGTTTAAGTGTGTGTGTGTGTGTTCCTGTGAGTGTGTGTAGTTGTAAGTGTGTGTGTGTGTGTGTTCCTGTGAGTGTGTGTAGTTTAAGTGTGAGTGTGTGTGTGTTCCTGTGAGTGTGTGTAGTTTAAGTGTGTGTGTGTTCCTGTGAGTGTGTGTAGTTTAAGTGTGTTTGTGTGTGTGTGTGTGTGGTCCTGTGAGTGTGTGTAGTTTAAGTGTGTGTGTGTGTGCGTGATCCTCTGGGAACAGTGCTGGTTGTAGAGTCTAACAGCAGCAGGAAGGAAGGACCTTCGATACCGCTCCTTCACACACTTGGGGTGAAGCAGCCTGTCGCTGAAGGAGCTGCCCAGAGCTGCCAGAGTCTCATGCATGGGAGTCATTCTCCAGCATGGATGCCAGCTTATGCCTATAGTCTCCTAGAAGATACCATGTCCTCCACTGACGTCATGAGCTGAACTGAAGGCCTTAAAAATGAGGTTAACTACCAGCATAATGAGGACATAACTGTGGAGACTGTGATTTCATTGTCATGACTTAATTTGAATGGGTGGGACGAGTTTCATCAGTAAACATGGACTGGTATAAAATGGACTTCAGTCAGTTGTTAGAAATATAGAACAGCAACTGTACGTATATGACAAGCTTCAAAACGTCCTCATTTCAATGTGTGCACCACTGTTAGCTCTAACATACAGCTAGGAGACCTTCAGGAGAGCCAGTAGATTAGCTGTGTCACCTCTTGGTATAAATATGAATAGTGGGCAGGTATGAGCTGATCGGAAGGTTGCCGGTTTGATTCCCTAAGTCAAAGGACATGACTGAGGTGCCCTTGAGCAAGGCACTTCACCTCAGACTGCTCCCTGGGTGTTGTGGATAGGGTTGCCCACCGCTCCGGTGCCCTCTAGTGTGCGGCTGAGTGTTCCACAGCTTGAACGCGGAGGTTAAATGCGGAGGTTAAATTCCTCTGTGTGTAAGCACTGTTGCCGAAACACTTCTAACCTGATCCGTGTCCATGTGTGTTTCAGAGTGTGTGACGTATCTGGGGCAGAAGTTGTGTTACGTGGTGTTCCCTCAGGACGACCCTTCCGAGACTGAACCTCTCACAGAGAACACGGAGAAGTCGGAGCTCTGAGCGTGGAATCTTCCTGGGAATGTTCTCCCATCCTTTTTTATTTTTGATTGTTTTCGGGAAAGTAATCCGTTTCTGTTAAGTGTCATTTTGCAGGTGAGGAGGCGGCTTCCTACACAGTGCTGTAGGTTCCAGTGTTTTTAATAGAGAGAAGTCCTGGCAGCGGCGGTGCATTGGGTTGTTTCTTATTCCACTCTGTCTCTGCCTGCGCTGTTGATGTCAGCAAGCGTAAAGCGAACCTTTTGGCCTTTCGAAGGAACTGCTTTCCACCGAGCTCCTCTCATTGGTGCCTGGAGGCCAGCCTGTTTTTAAACTGCCATGCATGTGGCGTGCAGGATCTTTTCTCTCCAGTTTCGTTTTTTTCTCCGTTAACACCAACAGACCCTTAATCCCCCCTTTTCGGTATGTGTGCGAGAGTGTTTGTGTGTAGAAGAAGAAGCGATTGAAGAAGTGCCGATTTCAGTCTTCACATGTTTAGTCCTTGCACTCCTGAAAATAAAGCGTGCCATATGGGTTCTTTGAGGAGATGCTGCAGAACCATTATTGGCTCCCTGAAGAACTTCTCAGTAGTTTTTGGAAGTATAGTTGTGGAGGTGTGGAGAACCTTCTGACAGATGAAAGATGATGTGATGGTTAAACCAGATACACCTTTGGCCCAGAAGCATTCCTCATAGTCGAGAACCATTAGGAACCTTTACTTTCAGGAGTGCATACAGGATGCAGTGGTGCCACACAGTGTTTGCATGCTTATAATAAGGACTGTTCCGTTTTATACCAGGTGTCCCTGAAACCAGCCTGTTGGTAAATGCTATTTCCATTTTTGTATTATTTTAATTTCAATTTTATCCAATTTCTGTAACTCTTTTGATGGTAGATGTAGTATAACAGATATGCATACACTAAAGTTAACATGTTTGGAGGAGGAGGATGATGAGGATGATGATATTTACCGTTTCTTGATTGCTCAAACTATCTGAAAGAAACAGAACTATTAGAGCAACATAATAATATTTATTAATTAATAACAAATGGGGGATTCCACCAACTTCTGAAAAATTCAGCCATCGGGAGGTAAACACAGTCATCAGTCAGAGTGGTTTGATGTGAAAGGGTCCATTGCAGAGAAACCTACAGACCCTTTACACTGGTGGCGATGGGAACCAGGTGGTCGCAATATCTGCAGTGCAAACATGGCCATGTTATGCATGCACTTCACTGCCACGAGTGGGTTATTTAAATTTTTAGACAGAGGCATTGCATGTTTGGGTTGCCTGGTTCCTGTCCCCACAGCTTTCTGAGGATTCTGACTTGGTATGTTTCTGTAGTGCTTATTACGATTCTGTAGTGGAGTTCACATTACACCACTCTGAATGACTGTTTACACCTTAGTGACTTATTTATGCAGATGGAATTTGCCTTTTAATATGCAAAACTATGCCATTTCTCGCACAGCATGGTTTCTTTAGAAAGTGCACTTTCTCAAAAAAAAAAAAAAAAACGTAAAAATAAAGAACACGGGAAAGTAAAAGTACATGTCCTGTGTTTGAACCTGGACAAACTTTCCAACCCAAATACAAAAACATATATGCCTCAAAATACATATGGTTAATGATTACACTTGACCCCACGTTAGTTTGTGTCCCGCTCTCTCGTACACAAAGCTGTCAGTTTGTACGGCGATTGCTGTAGCGTAGTGATCAGTGGAGCACTGTGCACTAGTTAAGCTGCCTAATTTTGATGACAGGACAGTTCAGTGTTCAACCGTGTGCAGGGTCAAGCAGAAAGGGTATCATTGCTGTCCAAAGAAAAACATGTATCTCCCAAAAGGCAACTTTACAGGAGAGGCCGAAAACCGAACTTAACTTCAATGGAAGTCAATGGAACCAGACGTTTTGAGCCGTTTGGAGCCATATCTGTTGGTCCATCCCTCATGGAATTTTACACAGTGGAAACACTGGCTGTTCAAATGATGCATAAGACGACAATTTAAAATAAAATGGAGACACGTGTTTTTCATTGAACAGTGATATATATATATATATATGGTCAGTTATGTAAAAGTTTTTTTTCCAATATTTAGTGTGACCACTCTTGGCCTTTACTACAGGGAATTCTGCAGGGATCTTTTTCCACATCTGCAAAGTTCAGCCTTAGAAGTTGCTTGCACGATCCAAGTAACCCCAAACATATTCAAAGACGTTGAGGTCTGGACTCTGGGGAGTCCATTGGATGTGCATTTTTTTTTTTTTACATTCTCAGTTTGAGTTTTGTTTTTGCATGATGCCCTCCTTCCTTATCCTTCATGTAATCCCCTCAGAAGTATCCCCAGAAAAATGAATAACGTATACAGAACCAAATGACCATTTGGAATGGAGCGCAGAACTGTATAATGAAACTTCACCTTGTCAGTCAGATAAGGAAGACACGGTCCTGTGTGAGACTGTACGGTGTATTTATAAGCTACACCTGCCGCATAGAATCTGATGGACACCGTGTTTACTGTGTTTTAATAAAGCCCTTTAATAAACGGGTTGTCATATTGGAAATTATAGGCATTTCCAACGAAACGGTTTTTACCCTTTCACCTATTTGCTCTAGTGTCATTGTTATTAAAGGCTGTGCTTTGAGAGTGGACTTGCTGACCCTCCACAGTTAATGCCGTTGTTCTAGCATTCTCGGTTTGTGAAGGTTTTGAACTCTTGCCGCGAGGTGTTAAAATTGCGGTAATAGAAAAGCGTGTAGGTTTAGGACCCCTAATGTGTGAGAATGTGACACATGCTGCCTAGATGGAGCTCAGCTAACTGACCCCAGCACTTGACCTTTCCCGTAAGCAAGGTCTGTAAGATCTAACCGTGCCTCTGAGAGAAAGTGCACTGGTGCAAAGCACCGATAATCATTTTAGCCATTATAATTTATGGGCCGAAGCCTGATTAATGACCCTTAATAATGTATCTATGCAAAAAAAGGCTTTTTAATAGTTTTTAAAACAGTTTATTAATACTTTTCTTTTTTATGGACTACCTAGGTTTGTTACAGGTGGTCAGTTGACTCGAGGATATCCATGTGGTCTTTTGTGGGGTGGGTTTGTTAAAGGTGGTCAGTTTTGGGAGTTGCGTTAACACTGACATAGCAGAATGGTTCTTTGATCACTAATGCATCTGGATAACCGACAAGTTGTTGCCGTTATATCAAAACCTTGTAACTTTTTTGAGGTTTTTGTTTGTTTGTTTGTTTGTTTGTTTTACACCATTTTAAAGTGCCAGCCGTCCTTTACATTTTACAACCTTTCATGGCGAACGGACCAACAGAAGTATTCCAAAATGACTGAGAGTAAAATCTCTCGCTACGTTAACGTACAGCTAGCGTAAAGTTGAGAATGTTTGTTCCTTCTCATATAAAAGTTATTATTACTGAGATGCCAGGTTTTGTTTGCAAGAGTGACGATGTGATTCTTTCCAGTGATTGGTTGGTTGGCTGGCTGGCTGGCTGGCTGGCTGGCTATGCTGAAACATATATATATATATATACACAGGGGTTGGACAATGAAACTGAAACACCTGGTTTTAGACCACAATCATTTATTAGTATGGTGTAGGGCCTCCTTTTGCGGCCAATACAGCGTCAGTTGGTCTTGGGAATGACATATACTGCGTCCTGCACAGTGGTCAGAGGGACTTTAAGCCATTCTTCTTGCAGGATAGTGGCCAGGTCACTACGTGATGCTGGTGGAGGTTCATCCTTCTTGGTGGTATGCTGACATTACCCTGGATACCGTGGCTCTTGATACATCACAAAGACTTGCTGTCTTGGTCACAGATGCGCCAGCAAGACGTGCACCAACAGTTTGTCCTCTTTTGAACTCTGGTATGTCACCCATAATGTTGTGTGCATTGCAGTATTTTGAGCAGAACTGTGCTCTTACCTGCTAACTGAACCTTCACACTCTGCTCTTACTGGTGCAATGTGCAATTAATGAAGATGGGCCACCAGGCTGGTCCAATTTAGCCATGAGACCTCCCACACTAAAATGACAGGTGTTTCAGTTTCATTGTCCAACTCCTTTATATATACACATACATATATAAACACTTCATCATTATGGGAAAGGGACATTCCACTGTGATAACATACAGCAATAACACCCTTCTAACGTAACCTCTGCTGGTATCTTCATCTTTGGACACCAGTAAGCTAAAGCGACCTTCCGATTCCCAGCAGGGGTGGGAAATATGCCGGTCTTGATCATTAGTCATACATGTACAGTATTTGGCAGATGCTCTAATCCAGAGTGACGTACCATTTGATCATTTCTTACACATACAGGCCACAGTGGGAGTTAGGAGTCTTGCCCAGAGAACCTTCTAGGTATAGTGTAGGGGGCTTGCCCAGCCAGGGGAACGGACCCCAGTCTATAGTGTGGGTAGTGGAGATGTTACCCACTGCGCTACCCCCACATCATCTTGTGAAATAGTGGTAGTGGGCAGTGTCTGTGCTGACCAGGTCACTGTGTTCAGTACTGTTAAAGATTTGTCTGAATGCTATACAGTGATGCCGCATAGTATCTTGACATGTACTTGGCATATTGCCCATCCCCGTCCTCCAGCCAGCTACAGCTTAATTAGCATCAGATTACTGCCTGGACTAGACATGGGGGGTGCAGGTTTAGAACTCGCTCTCCCCCTGCTGGTTGAATGGGTGCATGACATGAAGCCACCAACCAACACTACTCTCTCCCTATCTCTCTCTCTTTGTCTCTCACTCACTCACTCACTCTGAAACCAGTGCTGCCTCAAGCCTGTTTAGGAGTCTGACTCTTTACGCTTGGCAGACAGCATTCCTGAGGCGAGCTGAGCGTGAGGCTTACAGAATGTGTGCTGTTGTTTTTCTCTGCTTGTTTATTTTGTTGATTATGAGATCTCCATGATGTTTATGCATAACAATAATAGCACAATAAATTTAATTCTAAAAAAAGAGACGAGTGGTGTTGTGGTATGTATGCATGTGTATGATGCAGGTGAAGTCTACAGGTAGAACTGACTTTGTGGTCATGTACCAAGCCCAGTAGTGGACACAGCTTGAGGCTCACGCCATGTACAAGCAGACTAACGGTTCCCTGAAAGTGTCTGATGGGTGATAATGTGGCTAAACTGATGGGATAATATACAGAGACGCAAATACAGTTAAACAAACATCAATATATCAATATATATATCAATATATATAATTGTGTAAGTGAGTACAGTGGCACTAAATAGGCCATCAGGGAATAGCACTATGCCTATACCTGATCTGATATGATTAGGTAGGTGGTATGTGTCCAGGTACGCTCCTCATCAAAGGACAGCTGCACTCAGAAGGAGGTGTGGGAGTGCGGTGCTGTTGGGAAGGAAGATAAAGGTGACCAGGATCAATAACTGATGATCCATTTAGACCGATATGATCAATATTTATTGAGCCACACATACAGAACTAGCCTGTCTTGGTATGGCGCTGGGTCGCTAACGCGACATGCCAAATGTCTTAGCATGGAGATTTCAAGGTTCCTAATGGTGTCCTGGGATAACCATCCCATGCAGCTTGAATATCCTCACACAGTTCCTGCAGATGGTGCGGTAGGGGTGGAGGTGGAGTGACACCAGGCCTTCTGGACGTGCAATGCCTGACAAAAAATATATTGGTGCTGACCACTGTGCCTCCACACACGGGTTCATAGATTCACATGTAGTCCTTCATGGTGCAGCCGTCTGCCAATGGTGCTGGCACTGACAGGATGACTCATGGAGGGCAGCACTGCTCGCTGAATGTCCACAATCGAGGCTGTTGGGTCAGTCAGGTACAGCCATAACACCCATCCGTGCTTATGTCAAATGCACAGCCAACTTGAATCATCATTACAGCATGTCTCACAGTGTCAACCCCACCCAGTTTTATTCCTGTCGGTTCATAGCCATTCTTTTGATGATGCGTGCACATCCACATGAATGCCGGGACCCAGAGTTTACCAGTAGGACATGAAACTCCCAGAGCATGACGCTCCCTCCACTGGCTTGGGCTTCTTCCCCCAGTGCATCCTGGTGCCATCACTGCCCCAAGTGAACGGCAAACCAGTATCTGCCCACACACAACGTGATGAAACAGACAACGGTACTCGCTGGATCAGGTGACCTTCTTCCAGTGCTCCAAGGTCCAGTTCCTCAGCTGGTGTCAGTTAAGAATCACATGTAGCGTTTTGCGGCCTCAGCAGTAATTTGTGCTTCTCTCTGCATGCTGTTTTCCTTCACTGCTCTCAGCTGTGGAATGACTGATCTTTGAACGTCATTCATTTAGTTATTTATCTGATCATCAGAGGAAGCCAAGTCATGGTTAACATCGTCAGCACCTTGCGTAAACAAAAATACAGCACATTTACCCACAATGCACCATGCACTCTTAAAAACAGTGGTCCCTAATAGGAGTTACTGGTCTTTACAGGAAAACAAGCCTTTATATAAAAACAGGTTCTATCTGAGGAGCTGGGCTCCCCCCTTGAGCCTGGTTCCTCGAGGATTCTTCCTCACTCAAGGGAGCTTTTCCTCACCACTGTTGCCTCTGGCTTGCTCAAGGGGGGCTTGGACCCAGCCACTGGGCAGAAGACAAGAAACACTTGGTACGGGTTGCCAGTCCATCACAGGGCAGACGCAGACAGCCCCACTCATGCCTAGGGTCAGTTTAATATCCCCAACTCACCTGGCTGCACATCTTTGGACTGTGGGAAGAGCTGGAACACTCAAAGGGAACAGCATGCAAACAACATGGCAACTCTACCCTGAAAAGGACCCTGGTCGTGGGACCACACCCAGGGCTTTCCTGTTACACAGTGTGCCACCTAGAGACACCTGGGATAAATCATTATTCCATAAGTGTGGTTTCTATACTATACATTGTTTGTCAAGCAGCTGTGGACTGAAAGAGGGCAAGAGGTATGGTCATCTGTTATTGTACATAGCAGCCATCTGATGAATCACAGTGAGTTACATGTCTGTACATGAACTCTTTTTTTTTTTTTTTTTATAACAAATTAATTTTCTGTGAAGCTGCTTTGAGGCAACGTTGGTTGTAAAAAGCGCTATACAAATAAGTATTGATTGATAGATTGATAGATAGATAGATAGATAGATAAATAGATCGATAGATAGATAGATAACTGTAGGTTCAGGCTGCCATCTGCTGGACACTGGAGTTATCCAATATACCGTGCTGCTAACAAACGGACCAACAGATTGAGTTTTTCAGGTTTCAGGTTTCTTGCAGCTGTAGAATGCATGCTTTATGGTTGATCTCATCTGACGTTTTTGTCCAGCATGTGTTCTCCTGACCTTTATGAAGAAACAAATGAATGGTCATTATAGAAGCGTTTATCTCAACATTCATGTCCCCAGCATTCCTCATTTCCGTCAGATGCTTAATGGGGAAATCAAAGAGCAAGATAGACAGGAGTGCCACATATCAGGCTTTCCTAGAAGAGGGTTTGCTGTTATTAGACACTAGAGAGCATGGCCATATGCCGGTAAACTAAAGGTCACATGTACGTCCAGAGTTTTCAGGCACAGCAAAATGACTGTACAGTCTCAATCAATCGACTGTGGACATCCTTCCCCGAGTTGCACGTTAAATGACCCTGCTAAGGCTATGTCTTAACACGGAGTAGGATGCTTTGTGTCACATAGGATTCAATTTGTATATTATTGAGATTATTTAATATTCACAATTTAATTTTAAATATTGTCATTAGGAATTCACAAGCGGCCAGATGCAGTTCATCTCGGGTAAGGAGGTTATTAGGCATGATAAGGGCTTATGGGCCTCGCTTTTATAAAACAACGGACGAGATAACGTACGAGAATAGGAGAATACGACACGTTCTTGGCAGTAAATATAAAATACATTCACCATCTGGACTGCTTGGACAGCAGGGCTTGCTGGAGCCTATACCAGCGCTCACTGGGCAGAAGACAAGAAACACTTGGTACGGGTTGCCAGTCCATCACAGGGCAGACGCAGACAGCCCCACTCATGCCAAGGGTCAGTTTAATATCCCCAACTCACCTGGCTGCACATCTTTGGACTGTGGGACGAGCTGGAACACTCAAAGGGTGCAAGCATGCAAACAACATGGCAACTCTACCCTGAAAAGGACCCTGGTCGCTGGGCCACACCCAGGGCTTTCCTGCTACACAATGTGCCACCTAGAGACACCTGGGATAAATCATTATTCCATAAGTGTGGTTTCTATACAATACGTTGTTTTTCAAGCAGCTGTGGACTGAAAGAGGGCAAGAGGTACAGTCATCTGTCATTGTACATAGCAGCCATCACAATGAGTTACATGTAATACACTCATCATCAAAAGGACAGTTGTACACATAGTTGCACCCAGATGAAATCAACCGACAGGGATGCAAACTGGTGGGTAGGTTTGACATTGTGAGACGTGAAAGTTTCACGCTCGGCTGCACATGTGACATCAGCTAAGATGGGAATTATTGCTGTAAACAAGCTGCATAGGATGGATTACCACAGGACACCATTAGGAACCTCTACAGCTCCATACCGAGACATCTGGTGTGTTGGGTTAGCAAACATGGTGGCCCGACGCCATACTGAGAGACAGACTTCTGTATGTGTAGCTCAATAAATATTGATCATATCAGTCTAAATGTATCATCAGTTATTGATCCTGGTCCCCTTTATCTTCCTTCCCAACAGCACCGCAATCCCACACTTCCTCCCTATTTTTTAATTTTGAAAATGGGTGTATTTACAAGTAACATCAAAAAAGCAATACGTTGCTCTGGAGGGGTAACGAAATGACCTTTTTAATGAAGACATTAAGAAACAATAAGATGGACACACAGCACGATATGAACAATCATTCAGGAAGCCATGAGTACTTTTTAGCTTTAAACACAAACGTACAATCAAACAGAATGTCACAGATTAACATTCATATAATCTCCTCCGCCAGTACAGAAGGCATCATCATATTGTGGCAAGAGCTGCCATGGACAGGGAATCAGCAGTCCACTCTGTCCCATTCAACACAACAAGACACTGGGACAGTTTCTGAATTACTTTCTTTGCTTCACAAATAAAAAACCACATAGGCTGACCAGTCTGAAACGACTTAATTATGTTTTCCCCAACCGGGCACTTGGCAGGCGAGTCGCTTTTCCTGGGCTCGGTGGCAGCTGCCAGCTCTGGAGTGCTGCCATCTGTTGGAGTCTGCAAGCAGAGGCATTTGATGACATATCAAATACAAAGTGTTCCAGAAAATGTTCTTGCAGTTGGCAAATCAAACTTTAGCATCTGCCCAGATTCTTTTACCCATCATTTGTAGAAGCTGTATTTAAAGCCTGGTTCATTAGTAGCCATGGATTTTGTACAAACATGAATTCAGGCAATAAAGACCAATGAAATAATAAAAATTCATCACCTTCAAATTCCTGTATTTATTTCAATTTATTTTATTTTTTTTCAATAACCACAATTTCTTTCAGCAATTTTGGAGGACCAAGAAGTAAGCTCACCGGACAAAAAAAAAAAAAAAAAAGTAAAATAAAAGTCACCATGAGTCACCATGTGTGTTTAATCATACTGCTTACTACCCATGTACTAAATATGCCTAAAAGTAGCATATGCTCTATGCAGTATGCTCTCAGCCTGCTTCAGCCAAAGAAAATGGCGGCGGGTAACAGTGGAAAGCAAAACACAGCACACTGTGTATACATGTGGGTTTAGTGATTGTAGTGGGGTGTGTTTTCATCAGAATGAGCCTCAGAAAGTTAAATATACAGGTCTGAAGATTAATAAAAGATGAACTCGCTTTAGAGGATCAGTTTTAGAGTAAATAGCCGAGGGGAGCTAACAGCTAGGCTAACCGTATCTCAGGGGAACTGAGCAGCGTTAGCAGCAGCTAGCTCTAAACAGTGGATACAGTAATAACAGCTCTGAGGTAAAATGTGAGGTCACTGGTCATGTGACTGTATTACCATACTAAACTGTAGGTGAGAACTTGTTACTGTACTGTATACCACACACAGGGGCCGTGTACAGTGTGAGGTAGTATACAGTATGTAGTATAGTAGTGTGGCATTTCAAATACAGATGTAGATTGGGAAGAGGTGCTACAGTGCAGGGAATGTCTCGTTCCATGTGTGGAAAATGGCTCCAGAGCAGATGTTGATTGGCTAAAAGGAGTGACTGCATGTGGGCGTGGCCAAAGACCATAGTGTGAAGGAAGTAGCTGAATCTGCAGGTGTGTGGAAGTGTACGGTCATATGGGACCAGCAGTGGGTAAAATCCCAGTTTACAGGGAATTCTCCTCGGAATTGTGCCAGGGAAGGCATCCACCAAATCTGGCCCAACTAAGGTATTCATTGATTCAAGAGTGTCTGAACAGAAACTTGTCCAGTACATGCCGAATCCAGTCACAGCTGTTACTGGTGCTGGTGGAGGTGTTACACAGGTGACTCATTTTTTGTCCGGTGAGTTTGTAATAGAGAGTATGAGTGAAAGCCTAGTGGTAGACGGAAACGTCTAGAACTGAAAGGAACACACTCAATTGTGGGTCTAAACTTTTCTAGGTCATCGTGGGTACAACGTCTCTGTACAACCGAAGACTCAAGCCTTCTACAACTTTAGTGGCAGCAGTATCAGGTAGGCTGAAAGTGCACTATTTCTCTAATGGCACATTAACTCCAAAGTCCTCCCGCTCTGTAATCCTTCCCACCCCAGCTTCCGGAATCACTCGCTCAAATCTCACTGTAATGGCACTTCAATCGACCAAACTGGACACAGTAGGGGGCTTCTACGGTCTGAAATCCGCACATGGCATTAACAATCAGTTCACTGCCATTTTAAATGCTATGTAAAGGACCAGGATTCTGGTTTGGAGCGCAGAGTAGCAGCCTTATTACTCTTCCTGGGGAACCAGTTCCCAATCCATCACCATCCTGACCCCCTGGACAGAAATGCCTGGGGAGGAATACTCCAGAGGTCGTCTCTACCTGCCACACAGCCAGTTACCACCGATGGCCATTTGTATGTGTCCCTGTACAAAGAACCAGCAGAACTTCACACCTGAAATAGAAGTCAATGGAAACTCTTACACACCTGGCTTCTTTTACTGTCTGGGATTAACGACCGTAGCCTACCGCTGTGGCAGATACAGGTTAGCATGAATCAGTGAAGCAACATGCCTTCATCACCGGGTCTAAGAGCTTAAAGAACAAGCAGCATGAGTTCAACCATCAAGACACCGAGCGCTCATTGCCCAGTTTCACTCGTTCCTCTTGACCTTAACGTTATTTTCATCCTAAAACCCAGTTAATCGGAGGCATACAGTGGACATATACCAGCAGGACATTCAAGAAGACAGTCCACTTAATGAACTGGATGAGCTTGGCTAAGAGGACATGTCTCTCAGCTGTGTCCAGAAAATCAGGACGTCAGGATCACTTTCTTCTCCTCCTATGACCCTTTACAGTCGGTGATTGGCTCTCTTACATGGGATATCGAAGGCAGAGAGAGAGAGAACGAACGAACGAACAAACATGCAAGTGGAGGAGGGGAGAGACAGGAAAGAAAGATAGGAAAGGAGACAGATGAGACACAGAAGGAATGCATGAGAAGAACAAGGAGAGACTGCAAGAAGTTAGAGAGAGCTTGCATGAGAGAGAGCTTGCATGAGAGAGAGCGAGAGAGAGAGAGAGCTTACAATAGAGAGAGAGAGAGAAAGAAAAAGAGCTTGCATGAGAGAGAGAGAGAGAGAGAGAGAGAGAGAGAGAGAGAGAGAGAGAGAGAGAGAGAGAGAGAGAGAGAAAGAGCTTGCATGAGAGAGAAAAAGAGCTTGCATGAGAGAGAAAAAGAGCTTGCATGAGAGAGAGAGAGAGAGAGAGCGCGAGAGAGAGAAAAAGAGCTTGCATGAGAGAGAGAGAAAGAGCTTGCAAGAGAGAGAGAGAGGGAAAGAAGGAATGCATGAGAGAGGCGACAGCCACTGAAAGACAGAAACACGAGAGAGAGAGAGCACATATGGAAGAGAGAGAGTGTAAGATTCATTCTTTCTGCTGTCTATCCTCTCTCATTTCTCCATCCTAATACACACGACATCGCCAGTTTAAAATTTCTACTGACTGACTGAACACCTGCCCACCTGCCGTTCAGGTGTCATTTGTAAGTTCTGAGGACTCAAGTAAACGTAAGGCTGTCTGTTGCTGGCTGAATTCATCAGCCACAATCTACAACGGCCCACCAGCCAAGCAACATCTCCATAACGTCAGCGGTGGTCCTGTGGTGGCTGATAAACATACAGGAACAGATGGGCTACCGGAAATCCTCCTATACGGCAGATGTTCCAGCATACGCTCGGCATCAAACAGCAGTGACCAGCGATGCTCATCTCACTTCCTGCTGCTCACAGGAAAGCCTAGCACATCAACAGCAGACTGGCTGAAGGCAAACCTTCACACCTCAGCCCGACCAGATCCGTCCCTGAAACAGAACTGGAACGTTCCCAGAAACCGCCACACACACACATTCCCTGAGATCTCTACAGAGAGGCTGACTGACCACAAACCTGGACAACAGCGGCCACGGTAAACCACATGGTACAATGTGCCCCATGTTCAGTCCTGCATGCCTTCCCCTGCACTGATTTACTTCACTCCCTCTGAAAGGGCTTGATCAACCACATGGGCTGGGGGTTTCTCAGCTGGCGGGATAACTCAGCTGAGTAAGGGCATCAGGCAGGTCTGCTTGCATATGGTGAGCATGCACTGCTGCAAGTGTCCCTGAAAAAGCCTGGGGCCTAAACGTCACATCTGCTGGGTCAGATTTGGCAGGAGCTTTTCAGACCCCATCAGACAGGCTTATAAAAGGCCCGGTTCTACAGAGTTACTAGAACGGGGAACCCACTATGGGGGACACTAATGGTCTAAAACATGTAGAATCTGAAGGAAGCCCGAGTTTGAGGGGCCAGAATGGAACCGCTGCACCATTTAAGGTGGAAGGAGTCGAATTCAGCCTCATATGGTTGGTGTTTTTTTGATAGGGTGATTGGCGTTCAGCAAATTCCAGCTATACTTTCAATGCTGCTCAAATGTCCCAGTTGTGGAATTTTCAGAAGTAGCCTGAGGTGCCCGAATGTAAGGTGCAACAGGACAACTCAAAGAAGAAGCGTCAGCTTTGAGCCATTTAGACTATGGAAACGTTCTACAGACCGTTTGATGTAGAGCTCTATTTGGGAGCACTGCATCTACATCAAACTGTCTGCAGTGAACAGATCAGCAGATTAGACTAACCTATCAGCAGATTATTAGACTAACACACTGAAAAAATGATATCCTGGCAAGTAAAATGATTTACAGATCTTAAAGTTCCCAGTTTCAGATTGTTGTAGAGAATTTGTCAGTCCTTTCAAACCAATGCTACGTCTTCATTACGGTTCTGAGGTTTGTCCTGGGTTTTAGAGCCACTGGGCTGCAAAAAGCACCCCTTGGTGGTTGAACCGATACTGAGGAGGCCAGTGGTCCATAGAAGTTGTGTATGTTATTGAACTGTAAACAATGATGCTCGTAAATACGTCCTGCAAAAAATGGCAACCCATGACGGCTACGCCAGTTTTTGGTCCTAGCTTCTTAATTTACCACTGTTTGTCCTGATTTCCGGGATATAACCGTCACGGGATGATCAGGGGACCCAAGTGGAGAGGGGAAGACCCGTGGGGAACGGGTATAAGGTAAACCCAGAGAACCGAAAGCGTTTTATATGTGATGTACACTGTAATGGAGCAGAGGGCTTTTGTGCACAGTTGAGGGAATGTCTCTGCAGGATGGATTTGAACCGGTAACCCCGTTCTCTCTAACCTGATGCACCACCACTGCACCACCAGAGACCACTGGCCAAAGTGCAAACTGCAGGCCTTTTACAGGGTGAGGGGAAAAGAGCGGGAAACTTCAAAACAAAGGTGACCCCAATATACCGTAGCTCAACCCGAACGAAACAGTCAACAGTGACTGAACAGGGGGGACAGGGAGCCACCAGCAAGGCCTCCATTATCCTTAGCCTTGTTTAAGACCCTCAACACCCTTTAAGGCTCTCTTTTCTCTCTCCTTTCTTTTTCTCTCTTTTCTCCTGTCTTTTGGTTGTCTTTTTTCCTTTCATTTGTTTTATTCTTTTCTGTTGTTGTTGTTGTTGCTGTTGCTGTTGCTGCTGCTGCTGCTGCTGCTGCTGCTGCTGCTGCTGCTGCTGCTGCTGCTGCTGCTGCTGCTGCTGCTTTCTTGCGTTCTCTCTTTCTCTCTTTCTCTCACAAGTACCTTACCAGTCACACTAAATTAAAGATGTGACAAAGCAGTGTTGCTTGCCCCACCCTTAAATCCCGTATCACCAGGTGAGCCTGATTGGCACTGATTTCCCCTAGGAACTCTGGGATTTTGAGTTCCCTGGATTATTAGTGCCTCGCTGCCGTCGCCCTCTGCTGGTGGCCGGCAGCACAGGCTGACACTTTACAAAAACATGTTTATGCATCTCAAAAAAATATATGTTGGTAAGTAAAATTATTTTATATCTATTATCTCACATCATATATCTAAAATAACTCATTTGGAGAATGTTGTAAACTTATTTTAGGATTATATAATAAGCATACAACAAGATATATGTATATGGTAATAGATATATAGAATATATAAGATAATAGTTCAGTTTTTTGTAGTGCATAAACATGGTTTATACTCGAACACTGGCAAAAAACTGATGTGGGCAATTAAGTCCATCGTTTTTTTCGCTATGGACAACAGGCCCTTCTCAGTATTGGTTCAAGGACCACCACTGGGGTCCTATTTGCGGCCCAGTGGCTCAGAAACCCTGTAGTAAACCACATGGACAAGCCTGAAGAACTGTAATGAAGAACTAGAAGTGGCTTGAAAGGGCTGACAGAAGTTTTGGGGATACAGCTCTGGAAGAGATTTGGGTGACTATTGGATTCTAGTGTTTGGTAGAAATGTGAGCCTCATAACTCCAGTGCTGAGACAAAGCAGACATTGGAAACCAAATATGTTTTGGCTAATCGACTACATAAATAAACTTTTAGGAGTAGACTGGGAATCATTTCAAAATGTACTTGTACTCAAGTCACTTCCGAGGAATTCAATAATTCAATTTCAGGAATAAACACTATGTTAGACAGGCAGTTATTCCCTCTGGAAAAGTAGTCCCACTTCTGAAAGAAGTAAATTACGCACATACAGATTATCATCAAAGTGTCCGGGAAAATTACTTCCCACAGAAACACTGATGGAATACCGCAGGCTCCCGATGGCTTCTACTACAAGTATGTCAACAAGGACAATTATTCTCCATGGTAATCCGGAATATCCCTTCAAATTATCCAACTATCTGAGGAATTCTGCTTTGAGGAATATGGCCATGCCTTACTAATCCTATCTTCCATCCAGGAGAGTAAACGCAAAACAGTGCAGTACAGGTTCCTGAAGGACTGAAACTAGGAAACCGTAGTTCAACACAGCATTCAGCATTCCTCAAAAAGCAGGCCACTCCCCTCAGCAGCAGGGTACAGGTAAGGCTCCGACTTCAGACATTCCGAGAGGGAATTAAAAAAAATAATGCCGTCACATATTAAAAGTACACCGCGAAGGTTTTAAGCGCCCTGCATCTGAAACGTTCAGCGAAGCTCAGCTTAGTAGTCGAGGCGGTTCAAGCATTGTTTTGGTTATGCAAATCTGGAAACATTTTCTAAACAATAATAAGAATAAAAAGACAATTCAGCAGGTTTCCGTGGAGAGGGGGTCTCCACAGCTGTGTTAGGACGTTATCACAAGTTAGAAGGTCCCTCAGCTGAACTGTACTGAGCCAGCATCCGTACAGAAATGCATTGTCTAGGTAACTCACAATTGTCATAGCTCCATAAATAGCTTCTTCATGTATCTGGTGAGGATATTAGCTGCACTGTATATGAGTGTATGTCCATTTGATATGGATGGGGTGTATAAAGTAGAGCCAGGTGATGTCTCCATACACAAACCAGTCGATGAAAATCAAAATATTGCGATATTGCAATATAGTCAAAGCAACTGCATGTTCTTGAAATGGCCTTGCACCATACTAAACACAGTATGAGTCAGTATTATCAGCCAGGTGTTGGTCAGTAATCGGTATCCCAAAGAGTCTGCTAATAAGGCTTACTTTCATAATTAGTCCATTCTTTTTTTGAGACAAAGGTGTTGTCATGGAGACTCGTTTACCATTGTCTGTACACTCACCATCCACTTCATTAGCTCCACTGAAAAGGTGTACAGTTACAGTGTCCTCTAACCCTACACTGCAGTCCAGGTCACACAGTGTCACTGATGCAAAGCACCACTGAATGTCTAATAGTGCCCCCTTGTGGAGAATCTTCATCCAGATAACCATGAGTGGGAGAGTGAGGTCACACCTCATTGTATCTACCTTCACTGTGAGCTCCACTGACCATATAGGAGCACTCTGTAGATCTACAGTTCCAGACTGTAGTACATCTGTTTCTCTGTATACTGGTCAGGACCCCCACAGGACCACCACAGAGTAGGTGTTATGTGGGTGGTGGATCATTCTCAGCACTACAGTGATACTAACGTGGTGGGGGTGGTGTGTTAGTGTGTGTTGTGCTGGTGTGAGTGGATCAACACCGCTGCTGGACACCTCAGTGTCACCGCTGGACTGAGAATCATCCACCAACCAGAACCATCCAGTCAATAGAGTCCTGTGGAAAGCGTCCTGTGACCACTGATGAAGGACTAGAGGGTGACCAACTGTGCTGCTCAACTATTAGATCTTATATGTTGATAGTACTGTAGTCTACTCTCATGTTTTAATAGGTGACCAGCAGCCTGTCCAGGGGGTTTCCTGTCTTATGCCCAATGAGCGCTGGCATAGGCTCCAGCACCCCAACCCAGAATAACAATCTTAGAAGATGAATGAATGAATGAACAATGTCAAAATGAGAAACTCTAGATATATGGACTCAATTTAGGATCTTGTTTCACTTTTTAAAATATCATTTCTCATATATGATATATTCCTGGCTGCTGGTGGTAGGGCTAAAAGATTGCTTATGTTTATATTAGCATCACAATTTAAGCGAGTGATGTTCTCAAACCACAAGGCTGCAAGTTTAAATTACACCCTACATCCTCAACTAAACTGAACTGTCTGTAGATGAGTTAGACCAGGGATGTCCAGGCTTATCCGTAAAGGGGCGGTGTGGCTGCAGATCCGACACCCCTGAGTTAGACCAATCAGAAGCAATAAAAACTGCATTGTGCTGTGACATCACAACCACAACTTCCTGGGAATCTGCCACGCTACCTTCAGGGTTCAGGCCACAAGCCAATAAAAACGTTGGATATTGGGATCTTCCTGGACATAAACAACAGGCCTGAGGCTTGATAGAAAATAATCGCAATTGAATTCGCAAATGCTATATTGGACGAAGAAATCACAATTCGATATTTTCCCCATATCATTAAGACTTATTTAGAGATGAGCCATACTTATTACAGAGGCACTGACACTGTAGTGGCATAGTACTATGTGGCACTGGTACGACTATAGCAGGCACAGCCATGTCATTGGGGCTTACCCAAAAAAATCAAGTTAAGAATGATTCTCTGATCAGAAAGTGACCACTGGTGAAGGGCTAGAGGACGACCAACTCAACTAACTGTACACCTGCAAGGTGGGCCCACAAGATGGGAATGGTTGGTGCATGTTTGCTGTGGTGAATGCAGTTAAGGTCCGGCATTGTTTGTCTTTCTTCCAGGCCACATCGTCCACCCCTCCCTACGTTCACACTACCAGGTGACTTATGTCGCAAGTCGCTTACGTCGCCCAAGTTTGTCTCTTGTGGGTGTGATTGAGACCTCTCGCGTCACGTGTAGGTGTGTACAAGGGGCAGGAAAGCTAGCTAGTTGGAAAACTAGAAAAGCAAAAGCTGCTTGCTGGCTAACCCTGCTAGCCATGGAGACTGCTTGCATTTGTGGCTAGCTTTATTGGCCGATTAGCATGCTGGCTAACCCAGCTAGCTATGGAGACTACCTGCATTTGTGGCTAGCTTTATTGGCCGGTTAGCATGCTGGCTAACCCAGCTAGCTATAGAGACTACCTGCATTTGTGGCTAGCTTTATTGGCCGGTTAGCATGCTGGCTAACCCAGCTAGCTATGGAGACTACCTGCATTTGTGGCTGTCTTTATTGGCCGGTTAGCATGCTGGCTAACCCAGCTAGCTATGAAGTGACTTAACTCACCAGAGATACCAAGAATACCTGCTACTTTCTTCAGATGTACATGTGCAGAGACACATCATATGAACTGGGAAAAGAAGAAGCAGCGGGTATGAGCTTCTCCTTCATGGTTACCACCACTCTGCCGAGAACTGGAACCAAATACTGGCAGGAACTAGGGAACTCGGGTCCTCGTGTCAACGATCAGGTGAAGAATTTGTTTGGGCCAATTGTTTACAATGACGCTTCACTGCGTCATAATTCATTCGTATAAAAATACGGAAAATCTCAACTCAATTTATCACTTGTCGGTGTCGACAAATTGTGTACTCCCATTGTAAATGACTGGTCGCTTGTGAGTCGGTCTCCTGATAGCGTGAATGTAGGGTTAGTGCGATCATCAGTGGACATAAATGAAGGAAGCCATAAGCATATATTCCGAATCATATGCTCCGTATTGGCATGGTCATTGCAGAAGATTTCCTCATACGGTAGAGACTGAAGCTCTCAGTGCACAAAGGGAACACCATTCTCCTCCTCGTCGCTGCTTGTGAGTTCACAAGGCGATGGCGTCTTATTCCTAACTGACCAATCATTAGCGTGGTCATCGAGGTGGGATGGGGCTCGGGAGTCAGAATGCATGTCAGTATCTGTGTCTGTGCAGATTTCTGGTTCTTTGTATGTTGGAGAGCCCACTTCATCCTCGTTCAGGCTGCTGGAGGAGGTCAGAGACTCGGGAGAAGAAAGAGGAGAAATGGCCAGTGAGGAATAACACTTGACCGATACCCCTCCCAGCTCAGCGGCCAGACTTTGCACAGTTTTTCTGGACACCCTCGACCGATAGGTCCCATTTGAGGAATCATTTGGAGCTCCGGAGGGTTTGTCTATGTCTCTGTGTCCAGCAGAGGGTGCTCCATCACCCAGACTGGACCTTAATCTGTCACCTACTAACTCCGGAGACCTGGGGTCACTGTCTTCCTCATCTTCGTCGTCCAGGGTGTCTGAGGTGGATCGCAGTGAAGCAGGGGACAGGGGGGATGGGGGTGACTCGTTTTGGGGTAAACACAGAGCCTGTGCATGCGCCTGCAGTGCCAGACCCAGGGCAGCGCTGGAGCAGGGTGAGGGGGTATGTGCGGCTCCGGCCCGCTCGGACTCGCCCCTGCGAGCGTCCGCCGCCCTGTATCCATGAAGGCTGAGCGCAGGCTGGGTATGAGAGCGAGCGTGCACATGGCCGGGAGGTGTGAGGAGAGGGATTTGACCCCGCAAGCGGCTTCCGCGGTGAAACAGGCGGCTCCAGAGGCGACCCAGTCTACGTCTGGACGTCCCGCGACGAGAGGAATGCCGGCGGATCTGCCTACGCATAGCTGTGCGGAGATTCTGCAGGACGGAGGCCTAACATGGAGAGAAAGAAATTGAGGGTGTGTTCAGTATATGCTTCTCATGCAACGTATGTGTACTATATGGCTGGAAGTATGTGGACACTCAGTTCACATCATATCATCAAATCCACTACTAGTTTTTCCCCACCAAACTTAAACTTAACTAATTGGTTCCTTAATTGCTGCTACAACGTCTCTAGCATGGCTTTGTATGCTGTGGTATCAACACTGTCCTGACCCATTACTCCTTCTCCAGCTAAATCAGTGCTGTTGAACCGGTAGGATTCTCCCGCCATCCATCAAACCTAGATTCCCCCAACAGACGTGTTTCACTAAGCAGTCCTCTTCTGAAAGCTTGTGTGACTTCTGCCTGATGGCTAAGCTGCGTGGGGTGTGCTTTAGGACCAAATGCATGCTAGGTGAAAAAGAATGCGAGCCTATGATGAGTATGGGTCAGTATGGCTGTGGATTTTGGATTTTGAGTTTGGGGACATGTGTGGACAGAGTACATGCTAGGTATAGGTTAAGGAAACAATAGGTTTTGTGGGGCTGGGGCCAAAAACGAATGGGACTCTATGGAGTTGGGACTCTATGGCGCTGCTGTTTGAGGACGATGGGGCTATAAATACCTGCGGGGTGTGAGTTACTGGATCCATAGATTGGGAAGAGGTGGTACAGTACAGGGGATGTCTCGTTCCATGTGTGGTAAACGCTCCAGAGCAGATGTTAATGATTGGCTAAATAGAGGGACTGCATGTGGGTGTGGTCAAAGACCATAGTGTGAAGGAAGTAGCTGAATCTGCAGGTGTATGGAAGCGTACAGACATACGGGTCTATCAGCAGTGGTTAGAATCCCAGCCTACAGGAAACTCTCCTCGGAATGGTGCCAGGGAAGGCCTCCATCAAATTTGGATTAAAAAAACAAAACAACACTGAATTCATGCTCAACTGAACCCAATAATATCAATCCCATACAGTGTCCCCATACTTTTGTCCATGTTTTTTTTTCTTTCTTGATTACGCTTAATGCTTCTATAGCTGTGAGGTTTAATGTTTATCATCAGTCAGACATTATTATATTGCCTGCAGAGTTAGAGTTCTCCTCTAATACTCTTCAACTGTGCAACTCAAATTACCTTTACCAACATATCATTATTGGTTGAGTTGAATTGAGTTGAATTGAGAATACAGAGAGAGAGAGAGAGAGAGCACGAGACACAGGAGGAGGAGATAGACAAAAACAAAAGAGGGAGGGGTCTGTGGATCTGTCAAACCTGTCAATCATTCAGCAGTACTTTTTCTCGTTTCTATGGAGACTGTCTTTGGCTTTTCATCTCCAATGCAAATCATTCAGTAGTGAGAGAAAATTCTTCTGCTGGAGTTTTGAGGTAATAAGCTGCTCCGGCATCGGCTGCATACATAGCGCTCTCAACCGCTGCCTGATAACTGCAGGCTACGTCTCTGATCTATTCCATTCATACTGTGACCTTCACCACTTTCCTCTATTCTCTCCTCAGTCTGCGCTAAAGACTACAGCGCCAGAGTATCAGCCATTCTGTATCTCCAGCGCTTCTCCATCAGTTTAGTACGACAAGCAGACCGACGGAAAGACGTTCGCACATATGCACAGCTAGAACCATTACTGTTTATCAACCACATCAATCAAATCATAACAGCGGCATGGCTCATATGGGGCTTCGAGCGAAACACTTAACGGGCCCCCATGCTGACATTCCCTTCAATTAAAAAGCACTGCACACACACAGCTTATATAACCTCCACAGAAAAACACTGCCAGTAAATAGAGACGTTCTACAGCAGCCGCACATGCGCTGTGCCAAGCATCACCTGGAGGGTTATAAAGCCCCCCGGCCTTGGGGTGCTCTCTGGAGTGATGACGCCACCAACAACACCTTTGGGATTAGCTGGAGAGGCATTTGCAATACAGAATTAGTCATCCAACATCAGTACCTGACCTCATTAAGGCTCTTGAAAGAAAATAGCCTCAAGCTATTATTTATTCAAGCTATTATTTATATATATCTTCTTTTATTATTACTATTATTATTATTATTATTATTATTATTTTCCTTTCTAATGTTTTCCTCTCAAGGTATGGAATTTCCTTATAACCCTGTTTATTGATGGAGTTTCAGCAAATGACCTTTTGTTACAGATACTGTAAATAGTCTCCCCACCCATGCAGTGTATTGGGCACTCTACATTTTTGCTCATATGGTAACGGCCTTTTATCCCCCACCCTAAGTCTACATATCGCTCAGGTCTTTTCAGGTTCTCATAATCACCCCCCATAACCCCATTCTTCTCTTCCTCCACCTTGACCATTCCCCACCTACCCCTCCTTACAACTCTTACTCTCTTCTCTTACTGTGTATAGCATTCACAGAAAACACTAGATTAGTCTAGACTGAACCCGCCTGGACCCGACTGACAGCCTAAGCCTGGTTCTGATTCTGATGATTCTGCATGCATGTGAGTAAGACTGCTGCTCGACCAAGCTGTACTCATACATCTCTGTATGTGTAAATAAACTCAACACAATGCTGAATCTCATCACCAGCTTGCTTCCTCAAGACCTACATTTCTAACACCCTTATGACTGAAGGCAACCAAATCCTTACAGCAATGTTCTCAGATCTAAAGTAAAGACTTCTGAGAACAGTAGAGGCCATTACTACAGAATACATGGGATGGACCTTCCATTCATAGAAATGCTTGATGACGTTCAGCGTAATGTCCCTTGTGTAAATGTTTATACTATGTCTCAACCAAGTTACTGCTTTAATGTAGACTAATGGCCGAATTAAGCTCGCCAGGAAAAAACAATTAGTCACCTTGTGGTGGTAGTAACTTCAGGCTCCTGCAGATGGCGCTGCAGGGAATGTCTCGTTCCATGTGTGGAAAATGGTTTCAGAGCAGATGTTAATGATTGGCTAAGAGGAGGGGCTGTATGTGGGCGTGGCCAAAGACCATAGTGTGAAGGAAGTAGCTGAATCTGCAGGTGTATGGAAGTGTACGGTCATACGGGTTCACCAGCAATAGCTACAATCCCAGCTTACAGGAAACACTTCTTGGAATTGTGCCAGAGAAGGCCTCCACCAAATCTGGCCCAACTATGGAATTCTTTCATGTAAGAGTGTCTAAATGTTGCTGTGGCCTACATCCAGAAACTTCTCCAGTTCATGCCAAATCCACAGCTGTTGACATGTTGAGGAATGTAATTTTTTTTTTAGGTTAATGAAACTATAGGATTTGTGGAGCTGCGGCCAAAAACTAATGGCACTCTATGGAAGGAAATGGCATTGCAAAAAAAGGGTCTGGCCTGAGATAACGTATGTGAAACATTACATATGTTAGTAGTGCAGTGGTACAGTAAATCTGACTGAACATTCCGGAGTCGGAACGCTGTAGGCGTCTCAAAAACTGTGGAACAAGTTAGCAGAGACAAATCTCTCCACTAAGAAGAACAGGGCAGAAATTTGACAGACTCGCTTTTGGGAAAGGTCCCACAACGGTACCACATTGAAAGTCATTGAGCTGGTGTTTGTTTATTGGTATTGTAAGGCTGCATGCTTGGTGCACCTGTCAGCCAAAATTACTGAACCCTAAAACGGCAAGTGTAATTGAAAGTGTCCCCATACTTTTGGCCATGTATCCCGAGGAGATGTTCCTGTAGACTGGGATTTAGCCACTGCTGGTAGACCCGTATGACCGTACGCTTCCACACACCTGCAGATCCAGCTACTTCCTTCACACGATGGTCTTTGACCACACCCACATGCTCAGTCACTCCTTTTAGCCAATCATACGGGTCTACCAGCAGTGGCTACAATCCCAGCCCACAGGAAATTCTCCCAGGAATTGCGCCAGGGAAGGCATCCACCAAATCTGGCCCAACTGTGGAATTCTTTGATGTAAGAGTGTCTGAATGTTGCTGTGGCCTACATCCAGAAACTTGCCCAGTACATGCCAAATCCACAAGGTACGTTCATTTTTTTGTTCAGTGAGCTTCTATTATCAAGATTTCGAAGTCACAGGTCTGACCTTAGGAGGCGCGTCTGCAGTGCATGGAAGTCAAGCCGCTGAATAACAAAACTCCCTTATGTCTGGCAACTGCCACAGGATAATCAGGCCTATTTCCCCCTCCTGTCCACTGGAAAACTTGTCTCGGTTGTTGAAAAGGTTGCTCCAGATGATGATGATGATTCCCATGTGGTGTGTGGTTTGCATAATCCAATCTCTATCCCTCTGATCGACTCACTGTTCAATCGTGACTGGCCTGTTACTCAATACACATGCAGCACTAATGACTCAGAGTCTAGTCATTTAGGGGGGACACTGACTTTCTCATACATTAACAGTGTGCTGGCATCATGCACGGAAAGGCCGCAGGTGATAGCTGAGCTGAACATAAAGCCGGGCTGTACAGAAGGAACACTGGAACCAGATATACATTGCAGTGAGGGGGCTTTGATGGCTGAGGGGCGGCTGGAGACAAGTAACTCAGCGCAATCTGTCTTTAAGTGTGGGGTGCCTCGTGTTTCCAGCGTCGCTTACAACTGAATAACTCCTGTAGTGCACGTCACACACTACAACAACAATGCTCCACATCCAGTCCAGCGAGCTTCACCGAGCTGAGTGATGCAGTTCCTTCCTGTGCTCTGTGGAGGATGGGGACGTGGAGGAGGATAAACAGGATGTGATTCTGTGTTGCAATTCTCCAGGTAAAGACTGACACAGTTAAGCAGCCTAGATCCAGAGATTTACACAGCTTTAACTGTCCTCGGGGAAATGACACACAAAATACTTCCATCTCTAAAAATGACTTTCACACGGTTTCTTAAACAAACAGGAGTATCCTCTCTTGGGGGCTGAAGACCGGATACGCAGCTCTGTGCATGTGGATGTGTGCCAGTTGTATGCCAAACTGTGGGGACCAAGATCTGGTCATATACTCTTAAGCTGGGGACTTTTTGTCAATGTGGGGACCAGAAGCTGGATAGTAGTAGTTCTGGTTAAGAGTCTGGGTAGGTCTCTAAAAATGAATGGAAGTCTATGTAATGGCCCAGCAATTCACAGAAACAGACATGTGTGTATTTGGGTGGGGGTCTTCTATGTTAGCTCTCTGAAGGCCTCAGTTCCAATACTGATTTTACTGGTACCTAAAAGTCCTTTTCCATTTGCCTTCATCATATCTCCTCAGATCCTCAGGGGATGATAATGTTTCCATCATCATTTTAAACAGCTGCTCTACTCATTTATCAGCTGAAGAGTGAACAGCGGTGTTAACCTCAGCCACAGAACTTGCCCAGAAATCAATGCAGTCTGATGCATTTTCTATTTCAAATTTCGGCATGCACCGAATATTCGGCAACTGAAACCATTTGGCCGAAAATGGCGAAAAAAAAACACCGTCAGCTGAAAAAGTTAAACAACGGCGTCATTTTTACCAAACATTTTTTGATTTTAACGACACTGTTTTAACGTTTTAACGACACGGTTTTAACGTTTTAACGACACTGTTTTAACGTTTTAACGACACGGTTTTAACGTTTTTAACGACACTGTTTTAACGTTTTAACGACACGGTTTTAACGTTTTAACGACACGGTTTTAACGTTTTTAACGACACTGTTTTAACGTTTTAACGACACGGTTTTAACGTTTTAACGACACAGTTTTAACGTTTTAATGACATGGTTTTAACGTTTTTAACGACACTGTTTTAACGTTTTAACGACACGGTTTTAACGTTTTAATGACACGGTTTTAACATTTTTAACGACACTGTTTTAACGTTTTAACGACACGGTTTTAACGTTTTTAACGACACTGTTTTAATGTTTTAACGACACGGTTTTAACGTTTTTAACGACACTGTTTTAACGTTTTAAAGACACGGTTTTAACGTTTTAACGACACTGTTTTAACGTTTTAATGACATGGTTTTAACGTTTTTAACGACACTGTTTTAACGTTTTAACGACACGGTTTTAACATTTTTAACGACACTGTTTTAACGACACGGTTTTAACGTTTTAACGACACTGTTTTAACGTTTTAACTACACGGTTTTAACGTTTTTAACGACACTGTTTTACCGTTTTAACGACACGGTTTTAACGTTTTAACGACACGGTTTTAACGTTTTAACGAGAAGCTTTTAACGTTTTAACGACACTGTTTTAACGTTTTAACGACACTGTTTTAACGTTTTAACGACACGGTTTTAACGTTTTTAACGACACTGTTTTAACGTTTTAACGACACGGTTTTAACGTTTAAACGACACTGTTGCTTTTACTAGTTAACAGGTGTAAATGGGAACCAGAGCTGAGGTTTTACTCGTTAGCTTCGGAGCTAGCGCCATCTGCTCTAGACTCCATAACACTAGGTTGTAGGCTAACACCAACTTTAACGCCTTATTTCTTCACTGCCAGTCGCACCGGAGCACGCTGACGCTTCCCAGCTTTTATTCAGCTGTTCAAACAGAACTCCAGACGAAGTGAAGACCAGAACAGAGCCGCTACACCAAGACAGACAGAGAGCAGCTTTTCAGCTTATTCAGGCCCACACACTTTTACTTTTCGGACCCTCACTAAAGCGGTTGGTGTAGCTCAGTGGATAACACCACTACTCACCAAGTAGCCCCCACTACACGTGGGAGACTGGGGTTCGAATCTCGGGCTGAATGACTACGCTGTGCTACACCAATAAGAGTCCTTGGGCAAGACTCCTAGCACTACACTGGCCTATCTGTAATGTGATTAACCTTGTAAGTCGCTCTGGATAAGAGCGTCAGCTAAATACCGTAAATGTAAAGAAACACAAACCCCAAATTTACAACATTGTGACGAAATCGTGACCAGTGTGGAGTGTGAATGCCACAAACATTGCAGTTGGAATTTTTAAATTGCTAATATGTCACTATTAGTGCTCATACTGTGCTCTATTGGTGTGTCTGCTGGGATGTTAACATGTTCAGTGTTCAGTAAAAATGTCTATGTTGCAGATTTCCTCTTTGGAAACCAAGACAAAATTACATGTAGCATATTTAATTTATGCAATAGTGAAAAAAGTGGTAAAAAAACAAAACCATAACATCTGGGCTTGAAGTTAAGACATCTCCATCCGTTATAGGAGTTCTGATACGGCTGTAGTTTCCTTTGCTACCTGGCTTGTTAGCATGCTAAAGGCTAACCGGCTATCAAAAGACCTTTTATGGGTGACCCTGGCATGATGCACATCCGAGTGGTGAGTTGAAGTGGGAGTGGTCAAGTTAATGAAAGGAATTGATACAGGGTCCTAGTGTCAGCCTCAGAAGCTCCGCCACCAGGTGAGCATCTGATGTCTGTAAGAGGTTAAGTGGACCACAGGTATAGGAGTTTGTGTGTTGCATTCTAATTGGCTACCTGCACACCTGTGTGAATGCGCATCCGCATGAATACAGAACAGGGCCCTCTTCGAGGCGGTGGCTCAGTGTTGGCTGTCATGCCGTGGCGTGTGTATGTAAGCATCTCCAGTGCTGGAGAGTACCTGTGTGGAGTCTGCATACCTGAGTAGGATGGTAAGCAGGGAAGTCCTCCACTGGAGGTATGAGACCCTGAGCTATCAGCTGACCATAAGAGGGAGGAGCCTCTCGCTGTACAAACTCAGCCTCCAGGCGGGTCATCTGCGTTTCGAAAGCTCTGAAGAGAGAGAGAGAAAGAGAGAGAGAGAGAGGGAGAAAGAGAGAGAGAGAGAGGGAGAGAGAGAGAGGGAGAAAGAGAGAGAGAGAGAGGGAAAGAGAGAGAGAGAGAGAGAGAGAGAGAGTGAGAGTGAGAGAGAGAGAGAGAGAGAGAGAGAGAGACAGAGAGAGAGAGAGGGAGAGAGAGAGAGAGAAAGAGAGAGAGAGAGGGTGAGAAAGAGAGAGAGAGAGACAGAGAGAGAGACAGAGAGAGAGAGAGAGAGAGAGAGGGTGAGAAAGAGAGAGAGAGAGACAGAGAGAGAGACAGAGGGAGAGAGAGAGAGAGGAAGAGAGAGAGGGAGGGAGAGAGAGAGGGAGAGAGAGGGAGGGAGAGAGAGACGGAGAGAGAGGGAAAGAGAGGGAGAGACAGAGAGAGAGAGATAGGGAGACGGAGAGAGAGGGTGAGAGAGAGAGAGAGAGGGAGACGGAGAGATAGAGAGAGGAAGAGAGACGGAGAGAGACATGGAGAGGGAGAGAGAGGGTAAGAGAGAGAGAGAGGGTAAGAGAGAGAGAGAGGGAGAGAGAGAGACGGAGAGATAGAGAGAGGGAGAGACAGAGACAGAGAGAGAGAGAGAGAGACGGTGAGAGAGGGAGAGAGAGAGAGAGTGGGAGAGAGAGAGAGAGAGAGAGAGAGACGGAGAGAGAGGGAGTGGGAGAGAGAGGGAGAGGGAGAGAGAGAGAGAGAGAAAGAGAGAGATGGGGAGAGACAGAGAGAGAGAGAAGGGGAGAGAGAGAGAGAGAAATTAATTTCATTTGAATTCAACACCACCAACTAAATGGAGGACGATGTGGAAAAATCGATCATTCCGGCTGTGATGGGAATGTGGGCACTTCCCATTTCTTTCCCAAAGAACTGTCAGTGGTTGATGTTCATTTTAAGCGACACTGAAGTTTCTTTTCACCAGATTCTTCACCGAATGTTTCATTCCACCTTAAATGCTAAGGCGCCAAAATGTAACTATGGCACCATTTAAGGTGGAACTGAAAGAACAAGCTGTCAAACGTCCGCTCCCAGATTCCTAACAGCATCCTGGACAGCTTTAATCCAGGGCCTGCACAGTTCACGCCAAAGGTTTCTCAATCTCTTGAACCACATGGAGCAGCTTCACTCAGCGTTTACTACTGAAGAGACTGAAGACAGGAGCAGCGCCACCTTTATTAGCATCACAGCCCCAACAGCAGTCTGTCAGTAGCAGCCATGCTGTGTGATTGTATCCGTGTTGAAGCTAATCGTTTTAAACTGAGAGTTCCAAAGTGAGGAACAACTGTAATCTACTGTGTGTTGATCTCCAGATGGAAATGAGCAGCTAGTACAGGTAACTAGCGTTTAGCATTAGCTCGAAATAACTAGCATAGCTAACTAAACAATATGGGGGCGGAGCTTATTTACATAGTTTCGTTTCATTTAGCCTACTTCCACATGTTGTGCCTGTGTAATCATCACAGCGCCTTACTGTAAACCAGCCAATCAGAGCAGAGCTCATCTGATTATTCATGAGCTCACCCGAAAAATTTAATTTCTCGATTGAGTTTCTGTCCAGCTACTTCTGTTACGCTACTTGTTGTCTACTTCAGCCTCCAGAGCAAATCTGACGCTGCCCGTCTCAGCTAGCTGCATGCTGTACCTACGTCTTCCTGAGGATTCATTTTAAACTCGCTGGATAATTAATTTACCGTTTAAGGTTTTTACTCTGAGATGGTTTGTGTGAAGACCTGCAGCTCTGTATACGACCCTGCTGGCACAAACCGCCACTTAATTTGGTTTGAGAGGAAACAAGGGCAATGCCATTAGAGGCTAAATATAGCCGAGCACAGCCAATCAGCTGCCTCAAGGTCCCTCTCTGTCTGACACTCTCTTTCTGTCTATCTCGCCCTTCGGTGGATCAGATCAATAGCGAGAATCCTGACTGCAGACACATAAACCCGCCGTGCTGTATCAGCTTCACAGCTTCAGCAGTTAACGGCTAAAGCTCGATTCTGTCTCCACCTTAGTGCGAGAAGCGGTGTGTGTGCACGAGAGAGAGAGAGAGAGAGAGAGAGAGAGAAGAGGGTAGAAACAGACAGAAGGACAGGTTAGCGAAGATAGGAAACCAGTGAGAAAGAGAAAATGAGAGTGATGAGAGACAGGAGGAGAGAGGGAGAGATGGGCAGAAACAGAGAGAAGACAAGAAGAAGAAGGAGCAATATAGTCGGGTAGAAAGAGAAAGACGGAGAGCCGAAAAGAGTGAGAAGAAGAGAGGTAGAGACAGAAAGAGAAAGAATGAGTGTGAGAAGCGGTGTGTGTGCACAAGAGAGAGAGAGAGACACAGAGAGAGAGAGAGAGAGAGAGAGAGACACAGAGAGAGAGAGAGACACAGAGAGAGGATAGAGAGGGTAGAAACAGACAGGACAGGTTAGTGAAGAGAGGAAACCAGAGAGAAAGAGAAAGTGAGAGTGATGAGAGACAGAAGGAGAGAGGGAGAGATGGGCAGAAACAGAGAGAAGACAAGAAGAAGAAGGAGCAATATAGTCCGGTAGAAAGAGAAAGAAGGAGAGCCGAAAAGAGTGAGAAGAAGAGAGGTAGAGGTAGAAAGAGAGAGAATGAGTGTGAGAAGCGGTGTGTGTGCACGAGAGAGAGAGAGGGAGAGAGAGAGAGAGAGAGAGAGAGGGAGAGAGAGAGACACAGAGAGGATAGAAAGGGTAGAAACAGACAGAAGGACAGGTTAGTGAAGAGAGGAAACCAGTGAGAAAGAGAAAGTGAGAGTGAGAAAGTGAGAGTGATGAGAGACAGAAGGAAAGAGGGAGAGATGGGCAGAAACAGAGAGAAGACAAGAAGGAGAAGGAGAATGAGAAATATAGTCGGGTAGAAAGAGAAAGAAGGAGAGCCGAAAAGAGTGAGAAGAAGAGAGGTAGAGGTAGAAAGAGAGAGAATGAGTGTGAGAAGCGGTGTGTGTGCACAAGAGAGAGAGAGAGAAAGAGAGAGAGAGGGGGAGAGGGAGAGAGAGAGAGAGAGAGAGGGAGAGAGAGACACAGAGAGGATAGAAAGGGTAGAAACAGACAGAAGGAGAGGTTAGTGAAGAGAGGAAACCAGTGAGAAAGAGAAAGTGAGAGAGACAGAAGGAGAGAGGGAGAGATGGGCAGAAACAGAGAGAAGACAAGAAGGAGAAGGAGCAATATAGTCGGGTAGAAAGAGAAAGAAGGAGAGCCGAAAAGAGTGAGAAGAAGAGAGGTAGAGGTAGAAAGAGAGAGAACGAGAAAGAGTGATAATGAGAAGGAAAGAGTGAGAATGAGAAAGAGAGAGAGAAAGGCAGAAAGAGAAGGAGAAAGAGCAATGAGGAGAGAGAAGAAGAGTGAGGACTGAGAAAGACAGAAGGTGAGAAGAAGAAAGAGTCACAAAGAAAAAGAAAGAGGCAAGAATGAGGAAGAGGGAGAGGGAGAGAACCAGAGAGAGAAAAGGAGAAAGTGATGAGGAGAGAGAGCAAGATGGAGAGAGAGCGAGAGGGAGACTGTGCTCTGGCACAAATCTAATAAAGGCTTCGAGGAGAGGTGATGGCGAAGGAGGAAAGAAAAACTGAGTCAGCGAAGAACAGATGGGAGGAAGAGTGAGTGATGTAATGAGAGAGAGAGAGGGAGGGAGAGAGAGAGAGAACCAACTGCTTTTAAATCTACAGGAATAGAATCAGATTGAGAAGATGATTATGTCAGAGTGAGAGAAGGACGAGAGGAGAGGGTGAGGAGTGACACACAGACGGAGAGATGAAATATAGTGTACACTGTTCTTCTATGTCACCTGACGGCTGTTTCATCACCAGTTCTAATTATACTTCCCGCTCTGGTTTAAATCTGAACCCTGCAGAAAACTCGGAGCTTCTGTCGCATCTGCTGTAAGACACGTCTGCAGAGGCCGCTCGGGCTTCGTCACCATCTTTCCCTCAACCTTTTAATCACCATGGCATTAGTTCTGCGTTCGTCATAAAGGAAATGCTGCTAATAGCTGCCTAGCTAACTCTGCTAACTGTCCGACAGATGCCTTAAGCCCCCAACACCCAGCTCACTGACATTTGATTTCCATGACTAGTGTCCAGACCTACCGGTACTCCCTCGTCCGGAGGGAGTAGAGCTTGAACGCGCAGCCCAGAGCGATGACCAGCAACAGGCCACACACCAGGCTGCCGATCAACGCGGCGGTGATAACCTTCCGGGGCACTGCAGCCGGACAGTCTCGTTCGTCGCTGCCGTCCAGACAGTCCTCCTGACCGTCGCAACGCCACGTCTCGAAGATGCAGAGGTTGGTGCCGCAGTGGAAGTTGCCCGGCTGGCAGGAGAAGCAGTTCTTCTCGTCGGAGCCTCCCGGGCATTTCTTCTGGTTATCACAGCGCTCGGCTGCCGGATAGCATGTGCCACCACCCCCCTCACATGGGTACTGTCCTGGCGGGCACGGTGGGCAACCCTCCTCATCCCGCCCTCCCGGACAGTGCCAGTAACCATCACAGCGCTGCTGCGGAGAGTAACAGCCCTCATCCGGACCACACGGAAGCTCACCCGGGAAACAATAACCCTTCACCTAGGAGACAGAGATTCCGCTGTTCAGTTTACGTAGTGGGACAAGAACTGCCAATCATATCGGTCAGGACAGACATCATCACCATCCACAACTTGTACTGCCCTGGGAGGGCAGTGCTGGCCCTGTAGAAAGTTGGGTCTACACTGAGCCCAAGAGAGGAAGCTCGAAGATGACCATGCTGGTCCACACCTGGTAGGAAGCGTTGAAGCCATGTCCTTGGCTGTGTGGCTTAGCGTGGTACAGCACACTCATCTGACCCTGTGATGACTCCAGCATGGCGGGCCGGTGATTGTTGTGGTGGGACAGACTTTGCAGAAGCCTCTCCGCTCTCTCCCCCAAACCATCATACACACGCAGAGAGTCCCCCGCACCCAGCTGCAGGTCCAAACGCAACAGCACGGGCTTCGAATCCTACAGGGCGAAGGGACGAGAGAAAGACAGGACAGCAGTTTTGTGGAGATAAAGAGATATGGGTGTAAACTCTTGCACACTCATCGCCATATGAGCAGAAGCACAAATAGCTGCACCCAGAAGGAAACAACCGACAGGAATGAAACTCGGGGGGTGGGTTTGGAATTGTGAGACATACGATCGATACATGTGTCAAGCACGGCTGTGATTTTGACGTAGGCAAGGACCTGAGGAGGTTGGGTTCCGCCCTTGAGCCTGGTTCCTCTCCAGGTTTCTTCCTTACTCAAGGGAGTTTTTCCTCGCCACTGTTGCCTCTGGCTTGCTCTAGGGGGGCTTGGACCCGGTTTCCCCCACTCCCCCACCCTCGAATGTCTGTACATTAACTTCGTGGGTTTTTTTCTTTCTTTATTTTATATAACAAACTAATTTTCTGTGAAGCTGCTTAGAGACAACGTTGGTTGTAAAAGGCTCTATACAAATAAACATTGATTGATTGATTGATTGATAGTCAGGTTTTATCGCTATACCTGACTGAACCCAACGGTAGACATTCAGCAGGCAGTGATGTCCTCCATGAGACCTCCGGTTAGTGCCAGCACCATAGGTAGACTATGCTTGTCCTCAACACCACATCAGCGTCACTGCAGTGGTGTCTTGCCATGGAGTAACTCAGAACAGCAGCAGATCATCATCAGTGTCTTGGTGGAAACGACCAATAAGCCAATGGTCAGTGCCAAGATGCCCAGTTTGTGGTCAGGCGTCACACATCCTGGTGTGGCCTGGAGTCACTCTACCTCTAGCCCGACTGCTGGAGGGATGGAGTATCACAGGACACCATTAGGAACCTCTACAGCTCCATACCGAGACGTTAGCAAACATGGCGGCCCAATGCCATACTGAGAGACAGACTTCTGTATGTGTAGCTCAATAAATATTGATCATATCAGTCTAAATGTATCATCAGTTATTGATCCTGGCCACCTTTATCTTCCTTCCCAACAGCACCGCACTCCCACACCTCCTTCTGGGTGCAGCTGTTCTTTTGATGATGAGTGTAAATGAAAGAATAAATAACTCAGTTAAACAAACCTCCTGTTGTACCTGTGTATCCAGTAGCCAAGTGCAGTACAAGTCCGTCCCGCCGCTCCTGTTGGGTCGGAAGAAATCAGGTGACGCAAACGTTCCGTAGAAGTTGCTGAGTCGTTTCCCACACGAGATGTCAGGGCAGTGGGCCTCGTCCGAGCCGTCCGGGCAGTCCAGCGCTCCATTGCAGCGCAGCGCAGAGGGCAGACAGCGTGTGGACTGAGCATGGCTGCACTGCAGGGTGCCTGGAGGGCACAGGCTAGAGCGGGCGGGTGTGGGCGGGGGGGCACAACTCCGCTCATCGGTGTTATCACCACACTCATCTAAACCATTACAGCGCCATGACCGCGGGACGCACTTCCCATTACCGCACAAATACTCATCACTCTCGCAACTACTCTCACCCAGCCGACCTGCAGAGAGAGCGAGAGACAGGCGAATACAAAGAGGGGTAGGGCAAAATAGAGAAACAGGAAAACACAAGGGGAAAAGAATAAAGTCAGAAGACAGAGACAGAGACGGTATAAAACACAAAGCGATAATATAGGCTCACCAGACAAAACACGAGTCACCTCCGACTGAAACGAACAACAGCTGTGGCTGGATCGGGCGTGGACTAGACAAGTTTCTGGATGTAGGCCACATCAATGTTCAGACACTCTTCATCAAAGAACTGTGAAGTTGGGCCAGATTTGGTGGATGCCTTCCCTGGCACAATTCCGAGGAGAATTCCCTGTAGACTGGGATTTTATCCACTGTTGGTAGACCCGTATGAGCGTACGCTTCCTACACCTGCAGATTCAGCTACTTCCTTCACACTATGGTCTTTGGCCACGCCCAATTATGGTCACTCTCTTTAGCCAACCATTAAAATCTGCTATGGAGCCATTTTCCACACATGGAACGAGACAATCCCTGCACCGTACCACATTTACATTTATGGTATTTAGCTGACGCTCTTATCCAGAGCGACTTACGAGGGTATTCATATTACAGGTAGGCCAACGTAGTGTTTGGAGTCTTGCCCAAGGACTCTTATTCTGTGCTACACCTCTTCTCAATCTATGGATCCCATCACTCACACCCCACAGGTATTTATAGCCCCATCATCTTCGTGCAGCGCCCTCTGCAGGAGCCTGAAGTTACTACCACCTTAAACACGGAAGGTGACTAGCTTTTTGTCTGGTGAGCTTATAAGACAGTATTAAGTGAATTCAGGTGCAGCAAGACAGTTGGAGAGAGGTAATTAGTAACTCATGGTTACATAGTTCAACAGAACTATGTGTGAAGTCACCCCAACACACACTCTCCTCCTGTGTGGCCGAGAGAGTCTGTATACACTCACTGCGTATGTAGGAGAGTCTGAAACCCTGAGCGAGCCCTGAGCTGTTAGCCTGTGAATGAAAGTGAAGCCACACTCGTCCCCTGGAGGAGATGAAGGGAGGGGGCAGCACAGAACCGCACACTCGGTACTCCTCCTTCCAGGTGGGGCCCAGCAGCAGCCAGTCGCCACGGCACCCTCCAGAGTCCTCCACGTCAAAACTGTGGAAGCTGCCGGAGGGAAGAAGAAAGGACAGCCGAATGCGGTCAAAGCAGCCTTTCATACACAGCAGTACGCTGCTCAAGCTGGGGTCCGAAGCCACACCATGCAGTGCACCATCTGCGACAGGTCATCCTCAAGATGCTCGGACACCAGTGAAGTGTAAGCATGGCTATATTCATGACTGATCAATTCCAGTTAAAGTTCTCTCACTGCTATACCCAGCATGCCTTATGCCAGTGCTCGATACAGTCATTGGGAATCGCTGTGGTGACAAACAACCTGGACTGCCAGCCAATGATCTGAAGGCTAACAAACACAGGTAGGCTAGCATTAGTGTAACCCCAAAGCAGTTGTAGTTTTCTAGACATGTCTCCCCCTTTCAAGGTACATCCTCACAAGTGGGCTTTTCTAGTCCTTAAAGGAGTAAATAGGTCACATGGCACAATCTGTTCATACTCCAATCAATAGAGATATATATATATACATACATATGTATGTGTGTGTGGGTGTATATATATATATATATATAGAGGGACACAAAAAAAAAAAAAAAAAAAAATATATATATATATATATATATATATATATAATATGTATATATATGTATATATGTATATATATGTGTGTATATATATATATATATATATATATATATATATATACATATATATATATATATATATATATATATATATATATATATATATTACCAGGAAGTACACAGTCCCTCCCCCTTCCCCTTTCAGTTCGTACCAGGCTAGACGAGACATGGTAAGTTCAGCGAACATTCATACTCGCCAAGAGTGTCTGCAATGGTGGAAACCAAAGCCACTGGGCCTCAATCACCCACTTCCATTGCTTTCACCAAGATTCTGACATCCACCCGTGTTTTCTTTTTTTGTCTATATCCATAATACATTCTTTTGTTTGCTGGCGAATGTGATTTCTTGATGCAAGTGGGCAGCGGCGGTCATTAAAATGGCCATCAAGAGTTTCAGCCATCATGAATTTGGAGCTGCACCATCAACATGACGGATAAGAGGTTAGAATACGCCATCGGGGCAGCTACGCTACTTCTTCATCCTCTAATGTTGGACTGATTCCTCTCCTACAGCGCTGCAGTGACTCACTATCACCTCTTCAGGCACAAAGTGGTATTACGAGACAGGATGGGCCGGGGCTAGCTGGTTAGCGTGCTAATTTCAGTAGATATCTCTGCAACACAATGCACAGACATCTTTGACGTACCAACAACTGTTATTTCTACACATTACGCTCGTAACTGTAGTTAATTGTGAAACGTTTTAAACTATAAATATTACATATTGCTCCTTTAAGTTGGACAATTCAACTTTAGAGGCTACATTGTCACCACTATGGGAGGCAAGTAGACAGAGATTTTGGGAAGGGTGTCCCTCTATCATAAATCATAAGGTTAAGTTGTTAAGATGTCTACACATAGAGCTGCAGGAAGTCGGCTCTGCCATTCATTCAAGTTATTAACCTAGTCATAGCTCAATCAGAATAGAGGTAATTTACATATCGTGTATGCATCTCTCTATAGCTCTCTCTCTCTCTCTCTCTTTCTCTCTCTCTTTCTCTCTCTCTCTCTCTCTGTCTGTCTTTCTCTCTCTCTCTCTCTCTCTCTCTCTCTGTCTGTCTTTTTCTCTCTCTCTCTGTCTGTCTTTCTCTCTCTCTCTCTGTCTGTCTTTGTCTGTCTTTCTCTGTCTGTCTTTCTCTCTCTCTCTCTCTCTGTCTGTCTCTTTCTCTCTCTCTCTCTCTCTCTCTCTCTCTCTCTCTGTCTCTCTTTCTCTCTCTCTCTCTCTCTCTGTCTGTCTTTCTCCGAACAGTAATTCACGTAATGTGAGACTACAAGAAAGTCCAGAGCCAGAAGATCTGAGGAAGCAGGAGATCAGTAATGATGAAGGAGCTAAGAGAGTTATGTAGGAGCATGTCCATGAACGACAAGGTTCACGCTTGACACGGGAACATTTTAGTCATCAGTGAAACTGGGGGTCATGTGTCCAGGGAGTTTGGTAAAAGTAAGAACTGGATGCTGCGTATTGAGTGGAATACAAAATACAGGCTATGGGTCCTTAAAGGTATGTGACAGCTGAGAACCATATATGAATCATATCTGTCCATCATATCTCCAAGCACTGCTAAACAAGCTATCAGAGTCTGTTCAGTTTTGGACCATAAGGTTATATGGGCTTCTACTTCTCCTACTGGTCAGGCCTTACTTCAAACGCTCTGAAGACAGCTACTCCTATGCGGTGGAGGAGGAAGCTGCTACAGTGGGAATTGGCTGTGAATGAATAGGGAGGAAGCGATGGCTACGACGCTACAAAGACTCAGTATGATGCTGCGTCTGCTAAACAGGCATGTGAAACATTCTCAAGCCGCCACATCGCGTTTTTCTATGCAGCGTGCTTGAATGGACTTGACATCCCAGAGACCGAGTGAGTGAGAGTGTGAGAGAGCGAGAGCGATGATGAGTCCATCTGCAGTGCAGTAAAAGCATGGCCGAACTGTAATTCTATCAAGACCAGAGAAGCACATAGGCACGGTCAGATAAAATCGACAATCAGTAGCAGCGGACCCTCAAAGAGCTTTTAACAGCCTATAAATCCACATCCTCACAAACGGCGGGACGATTCTGGACACTGACTGCCACATTCTGGATGAGCAACCTTGTTTAGACGGTTTAAGTCTTAACTAGGGCTGCCACCTTTCAGAAATGAAAATAAAGGACGGGGGGGCGTGGTCATGTGTGAGTGACGTGTTTGTAATTGCGTCCCATATGTGATCTGATTCCAGGGTGATGGGGGGGAGGGGTTGTTTGGGGGGGGGCAGATAGTGATCATTCATGTGTGTGTAACAGACGTGTATATGGGACATTTACGGAAATACGGAACAAATTTACGGACATTTACTGATTTACAGAACAAATTCACGGACATTTACAGAAATACGGAACAAATTTACAGACATTTACGAAAATACAGAACAAGTTTACGGACATTTACGGAAATACGGAACAAATTTACGGACATTTACTGATTTACAGAACAAATTCACGGACATTTACGGAAATACGGAACAAATTTACAGACATTTACGAAAATACAGAACAAGTTTACGGACATTTACGGAAATACGGAACAAATTTACGGACATTTTACGAAAATGCTGAACAAATTTACGGACATTTACGGAAATACGGAACAAATTTACGGACATTTACTGAAATACGGAACAAAGTTACAGACATTTACGGAAATACGGAACAAAATTACGGACATTTACTGAAATACGGAACAAATTTACGGACATTTATGGAAATACGGAACAATTTTATGGACATTTACAGAAATAGGAACAAAGTTACAGACATTTACGGAAATACGGAACAAAATTACGGACATTTACTGAAATACGGAACAAATTTACGGACATTTACGAAAATACGGAACAAATTTACGGACATTTACTGAAATACGGAAAAAATTTACAGACATTTACGGAAATACGGAACAAATTTACGGACATTATACTAAAATGCGGAATAAATTTATGGACATTTACGGAAATACAGAACAAATTTACGAACATTTACGAAAATACGTAACAAATTTACGGACATTTACTGAAATACGGAACAAATTTACGGACATTTACTAAAATACAGAACAAATTTAAGAACATTTACGAAAATACGGAACAAATCAGAACAAAACATTTAATTGCCACATAAAGAACGATTCCGTATTTTACAGGACGGGTGGCAACCTAGTCTTAACAGTCTTACTCTCCCTCTCTGATCTCCACCAAACTGCAGAAGGTTGCTGAGGAGCGTTAAAAGAATCTCTGTCTGTAAACCTAATTTCTATCTCTAGCATCTGTGGCATATGATAATGCACAGCGTGAGATTTGAGGCCACAATATTTTTTTTCCCCATTTAAACATAAAAAATATAATAAGTTTTGAAAATCTTTATCTATTAAGCCAGGCAGCATAGTGGTGCAGTGGGAGGTGCTATCACCTCACAAAAAGACAGATCTAGGTTTGAATCCCAGCCAGAGTGTCTGGGGACCTTCTCCCCATGTTCTCTCCGTGTCTGTGTGGGTTTCCTCCAGGTGCTCTGGTTTTCTGTCCGAAGCCACAGAGTCTGGGGAGGCTATGTGTCTGCCCTGTGATGGTCTGGTGACCTGCCCAGGGTGTTTCCAGCCTTATGCTAATAGGATGCTGGGATAGGCTCCTGAACCCAGGAGGATGAAGTTGTTCAAAAGATGAGTGAGTGATCTCAACTGCTTATCCCTCTGGGTCACAAGGCAGGGTCCTTGGAGCCTATCCCAGGACTCATTGGCTGGAAGGTAAGGAACACCCTGGCTGCCAGTCCATTACAAAGCAGACTGCATGTCTTACTGTGGGAGGAAACCGGAGCAGCTGGAGGAAACCCACCCAGAGACAGAGAGAACATGCAAAGTCCCAGACCCTTCCTGAATGAATAGGGAGCTGGTTTACTTTCAGTTACAGCCGCTGGAAATTACAGACAGTCTGACCCTGATGCTACAGAGTACATGGTTCTCTGCTGCTGTAGCAAGAAGCACAGGCTTGATATGGATACAGATCTAACAAAGGCTGGGTGGCAGGGTGTGAAGTCAGGCCCCGGGCTGTCTAGATGATCTGACAGAGAATGTGGACTCAAGAGGCTCTGATGTAAGGACCGATGGCAGATTTCCAAATTGGCAGAGCTATAAGAATTACAGTATAGCAGGCTCCATGAGATCAACTGTCCTAAACAAAATCAGCATGTACCTAAATCAATTTCATGATTCACTTCCTGCATGAGCCCAAACTCCAGAACCTAACCCTGCACTAATCTGTGACACTGACCATATTAAGGTCTTTGTAGAAGGTGGTCGATTTTTTCTTGTCTCATCCGGATGCGCCCGGACGACGCCCCGGAGGATGTAATCTATCATAAACCTGACTAACATGTTTCATTACAAAGCACGCATAATTAGAGTTTAAATGGATTAGGGCAGTTTATAAAACACTTATTTAAAAAAACATTTGAGATACAGGCATTATTGTTATTATTATTATTATTATTATTATTATTATTATTATTATTATTATTATTATTGTTGTTGTTGTTGTTTTGTTGTTGTTATATTTATTATTATTATTGTTGTTGTTGTTTTGTTGTTGTTATATTTATTATTATTGTTGTTGTTGTTGTTATTATTATTGTTATTATTGTTGTTGTTGTTTTTGTTATTGTTATTATTATTGTTGTTGTTTTCTGTCATTATTATTATATTTGTTGTTGTTGTTGTTTTTGTTATTATTATTGTTGTTGTTGTTGTTTTGTCGTTGTTGTTGTTTTGTTTTGTTGTTGTTTTGATGTTATATTTATTGTTGTTGTTGTTGTTGTTTTTAGAAGTGGCACTACAGGTGCTGAATTGTGATGTATATATTGTGATCTTATATTGTCAATATGACTTGCAGTATCATGATACTGTATTTTGCCATATCGCCCACCAAAGCCCAAGTCCAAGCCCCCAGTGAGCAGGCCAGGGCAACAACTCTTTCAGAGCAAGAGGAAGAAACCTCAAGAGGAACCAAGACTCTTCGGGGAACACATCCCCCTGGGTTAGCAAGACAGGCACAAAACAGAATCAGGATTTCAAAATCATAATTTACAATCATATAAACATAATAATAATAATAATAGAATAATAAATAAAGTAATAATAATAGAATAACCTATTCGAGTCAGATGAGTAGAGTCGTATGAGAGTAACAATGATAGTAAACCAGTAACCACCCAGATTATCCATCACTGCCGCTAGCAGCCTACAGTGATGATCTGAAGAATAAGAGAAGCGTTTGGTGTTTGGTGAAGCAAACTCTCCAAAGTAATAAATAACTAATAATATGAATAATCATGATCAGTTATTTCAACTTTATAAATGAACGCTTATTTACCAAACTAATAGCTGATTATTATTAATAATAATAATAATAATAATAATAATAATAATAATAAAACCAGTCCAATCATTCTCTGAGTAGAGAGTTTAGAGACATTTTTTGCCAACTGCGTTTGCACCCATGGGAAGACCCATGTGTCTTCCACATGTAACACGCCCATGAGGTGAAACACCCACACACTATAGAACACACACACTAGGGGGCAGTGAACGGACTTGCCCAGAGAAGTGGGCAGACTTATCCACAGGGCACCTCGGTCGTTACTGTCGGCTCAGGGAATCGAACCTGTGACCTTCAGGTGACCAGGCTGGTTCCGTAACCTCCAGTGTAGAGGAAACTACTCGTCTTAAAAAGCCACAGACACAGATCAGATTTACAGAGGTTTAACTGAACGGTGAGTTAAAGACATTTTGAAATGTTTCCCAAAAGTTTCTTTCCAACTATTCAGCTTCCTCTAATTAGGATGGCTATAAAGCCTTCAGGTGCTTGGCTATAGTCCTTCAAATGACCTTCTCTGTGAGAAACAGAGACTGGAACATGATGATGACGGAATGCTCTGGCAGTTGGCGAGACTCTGTGTTTCGGAGCTCATTACAATGCACAGTATTTCACCCCATTCTCCCCACAGCTCTGCTGTACTGCTGACACGCCCTGAAAAAGCCCCAGAGATTATGTCTGTCTGTCTGTCTGTCTGTCAATCTGTCTGTCTGTCTGACACCCTGTCTGACTGCATGTCTTTCTCCATCCCGCTCTCAGTTCTGGATGAGTGGAGCAGAGAAAGCTGCGTACCCACTATGTTCAGATACCGGTAGGTGCAGATGGTTCACACTTAGCACAGAGCTAAATGTGCACCAGTGTTTGGAACATTAGACTGAATTAGTGTTAGTATTAAGAGTATGGTGAGTATAAACTGTATCATGGCAAATTAATATATTTAGCATTAGTTATCTGTCTCTATATCTAACTATATAGACAAATGACGAGTGTGTGTGTGTATATATATACAGGGGTTGGACAATGAAACTAAAACACCTGTCATTTTAGTGTGGGAGGTCTCATGGCTAAATTGGACCAGCCTGGTGGCCAATCTTCATTAATTGCACATTGCACCAGTAAGAGCAGAGTGTGAAGGTTCAGTTAGCAGGTAAGAGCACAGTTCTGCTCAAAATACTGCAATGCACACAGCATTATGGGACATACCAGAGTTCAAAAGAGGACAAACTGTTGGTGCACGTCTTGCTGGCGCATCTGTGACCAAGACAGCAAGTCTTTGTGATGTATCAAGAGCCACGGTATCCAGGGTAATGTCAGCATACCACCAAGAAGGACGAACCTCCACCAGCATCACGTAGTGACCTGGCCACTATCCTGCAAGAAGAATGGCTTAAACTCCCTCTGACCACTGTGCAGGACGCAGTATATGTCATTCCCAAGACCAACTGACGCTGTATTGGCCGCAAAAGGAGGCTCTACACCATACTAATAAATGACGGTGGTCTAAAACCAGGTGTTTCAGTTTCATTGTCCAACCCCTGTATATACACATATGCGTGACGTTGACATGGTGTTGAGGACAGTTGTTGTAGCAGTCTGTGTGCATGTAGTCCTGCGTAGTGCAGTCGTCTTCCAACGATGCTGCACTAACAGCTGAATGTCCACAATCCTGTCTGTTGGATCAGTCCGGTACAGTGACTAGGCCCGTCCTAGCTGCCGATCATGAAACTTAAGTCATATCCCTGTCTCACGATGTCAAACCTACCCACCAAGTTTCACTCCTGTTGATTGATTCCTCCTGGGTGCAGCTATGTGTGAGAGATGACCTCTTCTTTAGCATGCTCAAAAGCAGGATAGCCCTGTACATATGTATGTATCTGGGGTAGAAAAACTGAACCAGTCCTTTTGTTCTACTGCAGCATCACTGAGCTCACTGGGTCCAATTCATCACACGCAGAGGAAACATCCAATGAGCCGTCGCCTAACGGGCTAAAACAGGAGCAGTTCATCATCATAAAGCAGTGCCAGGACTCCGTTCCAAACTGAAGGGCAGCAAAGTTAGGGACTTGGTGAACCAAAGACACAGGGGAAGTGTTCAAAAGCCTTGAAATGTCCCTTATTCAGGACTCTGTGTAAAGCTTTGTTTGTAATAATGACACACTGGGGTCTTTGGCCACGCCCAAATGCAGTCACTCCTTTCAGCCGATCATTAACATCTGCTCTGGAGCCATTTACCACACATGGAACGAGACATTCCCTGCACTGTAGCACCTCTTCCCAATCTATGGATCCCGTCACTCACACACCACAAGTGTTTATAGCCCCATCATCCTCGTGCAGCGCCATCTGCAGGAGCCTGAAGTTACTACCACCAATTCTTTGCCCAGGTCACTTACAAACTACGAACATCAAACTACAGACACCAGGTGAGTTCTAGGGCTGGGCGAATATGTCATAATAAAAAAAGACATTTTTGATGATACACAATATGCATCACATATTTTAGTTTTGCTAAGCTTCAACTGAGTTGGAACAGACAAATAGAACCTACTGTGCTCTATATAAACCACAATGTGTTAAAAATTATAAACCTATAACTACAGTAACTCTTACTGAATGTTCAATTAAACAGACTTACTAATGCTGACACCGTAACAGAACATGCAGATGCTCAGTGATGTTTAAGTTCTGACGATCTATAGACTAGTACTTCTGGCGGCGCTGGAGAGGGCAGCAGCTGGGCTATCTCTCCCACCACTACAGTATTTATATATATATATATATATATATATATATATATATATATATATATATATCTACAGGGGTTGGGCAATGAAACTGAAACACCTGGTTTTAGACCACAGTCATTTATTAGTATGGTGTAGGGCCTCCTTTTGCGGCCAATACCGCGTCAGTTCGTCTTGGGAATGACATATACTGCGTCCTGCACAGTGGTCAGAGGGAGTTTAAGCCATTCTTCTTGCAGGATAGTGGCCAGGTCACTACGTGATGCTGGTGGAGGTTCGTTCTTCTTGGTGGTATGCTGACATTACCCTGGATACCGTGGCTCTTGATACATCACAAAGACTTGCTGTCTTGGTCACAGATGCGCCAGCAAGACGTGCACCAACAGTTTGTCCTCTTTTGAACTCTGGTATGTCACCCATAATGCTGTGTGCATTGCAGTATTTTGAGCAGAACTGTGCTCTTACCTGCTAACTGAACCTTCACACTCTGCTCTTACTGGTGCAATGTCCAATTAATGAAGACTGGCCACCAGGCTGGTCCAATTTAGCCATGAGACCTCCCACACTAAAATGACAGGTGTTTCAGTTCCATTGTCCAACCCCTGTACACATATATATATATATATATATATATATATATTTATATACATACATATACACATATATTCTTTACTGCACCGGAGAAGGAGCCTGACTGGGTTTCGTTATACTGTACAACCCTGTACTGGTATATGACAAAGTTGAATTGAACTGAACTGAATTGTATTGAATGCTCAGGAAATAGTACTGTGACATACTTTATCATGGTTATTGATATAATATTGCCATATTGGCCAAACCTACTTTGGCTGACTGATTGGATGTGGGGTAAGAGGTGAACTGTGTAAATGTGATTGTTCTGCTGTGCATTTGTGAGTACCATGATAAGTGTGGCTGTGTGTGAACTGTGTGTGTGTGGGGGGGTGTTACCTTATAGTGATGACCTCTCCCCGGTTTCCCTGGATGTTCCATGAACAGTTGACCCC
>JAMWET010007081.1:0-5000 GCA_024036415.1 Prochilodus magdalenae | reverse complement strand
TGTTACTGCACGCTAAAAAAGAAACAGAGATTAGCAACCTAAAGTGTAAAGTAAATGCAAAATGCTATACTATCACAGAGGTCATTACAACGGTTTGTGACATCTATTGTGCCTAAGACATTTAAGATGACAATTTCCATTAGTACTCAGAAGCCTCCAACTGATAACAGACTGCAAACAAACTTTACAAAAGAGGATAATTTTGCTAAAGAAAAAAAAAAGTTGAGGAAATACCATGAGTGTGTCCAGCAGTGCTGCTTGTACCTGTCTGGGTGTTCTGAATTACTATTAAAAAAAAAAAAAAAGATTAATATGCACTAATTAGTAAGTCAATATATATATATTGCATCACCAAAAATCCAGAAGAGCAGTATGTTAATGGAAATTACCTGAGGTATCTCTTTGACAGGTGGCAGGGCAGCCATTGTAGCTCTGGTAAGGAGTTCTTCATCAGAAACAGCCTAAAATGGTTTGAGAGACAGGATTTAACATGCATCACTGCTGGGTATTAGATGTTTATGTTCCTGTATTGTCAGTTTATCAAAATGATGAGGAAAAAAAAGTCTAAGATAAACTATGACATTAATTATAACTTAATAAACAGAGGTCCCTCGAGACCACAATAACGTGATACACTACACACAGGCTTCCATTAACATACACTGATAAACTTCTATAGGGTCCCTGTAAACCACAAAGTCCTCACAAAACAGGCCTGCACCCTACACAACCTGGCAGCTCCAGCCCTAGTAAACTTTGCTGTTGGGAGATATAGGGTCCCTGTAAACCACAAAGTCCTCACCACACAGGCCTGCACCCTACACAACCTGGCAGCTCCAGCCCTAGTAAACTTTGTGGTTTACAGGGACCCTATACCTCCCAACGGCAAAGTCCTCACAAAACAGGCCTGCACCCTACACAACCTGGCAGCGCGAGCCCCAGTAAACTTTGCTGTTGGGAGATATAGGGTCCCTGTAAACCACAAAGTCCTCACCACACAGGCCTGCACCCTACACAACCTGGCAGCTCCAGCCCTAGTAAACTTTGCTGTTGGGCGGTTCTTTCACTGTCCTCATTAACCACAGTGTTCTTATAAAACAGGACAAGGCCTACTAAAACCTTAAACACACATTATGGTTAAATGCTTCACATATATACTGTATGACACTGCAGGAACTTCCTTGCACTGAACTCAAAGAAGGGCTGCTAGTAAAAGCTGGAGAGCATAATCCTACGTCATGGTTACAGTGCTCCCTTCTCAATAACCCCCTACAGAATACATGGAATCATGTGGTGAATGTTACCAACTCTCACTAAACGACATTAACATTTCTCTGAGCACAGTTTCTTAAACGTACCTCTTGTATGCCTTCTCCTGGAACCTGGGGATTCTGCTCAGATAGCATCCGGTCCTTCTCGATCAGCAGAGGGTTAACTGTGAGCAGCGCATCGGTCTCAGCTATGTTCTAGAAACAGAAATAAAAAACCACAACTGTACTAACTAACAATCTCAGAAGCAAAGTAAAATCTTTATCTTTCTAAAGCATTGACAACCAAACCATTTTATCATTTAAAAAACTGTGCTAAAGTAAATGGCATTCATCTACATCTGCTGTAGACAGACATTAATATCAGCAGGTTCTTAAGGACCGATCTGTAATATCAAAAAGTCCAGTTAAAGCAAATTACATATGCCTTATCAATGACAGGTGGCAAGGCAGACACGGCGCACTGGCAGAGTGCTTCTGCAGACACAGCCTAACAGGGTATTAGAGATGGTTTCAGAAACCATGTAAAGATACCACACATCACTGCATGGTGTTAATAGTTTAATGTTCCTGTGTTGTCCCTGTTATTTACTGAAATGGTGGGACTTCACATTACTCTAATGTACCTCTTGTGTCCTTCTACTTAAGACATGTGGATGTTGCTCCTCAGATTGTACCTGGTCATTCTCGGTCAGCAGAGGCTTAACTGTGACTAGCACATCTGTCTCAGCTATGTTCTAGATAAAGATATAAAAATGAGAAATACAGTTCACCACTTGACCTCACAGAAATGCAAAACCTCCTCAAAAGGTCTTACTTTGTATATTCAAACCACTAAATCGTACAAAAGTGGCACAAACATCAACCCACTTTTGACAAAAATAGATCTGCATCACCAAAAATCCAGAAGAGCAGTATGTTAATGGAAATTACCTGAGGTATCTCTTTGACAGGTGGCAGGGCAGCCATTGTAGCTCTGGTAAGGAGTTCTTCATCAGAAACAGCCTAAAATGGTTTGAGAGACAGGATTTAACATGCATCACTGCTGGGTATTAGATGTTTATGTTCCTGTATTGTCAGTTTATCAAAATGATGAGGAAAAAAAAGTCTAAGATAAACTATGACATTAATTATAACTTAATAAACAGAGGTCCCTCGAGACCACAATAACGTGATACACTACACACAGGCTTCCATTAACATACACTGATAAACTTCTATAGGGTCCCTGTAAACCACAAAGTCCTCACAAAACAGGCCTGCACCCTACACAACCTGGCAGCTCCAGCCCTAGTAAACTTTGCTGTTGGGAGATATAGGGTCCCTGTAAACCACAAAGTCCTCACCACACAGGCCTGCACCCTACACCCTACACAACCTGGCAGCTCCAGCCCTAGTAAACTTTGCTGTTGGGAGATATAGGGTCCCTGTAAACCACAAAGTCCTCACCACACAGGCCTGCACCCTACACAACCTGGCAGCTCCAGCCCTAGTAAACAGTGGTTTACCCCTATACCTCCCAACTTTGTGGTTTACAAAACAGGACCCTATACCCTCCACAACCTGGCAGCTCCAGCAAAGTAAACTTTGCCGTTGGGAGATATAGGGTCCTCACAAAACAGGCCTGCACACCCTACACAACCTGGCTCAGCCCTCCGTTGCCCTGTAGTAAAAACAGGCCTGCTTTGGCAGCGCGAGCCCTAGTAAAACTTTGCCGTTGGGTATAGGGTCCCTGTAAACCACAAAGTCCTCACAACAACAGGCCTCACCCCTACACAACCTGCACCCTACACAACCTGGCAGCTCCAGCCCTAGTAAACTTTGCCGTTGGGAGATATAGGGTCCCTGTAAACCACAAAGTCCTCACAAAACAGGCCTGCACCCTACACCCTACACAACCTGGCAGCTCCAGCCCTAGTAAACTTTGCCGTTGGGAGATATAGGGTCCCTGTAAACCACAAAGTCCTCACAAAACAGGCCTGCACCCTACACAACCTGGCAGCGCGAGCCCTAGTAAACTTTGCCGTAAACCACAAAGTCCTCACCACACAGGCCTGCACCCTACACAACCTGGCAGCTCCAGCCCTAGTAAACTTTGTGGTTTACAGGGACCCTATACCTCCCAACAGCAAAGTCCTCACAAAACAGGCCTGCACCCTACACAACCTGGCAGCTCGAGCCCCAGTAAACTTTGCTGTTGGGCGGTTCTCTCACTGTCCTCATTAACCACAGTGTTCTTATAAAACAGGACAAGGCCTACTAAAACCTTAAACACACATTATGGTTAAATGCTTCACATATATACTGTATGACACTGCAGGAACTTCCTTGCACTGAACTCAAAGAAGGGCTGCTAGTAAAAGCTGGAGAGCATAATCCTACGTCATGGTTACAGTGCTCCCTTCTCAATAACCCCCTACAGAATACATGGAATCATGTGGTGAATGTTACCAACTCTCACTAAACGACATTAACATTTCTCTGAGCACAGTTTCTTAAACGTACCTCTTGTATGCCTTCTCCTGGAACCTGGGGATTCTGCTCAGATAGCATCCGGTCCTTCTCGATCAGCAGAGGGTTAACTGTGAGCAGCGCATCGGTCTCAGCTATGTTCTAGAAACAGAAATAAAAAACCACAACTGTACTAACTAACAATCTCAGAAGCAAAGTAAAATCTTTATCTTTCTAAAGCATTGACAACCAAACCATTTTATCATTTAAAAAACTGTGCTAAAGTAAATGGCATTCATCTACATCTGCTGTAGACAGACATTAATATCAGCAGGTTCTTAAGGACCGATCTGTAATATCAAAAAGTCCAGTTAAAGCAAATTACATATGCCTTATCAATGACAGGTGGCAAGGCAGACACGGCGCACTGGCAGAGTGCTTCTGCAGACACAGCCTAACATGGTATTAGAGATGGTTTCAGAAACCATGTAAAGATACCACACACAGTCTCACATTTCTCAAATACACAGAATAATTAAATAATAAATAACTTTTATATGTATTACCATTGAATCTACCTCATTTGCTGCATAAGACTGCTGTTCTTGAGGTTGCGGTTGTTCTTTCTCATTTGCTATCTGTAAATATAAATTATGAAAATCAGTAGGCAAATATTAGAAAAAGATCATAAATGAGTAACTGCAAGCAATTATTTGTTTTATTTTTGTATATTTAACCTTGCTTTCTTTCACAATAAATGTTCCTCTTGGAATACCTTGCATCTCCATGGCCATTCAGAGTCACCATAGTTGTATGTGATCTCCAGGACTAATGCTCCTTGTTGCAAATAAACACAGATGGGGTTTTCCAGCTACAGTGATTGTCTTCATTGTAGTGTTCGGGCTAACATGGTCATCATTCCCAAGTCTCCCAAGAGAGTTGTCTTCCACTGCAACATCAACGCTAACACATATGAATAAAGCATAAAGATAAATGTCAGTTCAAACTTGTGCTTTTTTAAAAATTAATTTACATAATACACCGCTTTGCCACTTCATTTATTAATTAACACTGTTAATTTTCTCCGATCCATTTAGAGGTAAACTTTGTTGTTCTATAGTTGCATCTGTACATAGATTATAAATGACAATAACATTCTATTACATCTGTTTCTCTGCATATTTCATTAGCCCCTTTTACCCTAATCTTCATTGGTCAGGGCCCCCACAGGACCACCACAGAGCAGGTACTATGTGGGTGGTGGATCCTTCTCAGCACTGC